>JANJGK010000027.1:1934565-2082065 GCA_039081455.1 Macrobrachium rosenbergii | reverse complement strand
AACTCGCCAGCCGTTGACTCCCGCTGGAAGAGTTCGTCCGCCTGTCCGCCGAGCAGCCGTTGGCTCTAGTTGGGTAAGAGTTCCTCCTCCTGACGCGTAGGTTGGGAAGATCCTCGGCTAGGGCCCTCGCCAGCTGTTGGCTCTCACCCTGAGAGCTCATCCGCCCGCTCGTCGAACAGCCGTTGACTCTAGCCAGTGAGAGTTCTTCCGCCTGACGAGTTGGGGGAAACTCGCCAGCCGTTGACTCCCGCTGGAAGAGTTCGTCCGCCTGTCCGCCGAACAGCCGTTGGCTCTAGTTGGGTAAGAGTTCCTCTCCTGACGCGTAGGTTGGAAGATCCTCGGCTATGCCTCCCGCCTCCGAGCAGCCATTGACTCTAGCCAGTGAGAGTTCCTCCGCCTGACGAGTTGGGGGAAACTCGCCAGCCGTTGACCCCCGCTGGGAGAGTTCGTCTGCCTGCCGGGTGGTGAGGAAAGCACAACAGCCGTTGATCATCCCCGAGAGAATCATCCTTCATCCTACCGTTGTTGAGGATTCCAGTGGCTTCTCATCCTATGGCTTTCTTGTCCTCTTATTTCCTGTGAGTGCCGCTTTTCTGCAAGGGATTGCTCTTCCGTCCCTCCAGTACATGACGTTCCTCTTGGGGCCCACTTTCCACGGATACCTTTAAATTTTTCCTCAAAATCGTCTTTTCTCATTTGGCTGCGGTGTTCTTTGTAAAAAGATAGTAACCCTGCCAGGTTTTTATCCGTCTGCACCAATTCCTCCTGCACCTCTTTCGTGGTTCGAAGCACTACCTCGAGCTGCCTGCGCAGCTTATCATTCTCAGTCCCGGAGATTCCTGTTCATCTCCTCGGCATGCGCGGCATTTTTCTCCATGTCTTCCTTGTCAAAGTTCAGCTGGTCGATCTGCCTCTTCAGCTGACTGATCAGACCATCTTGGTTAATGGCCTCCTCCTTCAACTTCTGCAGGGATTCTCTCATTCTTCCTCTTCTCCTGATCCCTACGTCGCAGGAGTTCTATTTTCTCCTGAAGATCGCAATTCATCGTTTCGTTTTCTTTCTGCAGATTTTCCAGTTGGTCGCCCAGTTGGCGAATTGGCGCCGCAACTCCATACCTTCACTCTGGCATTTCCGAGTAGCTTGTTCCTTATCGAGCTGCTGTCTTTTCAGGTCGCGGTTCTCCCTTTCGGCTTCCTTCAGCCTCTCTGCCAGTTTCTCTGCAGACAAGTCTTTCTTCTCGTTCCTGCACTCGGCTTCCTTTAGACGCGCTTTCAGGCTTCTGATGGCCAACTGAAGGTTCTCGTTATCATCTTTCATTTTATTCTCCCTCTTTAAGATACTGAGATTTTGTTTCTTCAAATCGTCGATGATTTGCTGCAGCCGGAAATTCTCCTGTCGTTCTTTCTCCAGCACCTTTCTGTTGAGGTGAGCTTCGGCCTCTTGAAGCCCTATTTTATCCTGCAGTTGTTCATTAGCCATCCTCTGTGGGTCGACCTTCAGGGAAATTCTTGGAAGGTGAGGCGTCTTTTCTCTTCTCCTCCGCCTCTCGGGTTCGTTCCTTCTTGGCTTGGATTTCCATCTCTTGGCGTCTCTCATTCGCTCGGAAATCACACACGACCTTGGTAGTGGTGTCCTCCTAAATTTCCTGTCCTTCATGGTATCTTCTTTCCTGTAATCCTGCTGTTTGGCATCTTCACACAAGTCCAGGTTTCTTGGTTCAGTGCTGTGGAGTGTCCCTGAGCCTCTGGGCAAGCTTCTTGCCTTCCCACCATCACATGCTGATCGGTTCACGTACTCTCTCCATTCTGACATTATCCTTTCAATTTCTTTAATGTGGCCCTCAGAATTTTGTTTTGACCTTAATATACTGAAGGCGTTCTCAGCACAGATTTCGATCTGTTTCTCCTTTCCTCCTCCGGACGAGGTCCTCTTCTTTGAAAAGTTCAATTTGTCTTGTCTGTCATTCAGGAAATCATTGGCGATGTCCAGTGTGCCCTGCTGCACCAACTTCATTGCCAACTTTTCAAAGGCCATCGTCAATTTCCTCCTTACGACCTTCTCGTCTTCATGGTCCTTCCTGAGAATGGTCACGTCCTTTAAAATCCTGTCCAAAATGTTCTTCAAATCCAGGGTGTTCTTACTCTGTCCATCATAACCAATAGGTTTTGCTGCTGCTTTCCGGGGTGCAGCTGCCCACCTTATTAATCTATGTCCTGCCCAGGCGAAGCAGACCGCAGCAAGAGCAACCACAACCATTACAAATGGAGCTCCAATGCGGCAACAAACTTCTGGGCATCCAATTTTATTCCATGTGAACCTACCTCCAAGGGTAGTAATAAAAGTACCAAGTATTTTTCCGTAAGACTGAGACATTGTCAAAGTTTTCTGTGCCAATCTTCCTCAGCTGCGCTAAGCTTATCGAAGGAATATGACGCCTCCGCGTTGGGGAATCCCTAGAGAGTGGGACCCTTCATTGAAGTCTCTGGGTAAACTCCGGATTCCTCCGTAAGATCTCGAGGAGGAGCCGCCTTCGCTGCCTTCAGGACTGCACTGGAATGCATTTTGAAGACTGGAATCTTCTGGACTGCACTGGAATGCATTTCGAAGACTGGAATCTTCAGCACTGCACTAGAATGTGTTTCGAAGACTGGAATCTTCAGGACTGCACTGCAATGTGTTTCGAAGACTGGAGTCTTCAGGACTACACGGGAATGCATTTTGAAGTGGAATCTTCAGGACTGCACTGGAATGTGCTCCAAAGACTAGAGTCTTCAGGACTACACGGGAATGCATTTTGAAGACTGGAATCTTCAGGACTGCACTGGAATGTGTTTCAAAGATTCCAGTCTTCAAAATGCATTCCAGTGCAGTTCTTGAGGATTTCGGTCTTTGAAATGCATTCCAGTGCAGTTCTTGAAGATTCCCAGTCTTTGAAGTGTATTCCAGTGCAGTTCTTGAAGATCCCATTTTCGAAATGCATTCCAGTGCAATTCTTGAAGATTCCAATTCTTTGAAATGCATTCCAGTGCAGTTCTTGAAGATTTCAGTCTTCGAAATGCATTCCAGTGCAGTCCTGAAGATTCCAGTCTTGGGAATGCATTCCAGTGCAGTCCTGAATATTCCAGTCTTAGAAATGCATTCCAGTGCAGTTCTTGAAGATTCCAGTCTTCGAAATGCATTCCAGTGCAGTTCTTGAAGATTCCAGCCTTTGAAATGCATTTCAGCGCAGTCTTGAAGATTCCCATTTTCGAAATGCATCCCAGTGCAATTCTTGAAGATTCCAATTCTTTGAAATGCAGTCCAGTGCAGTTCTTGAAGATTACAGTCTTCGAAATGCTTTCCAGTGCAGTCCTGAAGATTCCAGTCTTGGAAATGCATTCCAGTGCACTTCTTGAAGATTCCAGTCTTCGAAATGCTTTCCAGTGCAGTCCTGAAGATTCCAGTCTTGGAAATGCATTCCAGTGCACTTCTTGAAGATTCCATTCTTCGAAATGCTTTCCAGTGCAGTCCTGAAGATTCCAGTCTTGGAAATGCATTCCAGTGCACTTCTTGAAGATTCCAGTCTTCGAAATGCTTTCCAGTGCAGTCCTGAAGATTCCAGTCTTGGAAATGCATTTCAGTGCACTTCTTGAAGATTCCAGTCTTCGAAATGCATTTCAGTGCAGTCTTGAATATTCCAGTCTTCGAAATGCATTCAAGTGCAGTCTTGAAGATTTCCATTCTTCGAAATGCATTCCAGCGCATTCCTGAAGACTCCAGTCTTCGAAATGCATTCCAGTGCAGTTCTTGAAGATTCCAGTCTTTGAAATGCATTTCAGTGCAATTCTTGAAGATCCCCATTCTTCGAAATGCATTCCAGTGCAATTCTTGAAGATTCAAATTCTTTGAAATGCTTTCCAGTGCACTTCTTGAGGATTCCAGTCTTCGAAATGCATTCCAGTGCAGTCCTGAAGATTCCAGTCTTTGAAATGCATTTCAGTGCAGTTCTTGAAGATTCCAGTCTTCGAAGTGCATCCCAGCGCAGTCCTGAAGATTCCAGTCTTCGAAATGCATTTCAGTGCAATTCTTGAAGATTCCAATTCTTTGAAATGCATTCCAGTGCACTTCTTGAAGATTCCAGCCTTCAAAATGCATTCCAGTGCAGTCCTGAAGATTCCAATTCTTTGAAATGCATTCCAGTGCACTTCTTGAAGATTCCAGCCTTCAAAATGCATTCCAGTGCAGTCCTGAAGATTCCAATCTTTGAAATACATTCCAGTGCAGTTCTTGAAGATTCCCATTTTCGAAATGCATTCCAGTGCAATTCTTGAAGATTCCAATTCTTTGAAATGCATTCCAGTGCAGTTCTTGAAGATTCCAGTCTTCGAAATGCTTTCCGGTGCAGTCCTGAAGATTCCAGTCTTGGAAATGCATTCCAGTGCAGTCCTGAAGACTCCAGTCTTTGAAATGCATTTCAGTGCACTTCTTGAAGATTCCAGTCTTCGAAATGCATTTCAGTGCAGTCTTGAATATTCCAGTCTTCGAAATGCATTCAAGTGCAGTCTTGAAGATTTCCATTCTTCGAAATGCATTCCAGCGCATTCCTGAAGACTCCAGTCTTCGAAATGCATTCCAGTGCAGTTCTTGAAGATTCCAGTCTTTGAAATGCATTTCAGTGCAATTCTTGAAGATCCCCATTCTTCGAAATGCATTCCAGTGCAATTCTTGAAGATTCAAATTCTTTGAAATGCTTTCCAGTGCACTTCTTGAGGATTCCAGTCTTCGAAATGCATTCCAGTGCAGTCCTGAAGATTCCAGTCTTTGAAATGCATTTCAGTGCAGTTCTTGAAGATTCCAGTCTTCGAAGTGCATCCCAGCGCAGTCCTGAAGATTCCAGTCTTTGAAATGCATTTCAGTGCAGTTCTTGAAGATTCCAGTCTTCGAAGTGCATCCCAGCGCAGTCCTGAAGATTCCAGTCTTCGAAATGCATTTCAGTGCAATTCTTGAAGATTCCAATTCTTTGAAATGCATTCCAGTGCACTTCTTGAAGATTCCAGCCTTCAAAATGCATTCCAGTGCAGTCCTGAAGATTCCAATCTTTGAAATACATTCCAGTGCAGTTCTTGAAGATTCCCATTTTCGAAATGCATTCCAGTGCAATTCTTGAAGATTCCAATTCTTTGAAATGCATTCCAGTGCAGTTCTTGAAGATTCCAGTCTTCAAAATGCATTCCAGTGCAGTCCTGAAGATTCCAGTCTTTGAAATACATTCCAGTGCAGTTCTTGAAGATTCCCATTCTTCGAAATGCATCTCAGTGCAGTCTTGAAGATTCCCATTCTTCGAAATGCATTCCAGTGCAGTTCTTGAAGATTCCCATTCTTCGAAATGCATTCCAGTGCAGTTCTTGAAGATTCCCATTCTTTGAAATGCATTTCAGTGCAGTTCTTGAAGATTCCCATTCTTCGAAATGCATTTCAGTGCAGTTCTTGAAGATTCCTATTCTTCAAAATGCATTCCAGTGCAATTCTTGAAGATTCCCTTTCTTCAAAATGCATTCCAGTGCAGTTCTTGAAGATTTCCATTCTTTGAAATGCATTTCAGTGCAGTTCTTGAAGATTCCCATTCTTTGAAATGCATTTCAGTGCAGTTCTTGAAGATTCCCATTCTTCGAAATGCATCTCAGTGCAGTCTTGAAGATTCCCATTCTTCGAAATGCATTCCAGTGCAGTTCTTGAAGATTCCCATTCTTCGAAATGCATTCCAGTGCAGTTCTTGAAGATTCCCATTCTTTGAAATGCATTTCAGTGCAGTTCTTGAAGATTCCCATTCTTCGAAATGCATTTCAGTGCAGTTCTTGAAGATTCCTATTCTTCAAAATGCATTCCTGCGCAATTCTTGAAGATTCCCTTTCTTCAAAATGCATTCCAGTGCAGTTCTTGAAGATTCCCATTCTTTGAAATGCATTTCAGTGCAGTTCTTGAAGATTCCTATTCTTCAAAATGCATTCCAGTGCAATTCTTGAAGATTCCCTTTCTTCAAAATGCATTCCAGTGCAGTTCTTGAAGATTCCCATTCTTCGAAATGCATTTCAGTGCAGTTCTTGAAGATTCCCATTCTTTGAAATGCATTTCAGTGCAGTTCTTGAAGATTCCCATTCTTTGAAATGCATTCCAGTGCAGTTCTTGAAGATTCCCATTCTTCAAAATGCATTCCAGTGCAGTTCTTGAAGATTCCCATTCTTCGAAATGCATTCCAGTGCAATTCTTGAAGATTCCCATTCTTCGAAATGCATTTCAGTGCAGTCTTGAAGATTCCCATTCTTTGAAATGCATTCAAGTGCAGTTCTTGAAGATTCCAGTCTTCGAAATGCATTTCAGTGCAGTCCTTAAGATTTCCAGGCTTAGAAATGCCTTCCAGTGCAGAATCGTCAAGAACTGCACTGGAATACATTTTGAAGAGTGGAATCTCCAGGACTGCACTGGAATGCATTTCAAAGAATGGGAATCTTCAAGAACTGCACTGAAATGCATTTTGAAGACTGGAACCTTCAAGAACTGCACTGGAATGCATTTCGAAGAATTGGAATCTTCAAGAACCGCACTGGAATGCATTTCCAAGACTGGAATCTTCAGGACTGCACTGGAATACGTTTCGAAGACTGAAATCTTCAAGAACTGCACTGGAATACACTTCAAAGAATGGGAATCTTCAAGAACTGCACTAGAATGCATTTCAAAGACCGGAATGCTCAAGAGCTGCACTGGAATGTATTTTGAAGACTGGAATCCTCAACAACTGCACTGGAATGCATTTCGAAAACTGGAATCCTCAAAAACTGCACTGGAATGCATTTCGAAGACTGGAATCTTTAAGAACTGCACTGGAATGCATTTTGAAGACTGGAATCTTCAAGAACTGCACCGGAATGCATTTCGAAGACTGGAATCTTCAGGACTGCACTGAAATGCATTTAAAAAACTGGAATCCTCAAGAACTGCACCGGAATGCATTTCGAAAACTGGAATCCTCAACAACTGCACTGGAATGCATTTCGAAGACTGGAATCTTCAAGAACTGCACTGGAATGCATTTTGAAGACTGGAATCTTCAAGAGCTGCACTGGAATGCATTTCGAAAACTGGAATTGTCAGGACTGCACTGAAATGCATTTAAAAAACTGGAATCCTCAAGAACTGCACTGAAATGCATTTCGAAAACTGGAATCCTCAACAACTGCACTGGAATGCATTTAGAAAACTGGAATCCTCAACAACTGCACTGGAATGCATTTCGAAGACTGGAATCTTTAAGAACTGCACTGGAATGCATTTCGAAGACTGGAATCTTCAGGACTGCACTGAAATGCATTTAAAAAACTGGAATCCTCAAGAACTGCACCGGAATGCATTTCGAAAACTGGAATCCTCAACAACTGCACTGGAATGCATTTCGAAGACTGGAATCTTCAAGAACTGCACTGGAATGCATTTTGAAGACTGGAATCTTCAAGAACTGCACTGGAATGCATTTCGAAAACTGGAATTGTCAGGACTGCACTGAAATGCATTTAAAAAACTGGAATCCTCAAGAACTGCACCGGAATGCATTTCGAAAACTGGAATCCTCAACAACTGCACTGGAATGCATTTCGAAGACTGGAATCTTTAAGAACTGCACTGGAATGCATTTCGAAGACTGGAATCTTCAGGACTGCACTGAAATGCATTTAAAAAACTGGAATCCTCAAGAACTGCACCAGAATGCATTTCGAAAACTGGAATCCTCAACAACTGCACTGGAATGCATTTCGAAGACTGGAATCTTCAAGAACTGCACTGGAATGCATTTTGAAGACTGGAATCCTCAAGAACTGCACTGGAATGCATTTCGAAAACTGGAATTGTCAGGACTGCACTGAAATGCATTTAAAAAACTGGAATCCTCAAGAACTGCACCGGAATGCATTTCGAAAACTGGAATCCTCAACAACTGCACTGGAATGCATTTTGAAGACTGGAATCCTCAAGAACTGCTCTGGAATGCATTTCGAAAACTGGAATCTTCAGGACCGCACTGAAATGCATTTCGAAGACTGGAATCCTCAAGAACCGCGCGGGAAAAACATATTGAAATGGACTTAATGAAAGAAATTCAAAGCAAAGGAGTAAAAGAACTGGCAAAGGAGGAGCCGTTCCACAGGAAGAGCTCTCTATTACTACTACAACCACTCGAGTCTCGATGTCACTGTTGTGTTTAGCCGAGGAATTACATTTACGAAGGTAATATTTCTTCTCATAATTTGAATAATTACGTTAAATTATATTGGTTTTTAAGGCCTAAAAAAAGGCTTAATTTTAATGAGGTTTTGTTATTATATTTAATTATTAATTAATAAAAACAGTTTACGTGACCTGTCTTAAACCTGTCTTGAAAACAGCTCGTCTTATGCTGGCAGCCTGTCGTAGATTACCCCAGGGGGGGGCTTTGATTACCCCAGGGGGGGCTTTGACTACTTTTTCGGCCCCCCTGAATCCCCCCAGCCCCCCCAGGGGCCAGTTGTTGACTGTCATTTAGCCTTAGAATGGCTGCCAGTTTTAGGGGATAGCCCAGGTCCCCGTGTTCGTTAGCCCCCCTGAATTCCCCCCCAGCCCCCCCAGGGGCCAGTTATCGACTGTCATTTAACCTTAGAATGGCTGCCAGTTTTAGGGGATAGCCCAGGTCCCCGTTTTCTTTAGCCCCCCCGAATCCCCCCCAGCCCCCCAGGGGCCAATTATTGACTGTCATTTAGCCTTAGAATGGCTGTCAGATTTAGGGAATAGCCCAGGTCCCAGTTTTCTTTAGCCCCCCTGAATCCGCCCCCACCCCCCCCAGGGGCCAGTTGTTGAGTGTCATTTAACCTTAGAATGGCTGCCAGTTTTAGGGAATAGCCCAGCTCCCCGTGTTCTTTAGCCCCCCCCCGCCCCCCCCCCCCCCGGGGCCAATCGTTCAGCGTCACTTGAGGCTAGTAGCCTTCCTAGGCCCCTGTGGTCGTTGGCTGGGCCAGAATTTTTCGGCAGGCCCAGTGGGGTATCCCTAATCCCTCTTGGCCGATCTTTCGTGGCCTACCTGGGTAGCCTGACCTCTCCCCCCCAGGGGGGGTTATCTGTGACTAGCCTAGCCCCTCCGGTTCGGTAACTGCACCAGCTCGCGCGTCAGAGGGGCGCTGCTCTGAGGACCGGCACTTTAGGGACGACAGTCGGGGGCGCGTGAGTGTCCTCGGCACGCCCAATTTGCCGCCAAAAGGAAGCTGGGTATTTCTAAGTCATAGATACACGGCAGCGGGCATTTAGCGAGAAATGGCAGTTTCTTATAGTATTCTGGTTGCTTATTTACAATTTAACATTATTTTTGGGGGGGTTGGGTGTAATTAACCTCTAATTAACCCCTGAAGTCCATCCAACAAGGGATTTCCATACGCGATCTTCACAAGACAGAGCACGGGTATATACGTCTGTTTCGAACGGTTCATATCCCGTCCGGCAAATGCAATACCTTGGAAACTGGTTTTTTTCTACACTTTTAGGGCTTCTGCCACTGGCGGTACATTTGTTTGTTGTCGGCCAAATGGAATGTCCCTTCGCCGCGTTTAGTACTGGCCCAGGGGGGCGGTACCCATAAGTTAACGAGTTATTGCACTTGCCGGATGGGATACGAACTGTTCGAAACAGACGTATATACCCGTGCTCTGTCTTGTGAAGATCGCGTATGGAAATCCCTTGTTGGATGGACTTCAGGGGTTAATTACAGGTTAATTGTAGCGACCCCCCCAAAAATAACGTTAAATTGTAAAGCAACCAAAATACTATACGAAACTGCCATTCCTCGCTAAATACCCACCGTGTATCTATTACTTAGATCTACTCAGATCTTATGCTGGCAGCCTGTCGTAGCCTAGCCCAGGGGGGCTGTGACTAGGTTTTCGGTTCCCCTGAAACCCCCTCTAAACCCCCCCCCCCAGCTAGTTCACTGTCATTTAACCTTGGAATGGCTGCCAGTTTTAGGTTATATCCCAGGCGCTTGCATTCTTTAGTTGGGCCAGAATTTCAGCAGGCCCAGTGGGGGTATCCCAGGTCCCTCTCGGCCGACCTGTCGTAGCCTACACGGGTAACATGACCTGGCCCAGGGGGCTGTGACTAGCCTAGCCCTTCCAGTTCGGTAACCGTACCAGCTTAAGCGTCAGAGTGGCGCTGCTTTTGGGACCAGCGTCTTCGAGGGGGTAGTGCCGTCCGTGCACCACATACGGTGCACTGTAAGCGTTAACTTAAGGTTCTTTGCAGCGTGCCTTCGGCCCCCAGCTGCCGCAACCCCTTTCGTTCCTTTTACTGTACCTCCTTTCATTTTCTCTTTCCTCCATCTTGCTTTCCTCAACCCTCTCCTGACAATCGATTCATAATGCAACTGCTTTGAGGTTTTCCTCCTGTTACACCTTTCAGACCCTTTACTGTCAGTTTCCGTTCCAGCGCTGAATGACCTCATAGGTCCCGGCGCTTAGACTTTGTCCTAAATTCTTAATTAAATTCAATTTGGTAAAAATAAACAAAAGTAAAAAAAAAAGGTGGTAAATATTCCAGTTGACTGGAATATTTATTTACCACCTTGTTTAAAAGTAATTCCCATGAGTAAAGACCGTCAGGTTTGTATGTTAGGAAAGATACAAATTACCTTAAAAAACTGTCATTTTGAGCTGCTTTTATGCCTGGCCACAGCTGACTATGCAAGGAGTGTGCACAACTCTTAGCACTTTTGCTGAAGTGTCAGCAACACAGGTGTGAGATGGTGACATAAGTATCCTATTGACTATGGACAGGTTTTTGTTTTTTTTTAATGTGTTAGCACTCAAAGCAAAAGTACCTTTAAACATTGATTCGTTGATAAATCTAGAAAAACATTTTATTTATGTATGGTCTTTTGTTCCTACAGGAATATAAACCATTGCAATACTGTATATATATATATAGGAGTATTCTTCAGCATGAGCTGGAAGCTTTGGGTGGGCTGAGTAGTGATTAAGGGGAGTGAGTTGGGGAATGCCCCATCACTCACCTGCCATCAGCAAGCACTTTTTCTTCCACTAACCTGTCTGTTTGGGCATATTTATTTCTTTCCACAATTGTTGGCGTTCGCTCGTTAGTTTTCTGTAAAAGAAAACTACCGAGATGGCCGTTTGTCCGTCCGTCCTCCCTCAGATCTTAAAAACTAATGAGGCCAGAGGGCTGCAAATTGGTATGTTGATCACCCACCCTCCAGTCATCAAAACATACCAAATTGCAGCCCTCTAGCATCAGCAGTTTTGATTTTATTTAAGGTTCAAGTTAGCCATGATTGTGTGTCTGGCAACAGTATATAGGTGCCAACAACACAGGCCACCATTGGACCGTGGCTGAAAGTTTCATGGGCTGTGGCTGAGAATTTCTTTGGCCACCACCTAGTGCTTCACTCTCCACCCAGCTGCCTATTAAACTCACGTATTTCTATGTACAATTGTTGGCATTCTTTCGTTTTTCATTGCGAATAATTCTCTTCATGTTTCTGGTTTTTCAGACTCGAACCTGAAGAGCTTGTTTATCGCTCCTCACTTGTTTTCTTCGGGCCTTGCCTAGAAAAAGTCATCAGGTTGCCCATTCCATTGTCCTCTGTGCTTACAAGGAAATTAAAATTGAAACAAGTATCTTCCTGGCCATGTCAGTATTGTAGTGGAATTTATGGAACCTCATTGATTACTGTTAAGTGTCAGTGATTTGAAATGGTATGTCAGTGGAGTGGGTGTCTTGGAGGCAGGCTGGGCATCTCCCAAGCAATAGCTCTGACAATATTTGAGCTCACATAATTGGGAAACAGAATTAAAGTTTAACAAATGTAAAGTCTACTTTACTGAAAATCTTAATTAAAAAGTAATGTATTTGATAAAAGATTCTAAGTTGCAAATTGCAATAAAGAAGGCGTAACTTCCTGAAAGAATATTTTTCCTCAATTCTTTGCGTATCTGTAGATCAGCTTTACAAAATGAGGCGAGTGAAGAGTAGTGTGCCTGCAATTTTTCCAAATGGAGTATCCTTTCTGGTTGCCAGTCGTGTGTAAAGCATTTTGTTCTCTGATGGAATTACTTGATGCTTTGGGCACCTGCTGTGTGGCGTCATCTCAGGAGAAGTTCTTGCCTCATGTTCTTTTATGTAAAAATCCCTATACAGGCAGTCCCCGGTTTACGACTGGGGTTCCGTTTTTACGCCTCGTCGTAAACCGAAAGTCATCGCAAACCGAAAAGTCGTCAAAAATCCTAAGAAAACTTTACTTTTAATGCTTTGGGTGTATTGAAAACGATGTAAACTGCATTTTTATTGAGTTTTTCATCAAAAAAGCCTAAAAATTTTTATTATTCTGCTGTTTTGGAGCCATATTTCTTCCGTCGGATCGCGTACGACGTGTCGTAACCCCGGAACATGCGTCATAAACCAGGAAATAATTTATGATGAATATATTTGAAAAGCGTCGTAACCTCGGAACGTCGTAAGCCGGACCCGTTGTAAACCGGGGACTGCCTGTATGTATATAGGGTAGTTTCGTCAGAGCACCTCACGCAGTGCCACGTAAGCATTTCTTTAGGTCCTTTGCAGCATCCTGTCGGTCCCTAGCTGCCACCCCTTTCATTCCTTTTACTGTACGTCCATTCATATTCTCTTTCTTCCATCTTACTTTCCACTCCCTTAACAACCTCCCGTTACACCTTTAAAACCTTTTTCTTCTTAATTTCCCTTTCAGCTCTGGATGCCCTCATAGGTCCCAGTGCTTGGCCCTTGGCCTATATTTTATATTCCATTCCATATCCCAGTCATAAAATGTCTTGATGGTTTTGCAGTGGTCCATATATGGCTAAAAGAATTGCCTTAGAAGGCATGGATAATATTTTTCCTGTGATGCCAGCATAGTCTTTAGAATGAGGTGTATGCTTTCGGTTAAAGAAATATAACCCATGTATACATTGCAAGTTTGCTGATAATGGATTCATTTTCAGTGAATCTAAACCTTTAACACAACTCTTTTTTGTTGATGTAGAAGACACAAAGAGCACTGTTTCACTGTACTTTTGTAAACTTTCACGTTGAAACAATATGAATGGACCATGAATATGTATTTTTAGTTAACTTTACTTGTATTCAAGCTTTGAACTAAAAGGGGTAACAGCTTATTGTAGAACTATTGCTCATAGCATTCAGGTATGTAGTATATCGGCCTTGCTAACTGGAGCTAATATGGTTTTCATTCGTAGTGTTAGAAGGTAGTTGTCTTACGATTTACAGGTTTACCAATGATGGGTACAGTATTTATACACCATTGCTTGCCAGAGATTTAGTTTTGCATGAAAAAATGGAAGTAGAGCTTCTCTTTGTTGCTAAGTTTGAATGTTGCTCAAGTTTGCATTTCATTTGAAAGGGACTTCAATACATCTTAATTTCAGATGATGTCTGTTGCTGGCAGGTGGACACCCTTGCTGGGTCGGGTGTTGGCCAGTTTCCTTACAGGAACCCCAAGGCTCTCCTTCGACAAGTATCATTACCCAACAGGATGTCTGGAGGCTTTACAGCCGCCTCTGAAAAGGAGTTTACAATGCATGTAGAGAGATACTGACATAGGGACCCTTTGGTAAGTTTGGTTGTGGGGCAATGACTGCCTCTGTACTGCTCTCTCTCGTCACTGAACGTCATTTTCGACGGTGAATTTATTGACCTTTCAGAAATTCATAACTGCCTTTTTGGGATTGAGAAATCCCCTTAATCTGATCATCAGTTATCAGGATTGTGAGGTTGTTAGAGAAAGAGTTTATTGCGGAAGGCATATAGGGATTTACTCTATTTTTGATTACCTATTTTGTCAGTCATTTTGGCTGGTGTTGGAATGCTTAAATTAATGCCTCAACTTAACAGGTTTCTGTACTTACCATATCCATTACTATCCTTATTTTTTGCTATGGTGTCATTTTAGAAATGCTATATTTTAGTTTTCTGTCAAAGAAAACTTTTGAGACGGCTATTTGTCTGTCCGTCCACCTGCTCTCTACCCACAGCTCTCTACGTACAACCTTACACCCACAACCCTTTAACCACAGCCATCCCCCCACAACCCTCAACACACAACTTTAAACCCACAACCTACAACTTTCCACACACAACCTTACAGTCACAACTCTACACCCACAAAACAGCTAACCTTAAACTGCATTTTTATAGAGTTTTTCATCAAAAGAGCCACCAAATTTTTATTATTCTGCCATTTTGGAGCCATATTTCTTCCGTCGGATCGGCGTATGACGTTTCGTAACCCCGGAACATGCGTCATAAACCGGGAAATAATTTCTGATGAATATATTTGAAAAGCGTCATAACCTCAGAATGTCGTAAGCCGAACCCGTCGTAAACCGGGGACTGCTTGTATACGCCTGGTACTTGCACCATTATTTATTTGAAGGAGGACATTAATGCTCTGATGATCAGGTCATGTGGAGGTTACTTTTATTCCTCCAGTGGAGGATTTAGTGCAAAGAAGGAAGTGTAGGTTATGTTCCTCTATTGATTTTTTGGGGTATCTTGTGATTTTCAGAATTTTAATTAAAGTTAAAGCTAAGAAGGTCTAGAAAGCACCCATTCATTTTAGGTTGTGTGCTTAGAGAATATGGCTTCACTGTTTATGCCTCATTTGTGGAGCTTATCATTAAAAAGCTTAACCAGACCACTGAGCTGACCATCAACTTTCACAGGGCTGGCCATAAGGACTAGGATGAAATGACAAGTCTAGGCTAGAAACCTAGCACTGGGACCAAATAGGTCACTCGCTAATGATGAATGAACGAAAATGAAAATGAAATTAAAAGCTGTAAAAGGCATACCCTTTCGTTAGTGTTTAAGAGAGTGTTTTTCATCTCCAGTATTAGGTAATGATAACAATTGTTGCTGCATCCAAGTTGCTCTGAGGTCCATTTACCAGCTCTTAAACCACTAGTTGCTAGTAGTCCACCAGCCTAAGCTGGCCTGTATAGGCTGGTTGAATGCCCCAGTCTTTTGGGGTCCTTAAATTATTGATGATTTTCAAATTAAAAAAAAAAAGGAAGGGACTTCTAACCCTTGCAAAGTTTGAGGAGTGATTGTAGTTATATCTGTGTCTTAGGTGATGCAGAATGTTCGTGCTGTTTCATTCAGAAATCCCAAATTGACCAATAGAAGAGAGTAATTGTTTGCATTTGAAATTTAGACCTGTTACATCAAGTGTTTTGTAACCTTTGCTGCTTTTATTCTTTACAAAGGTTAAGTTTCTTGGCCTTGAGAATAAGCTACAGTGTACTGTATATGCTATTCAAATGTTGTTCACTTCTGCACTGAATTGTATCGTGTGTCATGGGTAGCTGGGAGAAGTCAGCGTCCCCTACCGTCATTTATTTGGTGCTTTTCGTGCAATCATCTGTGCCGCGTGTGATGGGTGTGTTAACCTAACCTAACCTAACCCTTATGTTGCCTGGTCACTCAAACCTCTGAGTTTGCTCCAGCCTGTAAACTATAGCCTTCCACAACAGCAACTTGACGTTCTTGTCCAGGTGTGCTTGGGTGCTATACTACAAGGCATCGTGGAGAGGCTAGTTGGAGTGAAAAAATAACTTATATATTATAAGTGCACCCTTATCACATCCTTTTGATTGGTACATACCTGAAGTGTAGCCAACATTTAAGAGTCAAGGGTTGACATATGGAATAGGTGACCTCAGAAGCAGAGAGAGGCTTTGCCGATTACTAACTTTTTATCATAAAAAGAATATGATTGTGTTTCGACCCGTGCAACGGAACGTTACCTTCTGTTGATGTAAGCTAATTTCTGTGGAGAATTTTTAATTGATACATTTTTTTTATTGTGCAGAGAGAGTTAGGATTCTGATGTATAGCATTGTGTAACACCTACAGTAGTACCTTCTGGTGGCTTTGTAGAAAATGCCCAGTTAGATATGAAGTGGTCACTGATCATGCTAACTTACTTTTTCTGAGTATGACATGTAGGAGATGAATGTCAAAATATAGTTGTGGCCGTAATCCCTTAGCCCAGGTTTTGCTGGCATTGATGAGCAATACAGTAGTGACAAATAACAGCACCCTCAAATCCTTGTATATGTAAGAATCTTGGTTAACTAACTACCACATGCAAGAAATCATACGATACTGCTATACGGCATAGCAGTGATTTGTCTACAAAAGAATAGTACCGTACCGACATCACTGTTACTTAAGGTCTCAGTTAGGTCAAAACACCAGTGACAGTGCACCTTACAGCGTTGCTTTTCATTTACCTGTTCCTTAGATGCTACTGGTTTCTCCATCAGTGCTAACAGGGAGGAAACTTTAAATGTTGATGTAAAAACCATTGAATGTTTATTGCCCACAGGCCCTGCCTAAACTCTACCGTCCATCTGAAGTAGAAAGTGGGAAAGGTGTTGTTGTAAATTGAGATGAAGTAAGGCAGTAAAGTGGCTATACATTCTTCCAGCTATGAGATATGTGATGACACTCGTGTCTTTTTCATGTTAATAAGAAAATTCAACAGTACAGTATTATGCTCCACACTGAATGTAGGCAACCATCTTCTTTTAAGGTGCTTTTTTCCCATTTTTTGTAGGGGGTAAGCACGATGCCTTCTTCTGAAGGACTTTGATTTGGCTTTGGGGTAGACCGTAGTCTCGATCGGCTGTCCTGCCTGACATCGCTTAGACCCCGGTAGCTCATGTACATGTAGCGTACCAATCACCAGCTCCCTTTCTCCCAGCAGCGAGGAGAGTTGAGCGGTTAGGTCGACAGTTTGAGACGTGCGAGGTGTCTGTTATGTTTTTAGGAGATATTGGAGTGGCTTTGTTTGTGTGTGTATTGGTCTGTAACACCCATTTACTTTTAAGCAAACCTATCTGTTGATTACATACATAATCCCGGGGTGTCTACACGGATGGCACGGATTTGAACCCGCGCCACAGACCTCCATGAAGTCCGAAGCTGCTGCTCCACCGACTTGGCCATCGAGGCTCCTGAATGTAGGCAACCATCATAAGTATAAAAAGCATTAGGCCTATCTGTGTGACAACTCACAGGTCAGAGGGGTCATAGGGTCATTGTTTACTTGACCATACTGAAGGCGTTCCACCAATATTGGGAGGCATTGAGGTAATTCCTTCACTCTCATTACTGCTCAGTATGACCCTCAAAATTCTAATATAAATTAACGATGGTATCTCGGATAATTCGTAAAGGAAGCTTGCTTAGCACCTTGCCGCTGCTTCAGTCTGCTAAAGAATGCTGATTTTCGCTGGATTTAGTAATTTTGTTTATAAATGGGGACCTGTACTTCAGATATGTTGAGTGACAATCACAATATTGCAGTGTTGCTCACCAGCCTTACTTGATGTTACCTGTAGGATTCTTTATCTGGCATCACTTTAGCAAGAGGGGACACTGTTATTGTTTTGAGTAAGGCAAGAATGTGAGTTGAGTTTGGATAAAAAAAAAATGAAAATCGTGAAGTGGGAACATATAATATTGGTGTAGAGTGACACTGACATATTTTCAATTCAGTTATACTCCACAGTACTCTATAGAAGAAGACAACTTGATCTAATCACAGAAGTCATTACTGATATCAGGTTTTTTGTCAAAGTGAATTATATTGGAACTCAGGGTAGAGGATTGTTGACAAATGCCCACACAGCATTTTAAGTTTATTTGTCAGAGTAAATTATATTGGAACTCAGAGTAGAGGATTGTTGGCAAATGCCCACACAGCATTTTGAGTTTAAGCAGGAATTTCTAAGACAGTTCCTCAACATGTTCTGCTCAGTTTACGCTGAAATTCCAAAACTGAATCAAACTCATATATTTCAAGAAGCAGCTAGAAGGATGATAGGGAAATGGTACTTGCTTTTCACATTTTAAACGGGGGTAATTTGCTACATATAACGTTATTTTCTGTATTTATAAATGTATCAAATTTTGGTGAGCTTTAACTGTAAAGGACTGATAATCTGACTTCTGTTTATGGTGTACGATGCTTTGAGAAGACCCTATTCAAGCTGGTATCGTATATGTTTATGGTACTAAAGGCTTTGAAGAAAAAGTACTTGCTAGCTTATGCAAATACATTAGTTTCTCTAATAACATTCCATAACTATTTAGATTATAGACTGTTATAAGAGAAACTAATGTATTTGCAAAAGTGAGCAAGTACTTTTTTTCAGTGCCTCTAGGACCATAAATATCACGATACCAGCTTGACGAGAAGCGTTTTCTCAAAGCATTGCACACCGTAGATAGATGTAAGCTTATTAGTTACTTATAGTTAGAGTCTGCTGTGACAACCTGTTCCTCTAAGGCATTTTTATTGCTCTAGTGCAATTAACTGACATGAAAATATCAGAACGCAAATTTATGACATTATTGAAGATACGGGTTGAAAGCATTACTCACTCTTGGTGGTCACATTCACTTGATTAGAAAATTCTTGAAAGATGAGATAATGAAGATCATTTTTTCACAGTCAATTGTCAAGTGTCAGAGGCTGTTCTTCAAGAAAAACTTTAAAGAAAGTGTCTCTTCACCAAAATAAGTTTATCGCCTATTAATCTGTTTCGACTACTAAAATTGTTGTGGAACCTCTGCTAAAATAGAGCTAGGAACTGTACTTTGGGAATTTTTTTTTCTGAAATAAGCATAGTTGACACGGTTATTAGTTGTCTTAACCTTTATTAGGTTTAATCGGAGAACAAATCTGTGTATATCATTATAGGCCTAATACCAAGGCCATTGCTTTCCTAAAACTACAGATAAAAATCGCTGTCGTATTGACTTGCACGCTATGTCGTGGACAAGTTTCTGTATGGTTAAGTATTCAAAAGTGACTGATCTCTTTGGAGAAGCTGGTCCCTCATGGGTGTGTTCACCTCCACTCCCTTCAGTGGAGGAAGAAGGAAGGCCTTTTGGTCTCTGGTGAGGTTCCATCGACAACAACAGTATTGACAATATTTACAAAAAATTGTTGAAATAAAATTTAAAGAGACCATATGTCATAAAAAAAAGCACTGGAATCAACTGGTCAACAACTTGGAGCCAGCACATCTTGTAAGGTAAATAAGAAATCCTCCAGGTTTGTCACAACTGGTGGAGGACAGTGAGGATGAATTTAGAAATTGTAAAACACTCAGAAGGAAAAGAATAAGTAAAGACGAAGGCACTTTCCTGATACAGTCGACCCCCTGTTTTTGCAGGGGTTAGGGGCGACAACCACCCACGAATGCCAAAAACTTGCTATACATTGAAACCCCTCTCTAAAAACGCGTATATGGAACTGCTTGTTTCATGCCAGTCAGCATTGAGGAAAGCTGGTACCCTGCTGTGTGATTTGGGGGATCTGTTACATTCGAGTTGGTCTTGGAATTTGTAACTAGAACTCAAAATCTTCTGATCCTGACACCAGATTCTAGTCCTTTTCAATCCCTTCCCGAAAGGACTCTCTGTGTAATGACGGGGACAAGTTGCTATTTTGTCTAGTTAGTGCTGAGGCTAGTACTGAGGTAGTACTGCTGCAGTACTACCTCAAGAGAACTTGTCATCTCAGGCCTGAGTGTCGATGCCTCTTTGTTAGTACTGGCTCTGCCAAGAAATGGGTGTCCAAGAACACAATCACTTTCAGGCTTTGTGAGATGTCAAATGAGCTTACTAATCGTCTGATGAGGTAGAAGGGAGTTCAGTCTAGGCAAGAGCTCACCAAGTTAGGGCCATCAACCCCATCCTGTGCATTCCAGAAGGACCATTGGTTCAGCAGGTAATGCGAGCAGGTATGTGGTCGCTCCAGATCACATTCACCTCTTTTTATCTTTGGGACACGCCCACAAGTCCTTGGATCTTGTGATGAGTGGCCAACAAGTTATGTAGCTCATCTGGCTCCCTTAAGGGGACAGGCAGCATTTTTTCTAAGGTGCTTGGTAAGTGAGAGAGAATGTGTGTGAGTGACTGGTCGCCACCCTTTTCTCTTTTACCTGTCTCTTGTAGGACAAAGAGGCAGGTAGCGATCCGTCATGTGATGGACGGATGAGTTTTGCAGGTGACTACATGATGGGAGCATCCTGTCCTGCATCTTTTTGTAGATTGATGGGATGCCTGTCCCCCCCCCCCATCTTTTTAGACAAGGGGAGAGAGGGATAGACAATGTAACAAACCCATTTTTTCATTAGTAAATTTTATTGTCTCTGAAATGTTTGGGTTCCTCCAAGCCTTCTTCAAAAGTAATGGTGCAAACTCATGACTTAAAGCCCAGAAGTTTAGCAGTTGCAATATCTCATATGTCCAAGAAGCTAGCAGCGCAGGATTCCTTTCTCAGCTCTTCCAGGCCGGGAAGGCATTTCCGAGTGGGTAGAACCAACCAGTCGGTTCAAAGATTTGCTCAGATTCTTCCCACCAAAGGGTAAGTCTATGTAAAGAACGAATGTGTATTTGTTTAGGAACAAGTAGAAAATTTTTAGTGTAATTTGTATTTTTCCCAACATGAAGACCTGAAGTCCTTTACATTCATGTCCCACCTCAGCCACCCCTCATTCCGGCACTTGGGCCGAAAGGCAAAGTGGAGTGCAGACCGACGAGTGGGCAGGGCTTCCCCCTACCTTCTGTAGTTAATGACAGGGCTTCCCCCTACCTTCTGTAGTTAATGACAGGGCTTCCCCCTACCTTCTGTAGTTAATGACAGGGCTTCCCCCTACCTTCTGTAGTTAATGACAGGGCTTCCCCCTACCTTCTGTAGTTAATGACAGGGCTTCCCCCTACCTTCTGTAGTTAATGACAGGGCTTCCCCCTACCTTCTGTAGTAAATGATGTGGCTTCCTCTTACCCTCGGTAGTTAATGACATTGTCTGAAAGTTAAATGGCTGTTCCAGCTCACATTTGCAAGCTGAATCTCTTTGTAAAAAAACTTCAGGTTTGTATGGTTATGAAAAATTAATTACTTTTAAAAGTTTCCAATTTTTTGCTTTTTTACTAACATCCAAACCTGATGTTATTCGTATTCACGTCCCACCTCAGCCACCCCTCGTTCTGGTACCTGGGCCGAAAGGCAAAGTGGCGTGCAATACTACAAAGGGTGGGCGGGCTTCCCCCTACCCAGCGATAGTTAACGACATTCTGAAAGTTAAACAGCCCTTCTAGCTCACGTTTGCAAGCTAAATCCCTTATGTAAAGGTTTGTACGTTAGGAAAAATACAAATTACTTTAAAAATTTTGCTATATTAGGGCTTCTGACAAACTACTACTGACCAGTGTATCATAAGCTTTTTGTGCACTTACTCAAAGGTGATTTATGTTACAAGCAGGATCATTAGTGCCTTGTCATTCTGAACTTTCATCTTAAGTTGGCAACAAAAAGCAAAATGCTACACTAAACCTTGACTGCTTTACTTAAAGAAGGAACCTGGTTTTAAGGTGGAAGAAGTTCAGACTTCATAACAGAAGATCTCAAGGAAGAAAGCTCTGCACCAGGATGATGAATGATCACTTTTTACTTTGATGGAGAATTTAGGAATTTTGGACCTGTTAAAAAGAGTGTGCTATACAGCATTTTCTCTGAAACACATTGAGTAAGACAATATCTAGGGTTTTGATCTCCCCCTAATATGATTGAAAATTACTGTTTAGTTCTAAAAGAGATTCAAAAAACATTTACCCTATTATTAATCATCATTTTCGTGCTATCTAATATGCCGCACTCAAACTCCTAGGGCCTCATCTAACTCAGGGCAATTGTAGAATTGATGAAGCATCAGGTATTATAAATCTGAATGGGAACAGCAGCATTAGTTAGCTGTTCAGTTATATTGATGGCCATTTGTATTTAACTGTGAGCAGGAGTGTCATGATGAATGCAAGAATATTTCTAAATGTGCCAGCTGCGGAGGAGGCTCTTTTTTTTAATTATATGGGTTCTATGAATGCTTCATCCCTGAAGTATAAAGCTGTTTAGAGAAGGAAGGACTGCCTTTGAAATTTTTATTAATGCTGTCTAATAGAAGGTGCTCCCAGCAGCCTCGATCCATCACCATTGAATACTAGGTATGCAAGTCATATTTTTGCCTTCTAACAACCTCACTTCTCCAGCTACCCAAGTCATCATTTAATGTGTCAAGGCCATCTACACTTGGCATGTCTTTAACATGGTATGAGCATCTGTTTACGCCAACTTTGATGAGAACGTCACGAGCTGCGGGAAAGTACGTACCATTGCTGGGAGCAATGTATAAATTGAAACCAGAAATGGTTAATTCACGTTAGAAGAATCTGTGTAGTGAGGCTGTGAATGACTTAAAAGACATTCCAGCTGTTGACGGTGAGGTCCAGAGGATCGTTGATTTGGCAAGACAAGTTGGTGGCAGAATGGGGGACATGATCAGTGACAATATCATCGAGCATCTCGAAGAGAGAGGATGTTGAGTTGATAAACGGGGAGTTGGTAGATCTCACGAAGTTGTCTATGTAGGAGGAGGATGGTGATTCAGAAAGTGAATCGAACCACCAAAATGGACACTGGAAAAGATAAGTGAAGTGTTACGCATAATTCAGAGTGATGAAGTTAAAATGAAGGATTGCAATCTTTCCTTGGAATGCAGCATCAAACCACTCATTTGATGTTTGAAGCAAAACTGAAGCAGTGATACAACTATTGCAGGTGTGTGATGAACTGAAAAGGCAAAGGAAGCAACTGCCAATTACAATGTTCTCCCAAAAGAGGGAAAATAAAAAGTGTCCAATAGAGGCAATCATCAGCCTTCCACTTGATCTGCTCTTGACGTGACACAGCTGTTGCTACCCTCTTCTCTTGGCTCTCCTCTGCCTTCTCTTAGCTCTGAGGATGACCCTTCTGACATTTTGTTAGGTCAGTAAAGTTAAGTATACCTTAGTTTTACCAGACCACTGAGCTGATTAACAGCTCTCCTAGGGCTGGCCCGAAGGATTAGACTTATTTTTACGTGGCTAAGAACCAGTTGGTTACTTAGCAACGGGACCTGCAGCTTATTGTGGAAGCCGAACCACATTATAGCGAGAAATGAATTTCTATCACCAGAAATAAATTCCTCTAACTCTTCATCAGCCAGCCGCGGGAATTGAACTCCCGCCCATCGAGTGACAGTCTGAAGCTCAAACGACTCGGCCAACAAAGGGCTACGTCTGGACGCCTTCACGGTACCTATGCCATCATTCAGCTTCATTTGATTAGCGCAGGGACTGAACGTTATCAACATCATTGTCGTCGTCACCGTCAATGTCATCGTCATCGTCTTGGCGGGAGCGCCGTGGCACATAGGAGGAAACGACCAGTAAGCACTTGGAGTAGGCTAAGATTTAATAAACTATTTCTCTCATATAATCTACAGCATTTCCATTTCGTCATCAGGTGATCATGTTAAAATTTTTTATTCTTTGCCATGTATGATAATTAATGGCTGTTATAATAGGTATCAGGGATTAAATGGGCATAAACAGATTCTTTGTTTGATTGGAACTTTTACATAAGATGTTCATAATTACCTGCAGTTTCAGTGATCCGTGGAGGTCCTGGAATGTGTTACTCTCAGATAATGGGCCTTACTGTGTGTTTAATTTCACTCTCCCAGTGGTGTCACCAAACGAATGGCTATCACAAGACTAGAGTGCACTAAGTGGATCAAAATAACCAAATTTTATCATTTTTGAATTATATGAAAGATGAAATTGTATGAAAAAGGTGAGATGATTGTCTAGAAGAGTCCTTGACAAATCCTCTGAGTGACCTGGGAAATAGTATGTTCTCAAACAAAGGAAGGGAGCTGGGTGGTTATCTGCAACTTACTGGACCATGTGGTACATGCACACAGCTCACTTGTAAGAGCCTGAAGCCCTTTTTTTCTTTGGAGAACATTTGTTTGGTCACATTTCTTTGGAAAGGAAAAAGTATTATGAATTGCATGTATGATGTTAAACAAGTGAGGGTTGTATTCTTGAAACTTTTATGTAATTAGCTTGCTTTTCCGGTTGGCTTCCCATTACTTCTGTCGACTAATTTACAGATTTAGAAGAAGGAATGGTGGAAGGTGAACGCGTCACCACTCCTGAAGGTGTTGTATTGTCACCCCGGGGTTTGAACGATCAACAGGATGACCTTCGAGGCCAAGCAGGAGGCCAGAGAGAATTAGTCGTTGATGACTCAGAGCTGTCATGCCCCACTGCACATCAGTGTGAATCTAGAATGAAGGGTAAGTTGAATGCAAACCATTTTCTATAGTTAACACTTGGAAAAGGGCATTAACTGAGTGTCAAGTTGTTTTAATAGAAAAAATAAATTGTTCCTACACAAATACAAACCCTCGTTCTTTACTTAGGATTTAGCTTGTGAATGCGAGCTGGAATAGCTGTTTAACTTTCAGATGAGGTCATTAACTACCCATGGTAGTTGGGGGGGAAGCCCTGGCCACTCGTCAGTCTTCACTCCTCTTTGCTCTTGGCCGCCGTCGAGTGTAGACGTCTGCTGTGCTCTCCACTTGACTGTCGTTTGTTTTCATGCTTTTTTCCGGTTTGCTTGCTTGTAATTTATTGTGATACATAATAAAGAATGCAAAGTCCTGATTTACATAAGCTGTCTTTAGAGAGGAAACCGACAGCCCTTAGGCTCTGCCCAAGGAAGGACAGGCCCTGTAAAGAGTTCCTCTCTTCTGTTAAGGTTCATCCTTGTTCCTTGTATGTGTCATGCCATATGCATGACTGTAATCAATCTAACCCTTATTCAGAGTGCAGGGGGGTTGTTAACCAGCCCGGTTCCTCTCCGGCAGTTTTGCTTCACTTGGAAGAGGAGTTGTCTTTTGGGGGGATGCTCGTTCTCGGAGCGCATAGAGACTGCCTCGCCTAACCCGACCTTTGCAGATGCTGCGGAGCCTGAGCGACTTTGAGATCCCTGGCCCTCCTTAGGCCTCTCGGGGGAGCCAAATGTGACGGGTCTTGTCGATCGCTTGAAGTCTGTGCAAGTCATTTCTGTTACTGCTTTGACCAAAACTGTGACAACTTCTACAGTTACAGTATCCACCGGCTAGAGGGCAGCCACCACAGCCTTGGTTACTTCTCGCATCCTTTCGGTGATGTGCCCCCAGGTGCTGCCGTCAGCTTCGTTGTTGGGTGAGATCCTCCACATGCTGCTGCTGCTGCCTCAGGGTGCCCTTGGCAGGGAGAGGAATTGGAAGAAGAGGAGAAGGGAGTTGTCGTCATCGTCTTCGTCTTTGTCTTTCTCGTCGAGTGCTGTCATCTCCTTCTCCCCTTCTTCTCGTGGGAAGTCTGACCAATTGGTTCTTAGCCACGTAAGATAAGTCTAATCCTTCGGGCCAGCCCTAGGAGAGCTGTTAATCAGCTCAGTGGTTTGGTAAAACTAAGGTATACTTAATTACTCTTAGAGCTTCCAGTGGCTAGCCATCTCCTGCAGAGAGGGCTACAGGGTCTTTTGCTACGGGTACTGCGAGTACTGCTGCTCCCACTGCTGAGTGTGCAGGAACAACAGCTCTTGGGGGTTCTCCAGACCCCCAGTACACCTGTACTGGTCCTGGTAGCTCACCTACCAGGGCTGGTAAGAGTCCCTGGTCTACAAACCTTGGCCCGGCTGCCATCATGGCCTGGCGAGAGAAGGTGAGCAGAGAGTATGCAGGTGTTTCCTTAACCCCGCCCCCCTGCTCTTCAAAGAGAGTGGGTCAGGGGTTCCAGGGTGGTGGCCCAGCTCAGCTGGCCCAGTCACCCGGGCAAGGCAAGAGGAGGTCCCTTGCTCAGTCTTCTTTGCCTATAGAAGCTCTGGCTTCTAAGGAGGTTGGAGCATGTTTGCAGGACTGCTCCCACTCTCTTAAAAGCCTTGGCCTCTAAGTAGAGTGAGGCATGCTTGCGGGACAGCATCCACTCACGTTTGCATGAGGATGGACGTCATCACTATGGGTTGACGACCACCCACGGCCTCAATTACTTGCCAGGACTTAGGTCATCGGCAGGCAGGGTAAGGGTGCTCGCGATCCCTCGCTTGTTCCCTCCTCTTTAGAATTTTTTTCTAGGAGACGGAGCCAGAGAGGCTCAGGGCTTGGGGCTGGAAACGTTCTCGCTCCCATCATGGCCCAGTACACAGAGGCCCGGTTCTCGGGTGGTACGGGATGTACAGTCAACCTCTGCCTATTCATGGTTCTGGATTCGTGTACTCACTGATTTTCTGATTTCTCTATGGAACATATATTTGCATTATTCATGAAAAATTCACCTATTTGCAGTATTTTTCACTGAGAAATGTTCACTAATTACTGTATTTTCATATCATTTTCATGACTAAATGCATTTTTTGTGATAAAACTATTAAAATACTCGGGTATAAATATTTTTAGAGGTTTTTTTTTGTGTTTGATCTATCAAAATAGGCAGTTCTAAGCATTTTTAGAGGGGTTTTAAGTATTCGCGGATTTTAGCTATTCGTGGGGGTTTGTGGTACACATCCCTTGCAAATACTGGAGGTCGGCTGTACACTGAATGATTTCTGTCTTAAGGAGTTGCAGAGGCCTGTTGTGGAGATCATTAAAACGTTATGTCGTTTTCAGTGATTTTGAGGAAGAGACTTTATCTTTTCTTGCACTGTTAATGCTTCTGCCATTGGGTCTCTCTGGGAGCCCCGGGGGAACTCAGAATGCATTTGAGCTGTCATGGTCCAGGCTTGTTGATGAGTTTGTGGTCCAGGTGAGTCCTCATGGTTCCAGGCAAGAGAATTCTCCCTGGTCCAGCCGTTCATGCGAGACACTTCCTCTGCCTGTAGCTCACTAGAGGAAATATGTTCTCTCAGAGATCATTGACTCAGACCTGACTCTCTTGTGTCCTGGTGGAGGGAGTCTCCCAGTCACAGGTGGAGGCAATGGCACTGGAATTGGCTACCAGAACAGCATTCCAGTCAGTCTTGTAGATTGATCTTTGGGTTCTGTCATTGGCCAAGATTGTTTTTTCCTCGGCCTTCCGTACACCTGAGGAGAATGCGTCCTTCAAGATGTTGTTACTGTGAGAGGTAGGGATACTATCTACCTCCTCCACTAGACAGCAATCCTTTTGGGGGCGTGAAACCTCTAGGTTTGTTGGTTCTGAGTTGGCTTTGTCGTTTGGGGAACAGACCAGCTCTAGGATCCTCCCCTCTCTTATGCTGATGATATAGTTTTGGTCTGCGAGGGACCAGAAAAGATGCAGAGAGTGTTGGATTGTCTAGTGAGTGAAGGTCGAAAGGTTGGTTTGACTATTAATAGTAGACAAAACTGAAATCATGAATATGAATACTGAAAATACAAAGGATTGTCTAATTGAAGGCATGGTTGTAAATCAAGTGGATAAGCTTGAATATTTAGGTACTAATTTAGATAAGGATGGTTCCCTAAGCACAGGATTTATGGAAAGATTAAAAAAGGCTCATCAGGCAACGGGAATGCTTAAAATATTTGGAATGATAATTTTTCTGTGCATACGAAAAGCAAAATTTATAAGGTAATGGTTAGGAGCATTTTGATTTAAGAGCATGAGTCATGGTACAGTACAGTGATTTCGGATAATAAATTCTTAGCATTTGAAAATAAGGCACTCAGAAGAATATTAGGAATTGATTGGAGGGATAGTATATCAAATAGCAGAATCAGAGAAGTAACAGGGGTGCAGCCAGTCGATGAGTATGTTAGGTTCTCACACTGGAAGTGGCTAGGCCATGTTTAAAGAAGGCAGGAAATAATACGAGATACACCAGGGCGGGTTGCTCTTGGTGAGAAGAGGTAGAGGTAGGCCAAAGGAGACGTGGTTGAGGACAACGAGGTGGGAAGCAGGAGATGAGAGTTGGGAAGACCTCGAGGAGTTAGCCCGGGACAGAATGTGGTGGCGTGAGTTCATCGAGGCCCTATGCATTCCCGTGGGTGCCACAGGAAATGATTGATTGATACAGTTTTTACAGTTAATATTCATATGAATTTTCAGTGCCCAAATCATTGCTGGTTTAGTGTACTGCTGTACAGTAATTAGAAACTATAGAAGTGTTTGGGAATACTTAGAGGATGTGAACAAATGTGGTTTCAACAGGAAAACAAGAAGGTAAATCTTGATAATATAACAGTTGTGAGATGTTATTGACATTTAAATACACCTGGAGAATTTTTCAATTTATGTTCAAGCAAACCAGTTACCAAATGTTGTATTAAATCATATTCAGATTTGGATATTTTTTATATTAGTAGCAAAAGCTGTACCTTTGCTTCATTTTAGGTCTGTTAAACATATT
Source organism: Macrobrachium rosenbergii (assembly GCA_039081455.1). Lineage (NCBI taxonomy): Eukaryota > Metazoa > Arthropoda > Malacostraca > Decapoda > Palaemonidae > Macrobrachium > Macrobrachium rosenbergii. Next base: position 2,053,707 of record JANJGK010000027.1, on the reverse strand, counting down.
ATCACTATTATCGAATATATACTTCAGTACAGATGCATAGCCCTTTGTTGGCCGAGTCGGTTGAGCTTCAGACTGTCATTCGATGGGCCGGAGTTCAATTCCCGCGGCCGGCTGATGAAGAGTTAGAGGAATTTATTTCTGGTGATAGAAATTCATTTCTCGCTATAATGTGGTTCGGATTCCACAATAAGCTGTAGGTCCCGTTGCTAAGTAACCAATTGGTTCTTAGCCACGTAAAACAAGTCTAATCCTTCGGGCCAGCCCTAGGAGAGCTGTTAATCAGCTCAGTGGTCTGGTAAAACTAAGGTTAACTTAAATTTTAGTACAAATGCATGTTTTATTTTTTATACTGGTAACGGAAATATCATCATCTATGTCATTCCACCCAGAATTCTGCAAACTTTTCAGGTTTTGAATTTGACTGTAACAGGAAAGTTGAAGATTTCTACATACAAAACAAAATTAATTTTGAAGAACTCATTTGTTTTTAGCATTTGAATTAAAATATCCTTATTGTAATGTATACAGTATATTCATGTTATACCTGTGAGTGAGCTGTTAAATGTACATCTCTAATTGTCATTTTTGTACTCGTGTAAAATATCACTTTTGTAGCTTTTATAAGAATGTGGTGTTTTTAAAGTTAAAAAATTTTTTTTTTAGATATTTAGTAAATGACTTATGACTATCAAAATTATTATACCATAATTTCAAGCACTCAGGTCAAAGAAATATTAATATAATCTGATAGACTATGTATGAGCGTACTCCCTGCCTGTCATATTTTTTTCAAGTGAACCTTTTCCCATTTACAGATGTAGAAGAAGTGCATGAAGGTGAGTGTTACAATACGTCTGAAGGGGAGACCTCAATATCTGTTGTTCTAATACTGGACAGGATGACCTAGGCCAAGCAGAAGTTCTGCCAGGGGGACATCGTCAGAGATGATTCCGACCAGTCGAGCCCAACTGCTCATCGAAGTGGTGCAAGAATGGAAGGTAGGTAGAGATAAGATTTGTTTCATCACCAACCCATCTCTCTTATCCTTGCCCAGCAACTGTGTTGGTGTTCATCCTGGGCACCATTCCCAAACAGCAGTCAGAGGAAGGTTTCACCCATTGTTTCCACTGTGGGTGCAAGTCTCAAGCGTGATGGTGAGTAGTCAGTGCACTAATATCAAGAACATTTGATGTTAAGGCGTTGTAAGGAAAGAATACAGTATTCTTTCCTTACAGTGCCTTAATATCAAGTGTTCTGATGCGAGAGACATCGTCTGGGTTCGAGAATGTCCCTTCTAAGAAAAGAAAAGTAAATGTAGCTGCATCCAGTCTCTTACTGTGCCACAGCACTGGTATTCACAATTGTCTTTCCTTTTTTTGTACTGTTAAAACAACGAAGCCTTATTTATAAATCTATGCAGCAAATTAAGGAGTTATTAGAATAGTGTGTGGAATAATCTAGGTGCTCCAAATATGAAGTGAGTCTCTCCAACCATCTCCTGAATGTGGAAGAACAGGTGGCATTGAGTTTATGGGTATCATTTGCACTAAAACCAATTCTTGACAGCCCAATAATTTGTGGGAAGGCTGGGTGGGGCTACTTTAACATTAGGTAAGTATCCCCTTCAGGTGGATGGAACTTTGCTGAATGAGTCTGAAGCTTTAACTACTCTAGGTGTCACTTTTGACTCGCATCTTACTGTTGAGAAACACCTAATGAAAGTTTGAGGTCATGTTCATAAGGCCTCATATATTCACAACATTGATAAAATCAATGCAACCTGTTTTAGGTCATTTGTGCTTCCTCTATTAGAATACTGTTCTCTGATGTGGATGTCTGCTTCTGCCAGAGATTTACCTCTTTTAGACAGAGTTGTTCGTGGTGGTAAGTTTCTGTTCCCTAACAGTAGCAGTTATGACTTGGACCATCGACAGACAGTCTCTTGTTTGTCACTTTTTCTTAAGTTGTATTTTTAACAGATCTTTCACATTCACAATTGATCCTTGATCCCCCTTTACCTAAGGAAAGAAACCAGATTCGCTGAACAGCAGAAGCACCAATATGCAGTAAATGTACCTCACTGTTGAACCTCTCAGCTCCAGAGGCCCTTTAAAACTGTAGGTCCCGTTGCTAAGTAACCAATTGGTTCTTAGCCACGTAAAATAAGGCTAATCCTTCGGGCCAGCCCTAGGAGAGCTGTTAATCAGTTCAGTGGTCTGGTAAAACTAAGGTATACTTAATTTTTTTTTCCTCACGTCGTTGGACTGTGGAACAGCCTTCCAGATTTCGTGCAGTTGGAATTTCAGAAGTTCAGGCAAAGTTGCAGTGCATTACTACTCTAATACTGTTCTCCTTCCTGGCATTTTAGTGCATTTTTATGTATTTATTAATTTATCAGTTTGTTTTTCTCTTTTTTAATGAGTGAGATCTCTTCGTTCTGTATTTCCTTTTATCTCCTCTTGACGTCTTCCTAATGAACACCTTGATATTATTTGGAAGCTTGAATTTCAAGTCAGTGGCCCCTTTGGTGGGCTTGTTCCATATGAGTAGGGTTCATCTTTTGAATATAATAATAATAATAATAATAATAATAATAATAATAACAATAATAATAATAATAACAGGTCTTATTAAAGAGGATGGCTGTATTATGCGAATTTATCTTATATAGTGTCTTTTCTATCCTCCTTATGATTCGCTTTTCAGGCTCAGCAATGTTAGTCAGTAACTGGTCGATATTCATGTTGGAAAAGGACAGTGTGCGGAATATTGGAAGTCTTTGATTAAAATATCCAATCAGAAATCGTTCGTCTGGGTTCAGGTTCTGTTGTAGGTACCGTCGACATGTTTCGACCAGCTCGTTGGTCATCCTCTGGACGTGGTTGCAGAAGGTCTGAAGGAACGAGGTGCTCGGGTTGGTATTTATAGGGGAGGTCTTGATCGGTGCTGAATTATGATTGGCTGCCCGGGGCATGTACCCTCGGGCGGAGCCTTCTCATCCAAGTTCTGTTTTTGTCTTGCGTGCGAGCGGCGTTGTAGTGCTAAGGATGAAGAGAAGAATTTCAGTCCTCGGATGCCGAATTTTGATTTGCTCGTTCACTATGGGGATCGCTCGGTGCATGTCTCCTGGCTGCTGTGGGGAGGAGAAAGGTTTCTTGCGTAATGTTGAGTGTTGGTTTCTCCTTCCCAATGTGCAATGCTTCCAAGAGGCGTAGGCGGCAGTGGTCGGTAATTTGGTCAATTATTTCGATGTTCGTGATTATGTCTTTTCTTGCTATTCTCTGGTTATGGACGGTCCTGGCATGATTAAAGATAGCCCCCTCTTGGGCGTGGCAGGAAATCCTTTTGGAGAAACGCATGGTGGTCATACCGATGTAAGAACCGAGGCATCCTCGGACGGGGCATGAATACCGGTATACCACGTTGGTTTTCTTCAAGGGGTCCTGCTGAGGGGGGGGGCTGGGTTGTTGCGCATAACCAGGCTGCTCGTCTTTCTGCTCTTGTAATAGATAACCAGATGTATATTTCTGTTGGAGTCAAATAGCTGATTGTTTAAGCAATTTGTATTTTCCCTAATTTACAAACCTGAAGTTCTCTATATTAACAGCCCAACTCAGCCACCCTCACAATGGCACCTGGGCTGGAAGGCAAAGTGGAGTGCATACCGACAGGTGGGGGGGGGAGGGAAATCTTCCCCACGCCTACCGATAGTTAACAACCTTGTCTGGAAGTTAAACGTCTGTTCCAGCTTGCGTTCACGGCTAAATCCCTGAGTAAAGAACTTCAGGTTTAAGTATTAGGAAAAATATCAATTACTTTAGAAATTTGCTGTGTTTTCTGTACTTTTGGAGGTCTGGAGCAGCTTAATCCAATTCCCATTATTTCTCATTAGAGAGATTCACTGGTTAAAGGACAGCTTTAAGGAATGGATTAAGTCTGTTAACCAAGGTATGACTGTACCTGTCATCTGGCCTGTACTCGAAAAAGTTGAGAATTACCAGGTCAGAATGCTGTTAATCTCTTCAAGTAAGCCTCATCACCCTCGCAGGACAGCCAGTGATCTTTACTAGAAAAAAGTTAAGTATACCTTAGCTTTACCAGACCACTGAACTGATTAACAGCTCTCCTAGGGCTAGCCTGAAGGATTAGACTTATTTTACGTGGCCAAAAACCAATTGGTTACTTAGCAACGGGACTTACAGCTTATTGTGGAATCCGAACCACATTACAGCAAAAAATTAATTTCTATCACCAGAAATAAATTCCTCTAACTCTTCTTCAGCTGGCCGGGGGAATTGAACTCCGGCCCATCGAGTGACAGTCTGAAGCTCAACCGACTCAGCCAACGAAGGTCTGATCTTTACTAGAAGTAACCATAAATGGGGCTCCAATGGAAAATGGTGCCATGGTCATGTCTGGGCCAATTATGCGGTTGGAATCTGAAGGTTAGCAATTGAGTTTATTAGCTGGAAATGCTCTCACAAGCCTGAAATTTGAAACAGGACCATGAACCTTGCCAAATTTCATCTGTGGGGGAGGGGAACATTAGTCATGTTGACTTTTAAAGTGTGGAAATGGTGCTACCAAAGTCATGCGTTTCTCTCAGTCTCATGCGCTTCATTTTGCAGCTACAGTAAAAACCCCATATTCGCGGGGGATGCGTACCGCACCCCACCCCCTGCGAATAGCTAAAATCCGCGAATACTTAAAACCCCTCTGAAAACACTTAGAACTGCCTATTTTGATAGTTTAAACAAACAAAAAAAAAAACTAAACATGCTTATACCTGAGTATTTTAATAGTTTTATCATAAAAAGGGCATTTAGTCATGAAAATATGAAAATACAGTACAGTAATTTGTGAATATTTCTCAGTGAAAAATACCGCAAATGGGCGAATTTTCCGTGAATAATGCATACCGTATATACATTCCACAGAGAAATCCACGAATAGTGAGACCGCGAATATGGGGGGTTCCCTGTACTGCATCAAGCATGCAAGTGTCTCCTTGCATTCGTATGAAATTTCACTACCAGTTACAACAGAATCCACTTTTTGAGTTCCAGCGTTGCATTGTATTGTAATTTAGAATGAAATAAATATATGCATATAGCAACATTTCAAAGATCCAGACTAGTAGGGGCTGATTGTCTTTAGTCAGGTCAAGCTCTGTAAGAGGCCAGCTTATGGCCAACTAACTGTAATATAATTAGATAACATTTAATTTACCTTGATGGTCATCAGCATGTAGATGAGGCGCTGGCACCCAGTTTTGAATTTTACTCCACATCACCTCGTGGTGCTCGACTGCTAGGCTATATCTCAATCAAAGTTGAAAAAGACAAGGTAAAATCAGCCAGGATTTTCATTTTAGTATTCCTTTAGGGGATGAAAGTCAGACTTGGAGGGTGGATTGTGTGGCAAGTAATTATTGTACAATACAGACCATTGCCTAATTTGAGTTTGTGACTGCAATTTGAAGGATGGTCAGATTTACCAAAAGATACCTAATCTCTGACCCTCCAGTTCAGTAGGCTTACCCACACCTTTGTTTGGTCTCATAACTTTTTCTCACTACAGTAAACCCCGTATTCGTAGTCTCACTGTTTGCGGACTCACCTGTTCGCGGATGATTTCTCTGTGCAACGTATATACACATTATTCGCGGAAAGTTCGCCCATTCGCAGTATTTTTTGCTGAGAAATATTCACTAATTCATGTATTTTCATATAATTTTCACGACTAAATGCACCTTTTGCGATAAAACTATTAAAATACTCAGGTATAAGCATTTTTAGAGTTTTTTTTGTGTGTTTATCAAAATAGGCAGTTCTAAGTGTTTTTGGGGGGGTTTTTAGTATTCACAGATTTTAGCTATTCGCCGGAGGGGGGGGCGGTTGCGGTACACATGCCCAGTGAATACAGGGGATTTACTGTATTGTGTATTACTTACATTCTCCTGCGCCAGTTGTTATGACTGATCCTTGCGTTTATATTATTTGGGATGAATCTTACCTACTGTCAAAAGTAGCTTACATCTTAGTGCCATTGAGTGAGATCAGCATTCAAAATAAACAAAAGAATAAAGCTTGGCTGAACTGGATGGATTGTCTGTAATCACCTGTTTCCCACTAGGTGGTGTTGGAATGTTGATGTTCTTATCAGAATTCTTCCTGCCTTGTACTTGTGCAAATGGTGTGAATCAGCTATAATAATTTTGGCTATTTCTGGGTGTTTCTCCCTTGTGTAGTGTTGCGCTTGTTTTATGTGTTGCATTATGCCATCTACAGCAATCATAGAAACATCAGATTTCGTTAGGTTTTGTAGGAACAAGTTTTGTGCAAACTGAATGAATTCGATTGAGCATGATGTTCACACAGTCGTTACTGGGAGAGGCATGAGTGTGGTTTTTTTTCTTGGTGTAAGGAGTCGTCAGATGAGAAATGAATAACATTCTGAGGTACCAGAGGATGCGGGAGGCCGATAGTTCGCACAGATAATCAGTTAGGTGTGGTCATAGGTCTATTCTTTCTTCTTCAAGTGTTATTCCTCTCTTACTCCTGCTCCATCTTCTAAACCTTCCTATATGGTTTAGGAGAAGTGGATAGGTCAACTTAGGAAAATATGAGTGTGTCTGTTGTCAGTAGGACTTAACTGAATACATTATGGGTAAGAATTGCGGTTCCTTCGATAGTGATCGACCTTTTTGGTTCCCTGCGAGAGAGAAGGTGTTGGAGCCTTTGTCTGTCCGTAGCCCACCCTCTGGACTGCCCTGTGTCAGTAAGCTTTTTTTTTTTTTGCGCCAGAAAGCCAGGGTTTGTCTTAGGATGGAGGTCTGGGCCTTTTGCTCTTGTCTCTCAGTCATCTGCTGTCTCGTAATCAGTTCGTTACTTGAAAGGTTTTATTTGGTGGAGGTCAGCACTTGCATCTACTGACTTGTGCGTTATCAGTAATCCCATCCATTTCTGACCTTGACCTTCCCCTCTTACTCAGTCCATCCTCTGTCACCTCAAATTCCTTTACAGTATAACGTATTTGTACTAGTGGCTTTCCTTTGCTGCTGCTTTTGGTGATGTACAGTGGCTCGTGCCGTAATCTCGGCAGCCTCGTCACTAGAGTCGAAACTTGTCTCTTTTGGATTTGTTGTTGAAGCATGAGGTGGATATTTTGTCCTCCATGGTGACGTCATGCGAGAACGCTCTGCCTTGTCTCATTCACAGCCATCTGGTGTTCGCCACCGGCATCCCCTGACGTCATTGCTGGCGATCCTGGGTACGTTACCATCTCAGACATGTGTCACCTCACTTCTCAGTCTGGGAATTTCCCGTTTTCTGCTGTCTCGGTTCTTCCTTTAGACTCGAAAGATTTCAACCCTGACTTGCATGATTTTCCTGTAGTATTTTAAGTGATTCATAGTTCACGTTACTTTGCTGTACCTCCACTGTTTTGCCAAAGATGGATCTGTTGATCGGCCCTCTTTTGTGTGCTACCTTGGCTCCTGTTCAAACGAGTAAGAAGTTAAAGTTATCTGATTCCGTTGAGGTGTGTTTTGAGGAGGTCTCAAAAGCGTATCCCTTAAACCTGGTTCTTGGAGTGCGTCTGCTTCGCTTTCCAGAGTTGCACCAAGTATTGCATCATTCATATTATGCTGTGCACTGGGCTTTTTCAGTATGTCATTTTTAAGAACATTATCTAATAAGTTATCATAAATCTTTGGTTTTATTATGATCAACGATTTCTCATTTTGCCTTATCGTGGAAACTGTGTGTTTATGTGTGTGTGTGTGTTTGTGTAAAACACTATGTTTACATTTTGCACACACGCCGTTTCTCAGTGACGATATATCCTTTTTTTCAGTTGGCTAATATGATTATCCCAAATAACATAACACCACACAACAGAGTATTTTATCTCTGGTGATGTATTGTATCTCAAGTATAATGTCCATGTTCACAGTAAAATATTAATTTAAAATACTTATGCACTGATGGGAAATTCATCATGAATTTTTCATAGACGTTGCAACACGATTAGTTATTTATATTTGGTCTCCTCTTCCCTCACGTGGTGAAAGTGTGTGTTTGTGCGTAAACTACACGCGGACACACTGCGGGATATCGCATGCATTTCTCTGCCTCTTTTGGGTTGTAAATTTTATCTTAAAATCTTTTATATAGTGATGATTATGATTATTACAAAACTAACAACTATTCATACGTTTTAGTATGTGGCAAATCTGGTGCACATAGATTACCTAGAACTGCAAACACTTCAGTACCAACAGATACCAAAAGGGCATTTTTCATTTTAACACTTGTCAGTTGTAGACATATAAGCAAAATTTGCTTCCAGTAAGCTCAACGACAATTCAAAAGAAATTTCGAAAGGGTTAAATGCATCGATTTTAATCTGTGGAGTAACCATATCCACTAAACTTCAGTACCAGATTTATCAAGTATAAATCAGAGGTAAGTAAAATGGCTTAAACAAAACACTTACTGCAGTTTCCTGAATTATTTAATAAACATATTGTAGGAGACATGCCAGTAACATAATACACCAATCTGTAAGCAACAGGGGCTTAATCACCTTGATGTAACAAAACCGTCATAGCCTAAGCGAACACAGCATAACCTAATGTTTGATTATAAATAATAATAATAAAAATAATAAATAATAATAATAATAAATCAAAGGGGACAAGCAAAAACAAAGTAGCTCAAGCATACTGCTACCATAGTAGGCTACGAAACGACGGTACACTGCCACATGTTTAAATCAAAAAAGCGTTAGCCATTGCAAACATTTCATCTGTTACATTGCCCAGACACTCTCCTCTCGCGGTCGGCATCAGAGCAGCTACTCGGCAATCCAGAAGATGAACAAACCATCAAACACCAAAAACTCAGTTACCATACTAATTTTCTCTGCCTTTGGGTCCTAGATCTCGTCGCCAACAGTGCGTCATTTTAAACTGCAACAGAATGAAGAAAAATCTTCCTTGATAATATCAGCTACCACAGGAAGGAACTTCAATTCACACCCAAGATACGGGATTCGCTTGATTCAATCACATCAGCCCAGATGGAGGAATACTTAATCAGTTTACCTTAGATCGCTGTGTAATAATGGGGGTTAGGTTGAAGGTCATTTAATGTGGTTTACCTGACTGTTAGCCAATTTGTTGGATACTGTGGGAGAGCAGATAGATGGTATTTTGAACTTACATTTTTATTTATTTAGTTGATTCACCTGTTTTTCTAATAGCTGATCTCTTATTTCTGTATTTCCCTTTACCTTCTGTTACTTCTTTTGAGTGAGCACCCTAATGCTCTTTGGAAACTTCAATTTCAAGTTAGTGGCTGGCCCCTTTGGTAGGCCGCTTCCATATGAATAGGGTTCTTCATCTTCTGAATAATAATAATAATAATAATAATAATAATAATAATAGGCAGTCCCCGGTTTATGACGGTTCCGGCTTACGACGTTCCAAGGTTACGACGCTTTTCAAATATATTCATCAGAAATTATTTCCCGGCTTACGACGCATGTTCCGGGGTTACGACGCATCGTACGCTGATCCGACGGAAGAAATTTGGCCCCAAAACGGCAGAATAATCATAATTTGAAGGTTTTTTTTTATGTAAAACTCAATAATAATGCAGTTTACGTCGTTTTCAATGCACCCAGAGCATTAAAAGTAAGGTTTTCTTATGATTTTTGACGATTTTCGACGATTTTCCGGTTTACGACGATTTTCAGGTTACGACGCGGTGCAAGAACGGAACCCCCGTCGAAAACCGGGGACCGCCTGTAATAATAATTGTCACGAAAAAATTGGATCCATTCTTTCCCGACAATCCTTCACAACATTCAAGATATGTGAACAGAAGGGAGAAGCGGCGGCCAAGTTCGTGGTTCTCATTTATCTGTAAGTATGTTCGAGAAAAATTCTTGTCGTTCAGTTTGACTGCACAGGTAGTGAGTGTTTTGAATACTGAAGGTCTCTTTTTTTTATGCTTAAAAATAAAATGTGGACAAACTGACCAATGTAGAATCTTTGAGTGGCAATGGGAAGTGACGATGGACCATGCAAAAGTCCCCTCTGCCTCTTTCTCCCAGGATACCACTAGAGAGGTAAGCTTGAGTAATCACTGTGCCTCTCAGCCAAGAGCCTGTTTTGTTATAAAGAGTCTGTGAGGTGTTCACCTCTGATCACTTTGTATTTTTGCCATTCGAAGCTTAGCATAGTTGATGTCCAGTCAAAGTGTAATCTGATGATTTAGGAACAAGATTCATGTGAAATTGTAACTTTCTGAGGCCGATGTCATGGGTTTGTAAGAGACCGCGAGGTGGTCTCTTTCGAGCGCACGTGTGTGTGCGCCACCCATCGGGGGAACAAGACAAAAACAAGAGCATCCCGTTTTCTCTCTCTCAAGGAATGCAACTTCTACCGTACAATATTTACAGTACACAGTTAGCTTTGGCCTAGTTGAGTGGCGTAACATTCAAAAATTTACTTTTAATGCAAAATTTATGTCGTAATTATATAGTTTAATACATGACTACTGTCTTAGATGAAGGAGCCCATTGTTGCAATGGCCAACAGTGTACCGAAATCTGGCTACAGGCTATACTTGTGGCCAAGTAAACATATTCATGTTAGTTGTGCTGACTTAAGTTATTACAAACAATTACCATGTCTAACACTCATGAGTAATACATTTCAGACAGAATTATGGTAGTAATTATGAACTCCCTAATGGATAACCAGTTTCATAACATTATATTATAACTACACACTTGTGACTAAGTTAGCCTATAGTATTCTGAGTGTACTATCTATACGTATAGTGATTATAGATGGTTAGTACCAAGTAGTTTCAAATAAATACTTGTTCCTTACGTCATTTCAGGGCCGCTATTATGCAAGACCCACAGATTACATGTGCCGCAGTGAATTGCTCGGTCCGCTTTCTGCTGTTGGGGATGGCCCATACCACCTGCCATGAACATAGCCCTTGTAGGAATAAAGGGGAATATGGTTGGTCACCAGACATGTGTGAAATTTGTAACATGCTCCTGGCAAGAAGTTTTAAGAATGAAACAGCTTGTTTTAAGCTGTCTTGCTAGGCCCTAGGTTTCAGTAAGGGTACGGATGGAGGAGACTACACCTTTCTGGCAAAACTCCCGCAGAGCATATTTCCCTCCCTCTCCAACCAGAACCCATGTTTGTGCCAATACCTGAACACAATGGTTCCTAGTACCTGCCAGGTCAACTCCTCTAATGGAGAAGAGGAGGCTTTACTTGGGTGAAATGCCCCTTTTCTCAGACATGAAGTGGATATTGCCACGGAAACTGCCCCACTGAACCCGGAAGGACCAGGGACACAGTCTCCCACTGTACATGAGAGAGATACCTCAGAAGAAAATCTGTCTCCCATGCAGCAATCAGATACTGAAGAGGATCCTAATAGGGTCCACCTAACCCTGTCTGAAGTGTCTGTATAAGTATTCTGAGGGGTATAGTGAAGAATCCGGGACTTCTGCCCTTTTGTCGCTGGACAATCGCAGTACGGCTGCCAGGGTACAGTCGGTTCACGCAAGCACGCCTAATAGGGAAATACTGCTTGCTACGTTTGCTGACTCCTGGTAGGAAATTATGAATAGGATCAAGGATGCCCTTGCTACGGAACATCAGTACATCAGAGATGTTATCCATGATTCCAAACAAGAAATAAAGTCAGTCCTGGATACTGAATTGGATGCAAGGTCTAAGAATTTCTCAGCTGTTAAACGAAAGAATAAAGTGGCTGCACAGTCTGCCCGGGCAGAGTCTGGGACATGAGCACCAACTGGTAGCAATAATAGGGCCAGTTCAGGCTACAAAACTTTAAATCAAAGGATAGCAGGGGCTCCAGTAACCATCCCTGATGATACTGATAACCCTTGGTGTGACGCCTCAATGTCTCTCTTCTCTCCTGATAGTAAATACCTTATTAATGAGAGAAAAACTATGATTGAAGTTGAATATGTAGAATTTCAGGACAGAGCAGCATTCCCTAATATGGAATGGTGCTAGTCCCTCCTTCAGTGGGTATTGAGAAACTGCCTAAGAAACGGTTATCCTACCTATGAATATAGCATTGAAAGCCATTGAAGAAACCTTATACCAGGTGTAATGGACAGCTCTCCATTACACAAGAAATTTCAATTTCACTCAGTTTCAATATTCACCTTATGAGCAACGAAGTCCACAATGGGTGGAATCAATCTTACAACTACCACAGAGTATGCAAACTGATTCAAGGGGGAATAACAAACAGAAAAAAATCCCACTTAATATTCAATACAAAAACTTCAGGTAGTAGTGACACCTGAACCTCTTAATGCATAAATTTACAAAAACGCATAGTGGCCCCCAGCTTATTCACGGTTCAACAATCGCCGATTCAGTTATTTGCAGATTTTACTGTGGAACACATTTTTCAATAAATTGCAGAAAATTTGGTCATTCGAGGATGTTTTCGTCGAAAAATACTCACTGATTACTATATTTTCATGTTATTTTTGTGACTAAACCAAAAGGGAAGCAAGAGTGCATGATCCATTAGCCTAACAATGGTTTCATGCCGGGGGATGCACCGGTCAGAACAAAATTCACATTTTAGCACGAAACGAGGGAGATTTATTTCTTAGGAAGCTTATGACTATGTACTTGACTTTTTTCAGAAGATAGTTGACACATCTACAGTAGGCAGTAAAGCACTTAAAAAATTTGAAAAAGTTTTGGAGCCAGCAAATCTACGTTTACACGGTTACAGACCTAAGATTATTGGCAGGACTGGTGGACCTGTGTGCAGCTGCCACATCTGCAGAAGCAGCATGAACAGTAATCCTCTTGGTAATTGCTGTCGGGAGGTAAAAAAGCCTTCCTAACTTTGAGTCCTCTTTACACTCTTTGTGCTCCATCATTGTGCCAACAGGCACTGTTCTTGATGGTCGCCAGTGGGAACAAGATGGTAACTCCATTTAATAACAAAACTGAAAATAAATAAAAACTGAAAACAAGAATAAAAGTAACTAACAAAATAGTAAATAAAAAATTAATCAAACTAAAATAAGTACTGTAAAAAATAATACATACTGTATTTCAAATAAAACTTGGGATGCATTTGCAATACAGTATACACACACTTTCATTTGCACCGCCAGTAATTTTATCAGTTTGATATCCCGGTTACCAAATTTTAAAGAAGTCAATAAGAGAGTCCATATTCATGCTTGGGCTGAGCCAGGGTTAGAGTCACCTGAAGAATGTGGACCTGTGGACCAGAGAGAGGAGGATTCCCTTTTCTAAAGTAGCCACGCATATGATAGGAAACTTACATAACTGCTTATGAATACTGGAGTATCATTAGTTGTTCAAGAAATTCCCATTCTCCATGATTGACTCAAGACTCAACTTCCCCAGTAATCCACTCCATTAGTATGGCAGCAAAACTAATAGAGAGGCAAAGATGTAAGCTAAACCCTCCTGTTAGGAGTGGGACCATGTAAACATGGAGTCATACTCCTTATACCTGTAATGATGAACTCCCAGACTATAGTAGCCAAGAGTCATAACCCAAGAATTAGCTCCTCCTGAATTCAGATTGTCCCCCCTCTGAGAATGTTTCTGTCAAAGCAGTCCACTTTCTCTTCTGAGTGGCTGCCATCGCCCACAACTCTCAAAATTAGTTTTCAATGCAAACACCTTCCCTACCACGATTCCTTTATAGTACTGTACTTTTCTAAGAAGAAAATTTTGACAAATTTGGAATGTTGATGCTACATACGTCAAATGGTGTTTATTATCAGTGCTTGGATGTAGCAGTCGCAGAAGTTGTAAAGCATGATGGAGGAAAGCTTATAAAATAAGAAAAAATAAAATAATGGGAAAAAGAAATCGAGTAAAGCGACTTATTTAGGTTTAAATCAAGGAATCTTATTTTTTCCCGATTTGAAAGCCCTCTTGCCCATTACACATTCCATGGTGGTGCGATGTGACTTCAGCAGTGCAATCTCTCATAGAGGATTTTTTTTGTCTGCTAAAAGTCATTTCAAGATGAATTACAGAGCCTACTGTGCAATACGCCTCATTTATGCGAACATCTTATATAGTACATACATTATTTGACATTCTATTTTATGCATGGAATTTGAATCTGCGATTTTTTCTTTATACAGATGGTATTGGAACAAAACACCTGCCTAAGGCAAGACAAATTACACTATATTAACAAGTTAGATTGGCACCTCTCAGGTGCAAACAATATTTGGTAGTTAAATAGACTGCCATCATTCCCACTACTGGCCTAAAAAATGAATTCCAGTCACAGCAGTAGTATCCCTTCTTGATATATCGAGAGAGTAAAAAGAGAGTTAGAAGGGCTGAACAGCAAGACAGACAGAGTAAACCCTGATGTTGAATGAAGAGGTAGTGGCAAGATAGGTTTGGACAGCAAATTAGAAGAAAGCTCATGAAATATGAAATCAGATGGAACACTATTGAGGAAGAGGGAGGAAGGTACTGATACTTTGTTATGCCAAAGGCTAGGACCCAAGGCCTAGATGTGATTTTCCATCAAAGAGCAGGTCCTCAAGTACTGGGGTCTTTCTGTTGAGGCCTAGGCCCTATGCCTAATGCCAAGGTTGCTGGTACTCAGAGTGTGATGGCCTGTGGAATAAGACACTTTTTTAATAGATTAAAACTTTATTTTCTGGAAATTCACAAAATATACTATTGTAAATGTGTTTATGTCATCTACATCTTGACTGAAATCAAACATGCATAAAGTAACCGAAACACGGCTAATGAAAACTGCTGCCAATCTTCACTCCAGATTCTAAGAACTATCCTATGCTGAAAAGCACAACTTCAAATCTGAATGCTATGTCAAAACTTCATAATATTTAACTATGCACATCAGCTTAATGAAAATTAAATCTGCCAGTGCACATACTGTATTCGTCATTGGTCTTTAGTGTACTGTTGTCTCAGCCAGTATGATTTTGACCTTGTCGTATATAAGGCAGGCAGAGAGAATGTTGTGGCAGATGCACTTAGTAGTTTGCCCACTAATTATGATACTGAGTTTCATAGCCCTGTTGAATATATTAAGCTGGTTGAAACAGTAGATTTTGATGATATTTCTTTTGAGGTTACACAGAAATGTACTAGAAGGGATGAAGTTTTAAATCAAATCATTCAGTGTATTAAGTTTGGTTGGTCTAAAGGGGATTCAAGATTGTCTGATTATGGCTCCATGGAAACTGATCTTAGTTTATATGATGATGTAGTACTGTCTGGAAACAGAATTGTCATACCCACTCTATTGAAGTGTAAAGTGTTGGATCACTCACATATTTGTCATAATGGTATAAATGTCATGAATGCAAAAGCTAGGAGTTGGGTTTGGTGGCCTAAGGTTGATCAAGATATTGCAGAGGTTACAAAGAGTTGTCATATTTGTTATACTAATTACCAAGCTCCTGTTCTCTCTTGGCCGTCACCTGGTAAAGCGTGGTCTAGATTACACATAGATTATGCTGGACCTGCGGATAATAAGTATTTTCTTTTGATTATTCAGTAAACCCCCCGTATTCGCGTTCTCATGGTTCGCGGACTCACGCATTCGCGGGTTTCTCTGTGGAACATATCTAGCCATCATTCGCGGAAAATTCGCCCATTCGCGGTATTTTTCACTGAGAAATATTCACTAATTACTGTATTTTCAAATAATTTTCATGAATAAATGCACTTTTTGTGATAAAACTATTAAAATACTCAGGTATAAGAATTTTTACAGGGTTTTTCTTGGTTTAAGCTATCAAAATGGGCAGTTCTAGGTGTTTTTAGAGGGGTTTTAAGCATTCGCGGATTTGACTTATTCGCGGGGGTGTGTGGGACGCATCCCCCGCGAATACGGGGGGTTCACTGTAGATGCATTTTCTAAGTTCATGGATGTCTGTGTTACTTCTTCAACCACATCAATTGTTACTATTGAGTTGCTTAGGAAAACCTTTTCCAATTTTGGTATTCCAGACGAAATTGCATCAGATAATGCACCATATTTTGTTTCTGAAGAGATTGAAGCTTTTTGTAAGAAAAATGGTGTAAGTCTTATTATAACTCCTTCACCATTTAACCCTTCATCAAATGGATTAGCTGAGCAAGCTGTGAGATCTCGTAAAGAATGCCTGAAGAAGTTTAAGAGTGAATCTTTAAACACTGAGCCTTGTAGATTCTTGTACCACAATTGTAGAAAAAGTTCATATCTAGTACTGGAAAGTCATCTGCTGAACTATTGTTTGGTTGTTCCTTTAAAACAACCATTGAATCAGTTAAGATCCATTCTAAGAGAAATAGAGATTTTGAAGTTTTGTCAAAGATATTGTTCTCTCAGGAAACTCCTAAGTATAATGTTGTGGATGCAGTGTTCTCAAATTTTTTGAAAAGGGAGAGCCCTGGGTTGAAAGAAACATTTCAGAAGTTTTAGGAGTAAGAAATTATCTTCTGCAAGTTCATAATTTTGGAAATATTTTCCGGAAGAGACACCTTGCCCAATTAATGCCTAGATTTACTAGTAACCTTGTTAATCCAACTAAGCATTCTTTCTCACATGTTGTTTCTTCGAGTAGTGTATATGAATCTTGTAACAGTTGTAATCTACCTGCAGTCTCTGAAGGTTGTGTAGAATCTTCTGATAATGATGTACCATGTACTGTTCAAAAGAATGAGAGAGATGAATCCTGTGTACCTCGTACTCCAGTTTTATGGCGATCAAGCACAGTTGTCAAGCCCCCTGACAGACTGAATTTGTGAAGATTTATTTTTTGTTCATGATGGGTTTTTCTTGATGGTTATTGTTTAGTTTCATGTCTTATCTTTGGGGAAGGAACTGTTCTTTATCAACCTTGTGTAGGATATTGCGCATGCTGAAGCTCTGCTTGTCTCTGGTGGATGGTGGGTGGTTGTGGCTGGGAGGAAGCCCGCCAATTTTGGCAGCAGCAAGATATAACCATTAAAGCCAACGGTTACCCAGCTGTGTTGTTAACCCTCTACCTTGGGCCACCACTTAATAGAATTGGTACATTAGTTTTGTGTCATTTTCTTTGGCCCCCCCAAAAATATCTTGGCCCCACCTAGGGTCCCCGCAACTGACGGGATGCCAGCTGCACCACTGCGTCCAATTCTGACGTCTCATTCCCATATTTTATCTTCTTTTCTTCGTTTTCCAAAGGTACCCAACTGAAATTCCTTAAACGTGGGTAGTTTTATTCTTCATTATAAGGCCATGAACCATTTTTATTTGTCTGATTTATTTTGATTTAAGGAAACTCGGTTCCTTCTTCGTCAGCAGAGAATATAAAAAAGGGGGGTATTGATGCCCTTGTAGGTTCAATGTTTTGATACCCTGTATGGCATATAGATTTTATATCATTCTCTGTAGTCTTTTTTTTTTTTTCTCTCCTTCTGTCTGCAAATGTTTACACCCTTCTTCGTCTACTCAAATCCCTAATGAACGTCACTTTCGCCTTCCAAGTCACTAATGTTCTTCGTCATTTTCTCGTGCAGTTCTTTATATTCCATTTGAGTTCTCCTTTGTTGACTTTGCTCTGTTCTGTAATATCTTTTTTTTTTTGCATAGGATAGTTAATAGTAACAGTAATGCCAGATGACTCACAATCAATCAATCTTCATTCCTTTTACCTGCTTTTGCATCATTTTACAGTCCATTCAATCGCCTAATAGCTGTCACTTTTACCGTGGACTCAATCAGCTTCCTTGCCCACTTCCTCATGCAGTTCTTCAGATTCCATTTGAAATCTTTTTTTGTCAACCTTTCTCTATTCTGTAATACCATTTTCCATAGGTTGGTTAATAGTTAATAGTGATAGTAACGTGATAACTCACAATCAGTCAAACACCATTCCCTTTTCCCATCCGTGACTCGTGAGTGACTTCACTTCTTGCGTCATAATCTCAAGAAGAAGAAGAGGTAGAGAAGTTTGTAAACAAAACTTCAAAAAGCGAACCGCGAACCTTATCGTTTGGTAACAAACTGAATAAAATAAGTGACCCTAAACTCTCAAGAAACCGAAAAGTAAGTGGGGTTTGTTTTACGAAATTATAATATATGTATGGAGGAATTATTAGACGTGAAGTAAATTTATTTAATGGGAAAGAAACGGGAGATAAGAGGTTACGCAGACGAGTTGGCTTGAGAGTTGGCCCTACCCAAGTTTAAATTGAACCGATAAGTCTATTATTATTATTATTATTATTATTATTATTATTATTATTATTATTATTATTATTATTATTCTGTAAACAATTTTTCGTTCACTGGGTGATAGCGTAGGCTACCTTTCATTCCAGTTGCAGCCAACGGTAGAGGTAGGTGAAATACCACAAGGGCCTGGCCGTGTGCTCGATGAAGGGCGGGGGGCCAGCCTTGACCAGGTCAGGGCACTGTGCTCTATTTAGGTCAGGTCCTTTCACTAATTTCTTGCATCACTACACCCATGAAAATATTGATCAGGTATTGTCTCCATTTATTTTTCCATAAGCAGTTTTAGGTCTATGCATGGCTAAAAGGGAACTAGTATTCTTGTATACCAGTGTCTCACGTCCACCCATGCATCCAGAGTGATGTCTACAACCAAACTATGATTTTTCTCATTTTAAGAGTAAGGATTAGGCTGAAATGATAAGCATCTTGCCACGTATTTCTTCATAATGCATAGATTTTGCTGTCAGCGTTTCACGGTTACGGCTGAATTACTTCAGCCTTAACTGATGACACAGTCTCCTTTCCCACTAAGCCCTTGAAGAGAGAGTCTAAGGTCTAGGCCTTGAATAAGGCTGGTTGCAGTATTCCCTCACTGTCTTTTGACTAAAAATTACAGTGCAAGTTTGCTTATTGTCGTGGCAGTTATATACTATTGTCCACAGCACAGTGAATTTTCATCTGTAGGGTCATTCAGCAAGGAGGCAGCAATGCACGGTCTAGCAATCCATGGTTGAATACTTGGCATGTTTTTCCAAGCAGACGTGAACCTCAGTGTCCCCTGAAAACATAATACTGGGTGTGGGGTTTGTGTGAGTCAGCCGCAAGATTTGCCATTGTGTAAGAACATAGTAGATAAGGTGACCTCCATCATAAACTGGAATACAACTTAGAGGTCATTCTAGCTGTTTCATTATTTCTGCTTGGAAATTTCAGTTATTCTTCACAAGTGAATCATCACAGTTTGAAAGTGGGTACTGGGTGACTATAGATGTTGAAGGTACAGGTTAAGAGACCCTTTCTCCAATAACAACAATCACACAAATAAAGACGTCTTTGAAATTCTCATCATTTACCCATTCCCACTTGGAGGAGCAACTTCAAATTTTGTGCTGGAAAATTACTTGTCTTTTTTTATTAACTCCAGAAAATACTCTGAATTTTACCATTTATATCTTTTAAATATTTAACTTGTTGGTTTTCTCTGTTGCATTGCAGAAACCAAGTACTGTACATATCAGTTCTTTTAAAGTAGTTCTGTCTCTCAGTATTCAGAAGACTCTTGGATGCTTCATCTCTAAACGGGTTATAGAGGTCATTGTTGGTTTTGTTTAGTGGTGCCATTTCCAATATGCTTTTCTTCGCCTTGGAAGGATGGCACTGAGGTGTGTTATGTCTTTTTGCTCCAACGCCTTGAAAGACTTGATTTCAACGACCATCACTGCTCTTTTGAGTTGTGGTGAGGCCCCATCACAGCAAGGCTTGATCAGAGTTTCGAAAAGCAACTATACACTTCAGGCTGGAGCCAGGGTCTTTGTAAGGTCTTGTCAAGGGTGAGATAAACTGCAAAATGCTGCAGTGTCTTGATTCTTTCTTTTCCTTTCTTTAAATATTCAGCTGAAAGCCCATACAGACAGTCTGTTGACTGTCTGTATGGGCTCCAAAGGGGAAAAAGCCTATAGAGAGGGACAAGTTAAAGGTGAATGTTAGAAATAGAGGCAGTCCCCAGTTTATGGCAGGGCTTCCATTCCCGGCGACACGCTGTAACCCGAAAAACGCCGTAAACCGGAATGTCATAATGATAAAGGGAATAAATGGTGCTTCCAGCACTGTAAAATCAGGTTAATGGTGCCATGAACCAAGCCCCGAAAAGTCGGAACACCATAACCTGTGGACTGCCTGATTTAGATATGAGGGAACAGAAAGCCAAACATTACAAGCAACAGGCCAAGGTTTCATGGCAATCTCCTCCTGTTGCATCCCTTCAAATAAGCGTTACAATTTTGATTTTCATTTACTCGGGTTATGTTATCCGAGTATGATGGTATGACAACAACGCAGAAATAGTCATGACTGCAATGGTTTACCCGATTGGGGGATAGTGTCGTCAGTGCACTTCACACAGTACACTGTAGGCATTAGGTAAGGTTCTTTGGGGGTCCCACCGGCCCCTTGCAACAACCCTTTTCGTTCCTTTTACTGTAACTCCACTTTTAATCTCTTCCTTCCAAATTACTTCCCTCAGCCCGCACCCAACAATTGCTTCAGAGCACAACTGCTTTGAGGTTTTCCTCCTGTTACATCTTTAAGACCTTTTAATTCTCAATTTCTCTTTCATCAATGAAGGAACTCATAAGTCCCATCACTTGGCTTTTGGCTAAAATTTTATATTTAATTCCATTTCTAGGTAATATGAAAACATACCTTTAAATGACACACAGGGAGGCTTAGTGTCCATTCTGAAATGTTGGAGACGTGTGCTGATCAAAAAATGCAGTTTTGAAGTCCACCACAAATGTCATAGT
Source organism: Macrobrachium rosenbergii (assembly GCA_039081455.1). Classification (NCBI taxonomy): domain Eukaryota; kingdom Metazoa; phylum Arthropoda; class Malacostraca; order Decapoda; family Palaemonidae; genus Macrobrachium; species Macrobrachium rosenbergii. Next base: position 2,032,847 of record JANJGK010000027.1, on the reverse strand, counting down.
TGTATCTCTAATTAAAACAATCATTCGGTGAACATACGTCATATGAATCAAATTTCGTATTTCACTTCCACTGAAGGGATCCATTAATAACAGAATGTAACTGTTACAACTGCAAACAAGATCATTCTGGTACCATTGCCTGTGAAGTCTTCCTATTATCAATGTGGTTATTAATGGAATATTTTGTCAGGCAAGAGCCTGTGCTGGCATGAATCTAGATTTAGAAAAATCATTGAGGCAAATAGATGCCATTGAATTTGGTGGCCCTTTATTAATTATAAACATATAGGTCTTAAGGTATAATGGAAATTTTCTGTTTTGGAGTAGTTTATATATATATATATATATATATATATATATATATATATTATATATACATACACATATATACATATATATATGTATATAAATCAACTGGTATTATAACAACACAGAAAAACTAATGATGAGTAGTTTTCCAAGAGCCGCTTTCTTTAGGCCCACGTTCTAATTTAAGCCAAATTTGAAATCCAAGAGCCCCTTAGTCTTATATAAAACCAAACCAGTGCCACTCAAGTAAAAAAAAAAAACGACGTCACTCTAATAGTTATATAAGACATTGCATCGTACCTAGAATATCCGTGAAAGTGTTCTATATTGAAAAAGAAAAGTTGCCGTTAATACGTACCGAACGTCATCTATGTGGAGCTGATGTAAAGAACGCAACAATTCGAGATAACAGTAGTAGTAGTAGTTGTCAGTTGAAGCCTTTGAAAGGGTTCCTTGCTCATCAATCTTCTGGACTGTTAATATTCTTGTTTTGGGAGCGATTTGGCCTATATAGCTGCTAATGTCAGATATTGTGAGTGTTGTCAAAGATTCGTGTCCTTGTGAACTCTTAGGTCAGGATGAGCAAAAATAAATAAAAAGAAGGATTTTTGAAATATAATTTGGAGTGGTAATGTCATATAAACTTCCTAAGGCAAAAATTGATACGTGTTTACAGTATATGGGTTTGCATGTTGGAATTTGAAACCTTGTTAAAATTTATCTTAGTTTTTATTTTAAATGCTAATGGGGTACTGGATTTTTCCATGTTTATAACATAGGATTTATATAGGATTATATAATCCACCACTTTTTTTACCATCGTAACTAAAACCTAAAGATATTTATCTAAAACTTTTTTCTTTGTTTTAGCTAGAGAGGGGAGTATAGATATGGATAGCTCTCTCTCTCTCTCTCTCTCTCTCTCTCTCTCTCTCTCTCTCTCTCTCTCTCTCTCTCATAGAAATTATTACTTTAACACCCAAACTTTGCATTTTTTTTTAACTATTATTTCACCCCAGAGCACCATGTCAGACTCGGTTGTATGACGTCATCTGTTTCGTAATGTATTACATCTTTCGTAAAAGAATTTCATACAAATTTATGCCGAATTTACAGCCCATACGTGTTTATATATTTGTTTTATTATTTTTGAATTATTTTTATACATTTATTTACCAGTACGAGTATATTTTCGAGTATATTTTATTAATTTTGAGAAGAATCAAAAGCGGTATGCTCCATGTATAGTTGCCAAGAGGCATTTAAGATGCCATTGAAGTCGGTTATATATATGAATTAATGATACATAAAGGCATTTTAATACACCTAATATGTATATTAATGCTTAATATATGAAATGAGTGCTTGCATGACAGCTCTGGCGCAAGTATAAGCTCGTGACCTTAATAAAATACGAGTCTAAAACATCTGGCATCTGCATTGTTTTCAAAGACAGCTGCTGCCGGCTCGAGCTGTCAAAAGCTGCCGGCTCTTAGCTGTCAAACGCTCTTTGACATTTGGTGAATTATTGTGGCTCTTATCCCAATCAACTATGAAATTTCAGGTAAGACGACATCATTAACATCAGAATTGTAACTCCTGTAATTAATTACTTTATTGTAGTTACTTTTAAAGATAATTTGAGGATTTCAAGCGTAATTTAAGGCTGGAAAGGACGGCTGCTAAACATGGTGTGATATCGTAGCTTATTTTAGCTCGGTTATGTCGGTAAATATTTAATTATGTTTGTGTATCTTCTTAATTGCCCTTATTTAATGTTATTAAGGAATTAATAACGTAATTTAGTGGAATTAACGCTGCATATTGACGTAATACTGAAAGCAACCGGTCTTTGCAAAGTTGAAATCTTGTCGTTGCCGATGACGTCACAGCCTGCACACACGTGTCGTTACGTAGATAATTACATGTGTTAATTAATGTTGATAAATTAAATAATTACATATGTTAATTGATATTAATAGATTAGTTTTGGTTAATTAACAGTGATCGAAGGCAAGGGAACGAAGCAGTAGCTCCTGATGGGGTATTACTTTGGAAATTGATTTTTCCTAAAGTATTTTTTTTTTGTCTTGACTGTAGCCTAATTAACACGTAATTGACTGTAGCCTAATTAACACGTAATTGACTGTAGCCTAATTAACACGTAATTGACTGTAGCCTAATTAACACGTAATTGACTGTAGCCTAATTAACACGTAATTGACTGTAGCCTGATTAACACGTAATTGACTGTAGCCTAATTAACATGTAATTGACTGTATGTAGCCTAATTAACACGTGATTGACTGTAGCCTAATTATCACGTAATTGACTGTAGCCTAATTAACACGTAATTGACTGTAGCCTAATTAACACGTAATCAACCTCAGAAGTTGTATGCTGGCCATCCTGGAATGCTATTGTGCATACGCAGTGTCATAGGGGAACTTTTGGTGAAAAGCGGAGTTTCCTTCGCCCCGGGGGATCAAGGGGGGGTTGGGCAGACTAAGTAACACGGCCTGCCAGGTTAGGGTGCGTTAGGTTAGTATAGTCCCTGGTACTTCTAAGTAATAGAGACACCGCTGGTATTTAGCGAGAAATGGCAGTTTCTTATAGTATTTTGGTTGCTTATTTACAATTCAACGTTATTTTTTGGCAGTCGGCTGTAATTAACCTGTAATTGTCCCCTGAGGTACATCCAACAAGGGGTTTCCTAATGCGATCTTCACAAGACAGAGCACGGGTATAAACGTCTGTTTCGAACGGTTCATATCCCGTCCGGCAAGTGCAGTACCTTGGAAACTGGTTTTTTCAATGCTTTTAGGGCTTCTGACACTGGCGGTGCATTTGTTTGTTGTCGGCCAAATGGAATGTCCCTTCGCCGTGTTTAGTACTGGCCAGAGGGGGTGAGTTACCCATACGTTAACAAGTTATTGCACTTGCCAGACGGGATATGAACCGTTCGAAACAGATGTACCGGTGCTCTGTCTCGTGAAGATCGCGTTTGGAAACCCCGGATTCTCATCGGGGTCCCCCTTACCGTAGGGTAGAGTTCAAAGGTAAATTGTAAGTTAATTACAGCCGACCGCCAAAAATTAACGTTAAATTGTTAATAAGCATCCAAAATACTATAAGAAACTGTCATTTCTCGCTAAATACCCACTGTGTACCTGTAACTTAGTTCTACCTAGTCCCTTTTATAACAGGTTTCCTTAGCCAATCCCTTCTTGAACATATGGCTCCCTAATGACTTGGGCATGCGCAGAACCATTCCATGACGAAAACATGGCAATACGGTCTTTCTCCCAACGATTTCCCCCCACTCAAAACCCTGCGTTCCCACAGGGGTTATTTTTTGAAGACTCCAACCACCTCCAACTTTATCATTTATATTTTTCTTGGGTAAACACATCAAAAGGAGAAATTTCTTCTCAATACATGACCTTCGCAAATGCTTAATAACAGAGAAAAATAAGGTAGATCTAAGTAATAGATACACCGCAGTTATTTATCGAGAAGTGGCAGTTTCTTATAGTCTTTTGGTTGCTTGTTTACAATTTAACATTATTTTTGGGGGGTTGGCTGTAATTAACCCCTGAAGTCCATTCGACAAGGCGTTTCCATATGCGATCTTCACAAGACAGAGCGCGGCTACGTCTGTTTCTAACTGTTCATATCCCGTCCGGCAAGTGCAATAACTTGTTAACGTATAGGTAACCCCTCCCCCCTGGGGCCAGTACTAAACACGGCGAAGGAACATTCCATTTGGCCGACAACAAACCAATGCACCGTCAGTGTCAGAAGCCCTAAAAGTGTAGAAAAAAACCAGTTTCCCAGGTATTGCACTTGTCGGACGGGATATGAACCGTTCGAAACAGACATAGCCGTGCTCTGTCTTGAGAAGATCGCTTATGGAAACCCCTTGTTGGATGGACTTCAGGGGTTAATTACAGCCGACCCCCCAAAAATAACGTTAAATTGTAAATTAGCAACCAAAATACTATAAGAAACTGCCATTTCTCGCTAAATACCCGCCGTGTATCTATTACTTAGAAATACCAAAAATAATTAATCAGATCACAACTTATAAATTAATTAAAGCAATACTGGCCCCCACCCCCGTCCATAGCTAATACGGCAAAATTGTAACCAGTAAACACCCCTAGGGTACAGTAGGTTGGTATTTTTAGGTTCTTTTAATGCCCTATCATTTCCTAGCCATTTTTACATGAAAAACCCAAAATGGTTTTCCATGCAAAAATGGCTGCCTGGAGTCTTTCGAAGTGGCTGGCTGGAGTCTTCCAAAAAATTACCCCCAAAGGTCCCCAACCGAGTTTGGTAGATAGGAGGTTAGTGATAATTGACCAACAATAAACAACACCACCTCCTTCATCGCCAACACTTAAAGTATAGGAAAAATCAATTGCCAAGGTAATATTCCATGCAGAGCTCTTGCCTAGAAATACCAAAGGTAAAATTAAGAAGGCTATAGCCCTTTGAAAATGGCTTCTTGTGATCTCTGGATAACAAAGGAGCCTTTGGGTAGTTGCCTATAGAAACCTACCAGGCCAGAGGAAGGTATCGAAGATTTTCGAGTAATTGTATGATATGTAAGACAAGCCTCTTTTAATGGGGCATTTGAGTAATTTCAAAGCTTTAATTGTATGATTACCTGTAAGAAAGACTGATTAGGGTACTTGTAACCTTGTTTGCATGGCAGTACCCAAAGTGTACCCAAGGTCTTTGGCCCAGGGGGTTATTTAATGAGAAAAGTTATTTTAGGGTGACCTGAACTGCACATTAAACTAGTAGGGTTGTTATGGGTATAGCCTTACCCAAAATCATTTGCCTAGCTGAACTCAGTTTAGGCAACATATCACACCCTAGAGTAGGGGGCTGCGAGCCACCCCCCTTCTCCCCTGACCCCGTAGTTTTCAAAGTCATTGAACCTTGTAATGGCTTCCAGTTTCATGACGCTGTTGTATTTCTATGTATGTTGATTTAATGAAAATTTTAATTGAATAATTGAGAAGAGTCATAGTAACAGGCTTCAGGGGTAAGAAATGAGTAAGTTTGGAGGAAAGGTCGACACTCTAGGGCTTCTGGTTGGGGAGTTATAGCTCATTTTATCTGTAATTATTTAATCATTTGATAATGAGGCAGTTAAGGAATGAATACCTTAGGCTAGCGTTAGCATGACATAATGATGTAAGTCTCAAAAGCCAACGGTCTTTGGCTTAGGGTCTGAAATCTCGGAGCCGCCAGTGACGACGCAGCCTAGGGTTTGAAGTACTGAATTAGGAGTAAACCAGAATGCTCTTGAATTTTTATTTGCACGTGCTCTAAAGCAAGAAAAAGTTATTTAGCCTCCAAATAAACTCGTAACAAAATCAGGTTTTGTATTTCACAGAAAGTTTTACTATTTTTGTACTGCACCCGTATGGTTATACCAGTTGTAAGATTATACTGGTTTAAAACTACTGCCAGGTTTTATATTAAATTCAAAGCCTTGAGGGTTTAGTGGCTTTTGTATACTAACAGATGCTGGTAGGGTTGGCCTCGTAGTGAAAAACTATTTACATGGTAACATTAGCAGTGCAGCATCACAGCAGAGTTGTATGTCCAGCATCCAGCAATGGAAATGACCGGGACTTAAATTTTTCATTTTTTAAAACGTAAAAATACTTTACCCTAAACCTTGGTGCATTCAGGTTTATAAAAATCTGAAACAGTTGCTTTTCAATTATTTGTAAATGTTGTTGAATTGTGGTCTCTGTTTATGCAATTGATTAAAATTTCATCGTAGAAAATGTATTTTTATCTTCAGTTAAGGCCACAGGAAAAATAAAAGGAAGATGTACCAAACTCTCTCATATTTCAACACATTTTCAGCACATTGTCCCATGAAACTGTGCTGAAATAACACTGAAATGTTCCGTACTTTCTTTTATTAATTAAGTCATACATAGGCGTTATTTTTGATCTTGAAGATAATGACTGTCATGGAGTATGCAGACCACCTCCACCTGCTGGCAGACATACCGAGACAGTTGCCCTCCACCCCCACCCTGCTGAAACAAGAGCACAACAGCTGGTTGCATCAGGCAGTGACCTCCCTCCAGCCTCACGGACTGAGGCCATCCAGCAGCTCCTTAGAAAGAAGGGCTTGTCAGGAGACGTTGCTGCAGTCATTGCCATCCCCCTCAGAACCTCCTCCCTCAGTCTGTACCAGAGGAAAATGGAAGGTCCTCTCTTGTTGGTGCAGTGAAAGGGGCCTCCATCCCCTCAAAGAAGTCGTGAAGGATGTGGTGGATTTCATCCTTTTCCTGTGTCAGAAGGAGCGTCTTTCCGTGTCAGCGGTTAAAGGTTATAGGGCTGCCCTCTCCCAGGTATTCAGGCCTGGCGGCATAGACCTGCCAATGCTACAGGAGTTGTCGGACATGGTTAGAAACTTCGAGAAGAGTTGCTCTCCTCGAGAATTGAAACCCCCAAGTTGGAGCGCCACCAAGGCCCTAGCTTCACTGAGGAAAGCGCCCTTTGAAGTACTCAGAAGGGCCTCAGACCGAGTCTTGACCCTAAAATAAGTGTTCATGTTGGCACTGGCATTGACAAAGAGGGTGAGTGAACTTCATGCCCTCTCATAGGATGTGACCCACTCCCATGGAAATCTGGATGCAATATGTTGTCACCTTTTACGTGCAGGCTGTAATAAAGTACATTAATTTATCAGACAGATCTCTGGCTGAAGAAAAGTTTGTAAAGTTATTTTTGCTGGATTTCACATATTAGGTGCAAGCACAGTAACTGTTTGGATAAATAGGTATTGCGAGTGATAATGAGGAATTGTTAGTAGTCATATAAGAGTGAGGCATGTATTGATATCAGGAATTAATGAAAAGATAAAATTCTATCTTTGTCTAGTAGGTCAGGGACATCGTGTAGGTTACAATGCTGTACAGTTATTGCCTGTAGTTCAGAATGCTGTGCAATTATTGTCCATAGTTCAAATTGATGTACAACTATTGTCCACAGTTCAGAACGCTGTTTGAATGTTGTCCATAGCTCAGAGTGTTTTACAGCTATTTTCCATAGTTCAAAATGGTGTACAACTATCGTCTGTAGTTCAGAATGCTGTACAATTATTGTCCATAGTTCAGAGTGCTGTACAACTATCGTCTGTAGTTAAGATTGCTATACAGCTATTGTGCGGTGTCTCATTTATGGAGGTAAATTGTCATGACAGATGGCACTGTACAGGAAGGGCTGTGATATTAATGTCTGCCTAAGACAAAGTAGATTTAGTGTCTTGCAATGTCTTGATGGCTAAGACCAGCTGCCGTAAGGACATTTTTATATTGGGTGGGTGATATTGTGATATTTGATAAGTTGGTTCGCTTTTTAAAACATGATTTGGGGACTTTGAATGCCCGAAAACATAAGCGGAGAATGGCCCTCAGCTTCTTTTGAAAGAAATTGCTTAACATTTTCCACAGGGGGGTAACACGTAACAGAGCTGTGGCCAAACACTAATAATAATTGAATCGGAGTATAAAAAAAAGCGCAAAGGAATCACACGAAAAAGCCATTGCATATGTAACCATAATCATGGCTAGAAAAACAATAGCTGAAATAGGCTGACAGGTCAGGGCGGATGCCCCAGGCATACCTGCGATTGTCGTTTGTTTTGTCAGTGCAAAGCCGACGTTCGCGATGCATCTGGTAACTCCATTTATGAAAAGCTCTGGTTTATATTCCTGTGGCCTTGACGGAATTTATTGTCGCATGATATTAAGTGACACGTGAAAACTTTTTATCTTAATGAAGTTCATGACTGTTTTGGGGTATACAGCGTAAAGTGTTTCTGCTTGAGAGGCAATCTGCAATGCTATAATTAGTTTTCTGATACTGGCTACACCAAGCAGACAATTTTCTCGAGTATTGATGATAGCCTTTGTAGGGTTTCAGATTCTTTTCTTGAGGTTAGGCTACCAGCTGGATTGCAAGATGAAAACTGGGTCTATCTGTTTCAACAAACATCGTTGCCGAACAAAGATGGAAGTGGATGAAATTAAAGGGAATAACTTCTAAGATAAGTCACAGTAAGCTCACTTGGTCTCTCATTGTCTTGAAACAGTAGTCAAGTTAATTTAAGATTGTTTAAATCAGTATGGCATGATATTACAGTAACAGCAGATTTGTATAATCAGATGCTAAGATTGTGGACGTTATTCCTCATCAGATGTAGGAATGAGGCAAGGAATCGTCCTCAATTTGTCTTCAGGTGCAGCAGACAAAAAAGTACTTGGGAAAATTATCTGACAGGACATAGTTAGAACCATGAGGCTATCAGAGTTAATTTTAGAATTTAGAATGACTTTGATAGATAGCATTGTCAGTGATTTACCGTTTGGGAAATCGTTTGAATGTTTTTTCAGTACATCAGTAAAAGGATGTTAGCAGCCCTCCAGAGTGTGCTTACTGTGACGAGACACTAACAGTGGAGCACATTCTGGTGGTCTGCCCCAGATATTTTAACCAAAGAGAGAGGTATTTTCAGGGTAAATCCCTGTCTGATATTTTGGGAGATGAAGCAGATATTTCTGCTATCATCTCTTTTTTAAAGTGTATTAAAATTTTTAACGATATTTAATTTATTAAATATATTTATTACATCACGTAGAATTTCAGTGACATTAAATTTTTTATGTATATATCACATCATTCATGAAACTTCATACCCTTATTTATTGGTCACATCAGTTCATTTTATTTATTAACCATTTCCTTCATGAATTCATAACTCTAACATAATCTATTTTCTCTCCATTACGGCACTGAATGTCCTTCTTGGCCCCAGTGCCTGGTCTTTTGCCCTAAATATCAAACATCCATTCACCAAAGTCATTATAAACCATTGTGTTGCAGGCTGACGAATCATTGCTGCAGCAGTTCACTAGCAACGGCGCCTGCCGAGGAAACATCTGTTGTCAAGGCGGGAGGCCGGAACCATTGTCCTAGAAGTGTGGAGTGGATGAGGAAGAAACTGATGCTCCTGAGTTAGTTAGGGTCACTTTGCAATCTCTCGTAGGCTGATCCCAATGAGGTACGTGAAGGGAATAGTTGATGGCGATACTGATTTGTGTGATAGTATTGACATCGGAATAGAATACAATATAGAATTTAGGCCAAGGGCCAAGCGCTGGGACCTGAGGTCATTTGGCGCTTAAATGGAAATTGACAGTGAGGAGGTATAAAAGGTGTAACAGGTGGCAAACCTCACAGTTGCATTGCGAAGCAACTGTTAGAGAGGGTGGAAGGTCAGATGGAAGAAAGAGAATATGCATGGAGGTACAGTAAAAGGAATGAAAGGGGTTGCAGCTCGGGGCCCGAAGGGATGCTGCCAAGACCCCTAAGCAATGTCTACAGTGGACCGCTTGAGGTGCACTGACAGCACTACCTGAGTACAGCATTAATAGCAGAATTCATTGAGAGAGAGAGAGGGAGAATCACAAGATTTGTGTAATAGAGGCATTTTGGCCTTGTAATAGACCCTGAAAATTGTGTGTATGCATGTATGGGTGTTTGAGAGATAGAGAGAGAGAGAGAGTATTAATGCTCCTTTCCAGATCCCAACTGATGAGTTTTCTGTTAGGAGACTTGCAATGAATGGTTCTCAATAGCTGTTATAGAACTGCAATTTTCTCCAGAGAAAAAGGCTAAGCCAGATACTCGTTCTGTGCAGAAGCTAACTCGGAAGAGACCTGAAGATTAATGATAATAACAATAATGTTGCGGGTTCGCGTCTCCCCCAGGGTGATGAAAATTCAGTGGCTCTCTGTTTCATGATCAGTTACTGGTGCAGTGTTGGGTCTGCTGCAGTGGGAGGTTGAAACCAACGTTCTTTGGAAGCTTGAACTTCGAGTCAGTGGCCTCTTTGGTGTGCTTGTTCCATGTGAATAGGTTTCAGCTGCTGAAATAATAATAAATACGGTGACCCCTGCTTATTCGCGGTTCAGCAATTGCGGATTCAGTTATTTGCTGATTTTTCTGCGACGCATTTTTTCAGTAAGTCGTGGAAAGTTCGGTCATTTGCGGATGTTTTCGTTGAAAAATGTTCACCGATTACTCTATTTTCATGTCATTTTTGTGACTCAATACATTTTTTGTCATAAAAATGTTTGTTTTTAGAGGGGTTCCAATATACTGGGGATTTTTGGTATTCGCGGGGGTTGTGGTACCTAAGCCCCACAAATATGGGGGTCCACCGTAATAATAGTAACAGTAAAACTGTCGAAGCTAATATGGTTCAGCAGGCACTGGGTCACAATGAGAGCCAAGAGCCCTGATAGTACGTAGGTACGATAAAGCAGGTCGTTTCACCTCTTCCCTTCAATTCTAGAAGCAATTTCCAGTTACCTCTCCAGATATATCACGTAAAAATTTTTACGAAGCGTATTGCTCTATGACATCTGACGGAGAGAGAGACGGGGGGTGGATAATAATTAGACCTAAGTGTCGAAGGAAGGGAATAGGTTTTGGGAGACTGATTTCCCCAGAAACAGACAGAGAAAGATTAACTAATGTTGAGAAAGCGCAAGTAAAAGCGCTTTTGAATTGGGGCTGCAGTAGCATCATTTCAAATGTCTCCTGAGGAAAACAAGTGGGCGTTGGTATTTGTTGAATTTGTAGAATTGAGCTGAGCCTATATAAATAATGATCCAGGCTACCATTTGAAGCGTATAGTTACCATTCACTAGTTTGCTAGGAGATTTGTCTATAGTATAACGAGAGTGTGGAATAGTTTGCCTCCGAGTGCAGTTGTGAAAACTTCTGGTATCCGAATGTTTAAGTGAGGGGCAAATTTATTCCTGCCTTCTTCTGACGTCTCCTGAATTTCAGGGGTACGTATTGGCTTTATTTTCTGTTCCCTCGTATTTATTTACTTGTCACCTTTTCCTATGACTTGTGTCTCTGTGCAAGTTGGAGCCCTCTTGGGTTTATTGTATAGGCTGTCCATAAGGGTTTTCAGCTGAAGATTTAAAGAAAGTTAGATGCCATTTTAGAAATTAATTTTGTAAGAAAGTGTTAATTGGTGTGTGTTATATTTCCTACTACACTGCAAGAGGTCAGGAGATGGAGCCTTGATGGCTCGCTTGGTAGAGCAGTAACCTCAGACTTCATAGAGGCCTGTGGCGAGGGTTCAATCCCCGCAGCCGACCAGTCAGAGAAGGCAGACACTTTGCTATCCGTGTAGACACCCCGGGATTACGTATGTAATCAACGGATAGGTTTCCTGAGAGCAATTGGGTGTTACAGACTAATACACATAAACAAAGCCACTCCAACATCATCTAAAAACATAAGACACCTCACACGTCTCGAACTGTCGACCTACCCGCCCAGTTCTCCTCGCTGCTGGGAGAAAGGGAGCTGGGGATTTGGTACAATACATGTACACATTCGTTACCGGGGTCTAAGCGATGTCAGGCAGGGCAGCCGATCGGGGCTACGGCCTACCCCACCGCCAAATCAAAGTCCTTCAAAAGAAGGCATTGTGCTTACGCCACATAAAAATGGGAAAAAAAGCACGTTAAAACTGTATCTTGGTTCATTAGTGGAAGGTTTAGGCTATGTCATTTCATATTTGAGTGAGTTTGGTTTTTTCATTGAGATTTTACCCTTCCAGGTTTCTGCTACGAAACGTTCTGAGTGAAACGATGACTACCAATCCGAGGTATTCCGGTGGCTTACAAAGCAGGCAGAATGAGATAATTATTTGGAGAAGACATTCACCAAAATTACCTCTGCTGGAGAAGTAACAAAAACGAAGCTATGCCAGAGAAGTCTCGTTTAGGGTGAAGGAAAAGGTCAAGGTTCAAGAAGGTCAGCTCAAGAAAGGTGACTTGGAACTTTGCTCTTGTAATCACAAATGTAGTATAAAGTGCAAAATCCCCACTTGGTTAAAGGGGGAGTGCCATCAGTGAACCTCACTCGGTGCACTGTAGGCATAACTTGAGGTTCTTTGCCTCCCTTTGGCCCCTTGCTGCAACCCCTTTCATTCCTTTTACTGTACCTCCGTTCATATTCTCTTCCTTCCATCTTACTTTCCACCTTCTCCTAACAATTGTTTCATAGTGCAACTGTGAGGTTTTCCTTCTGTTACACCTTTCAAACCTTCAGTTTCCCTTTCAGCGCTGAATGACCTCATAGGTCCCAGTGCTTGGCCTTTGGCCTAAATTTTGTATTCCATTCCTGAGTCACTTTAGATTTCCTGAAGTATATCTGATATACCCTTCTTAGTGGATAATATGCAAGTCAATTATTTTAATTTCCATGAAGTTTAGTAGCAAGCTTGGATATAATGGTCTAAATGTAGTCGTTGTAGAGTTATATTTTGAATTTAGCCAGTTTGCTATAGTAGCCAGTCATTACGTTATGAATATGCTCACGAGGAAAACGTTTTTCTGTTCCCGCACTTACAGAGTAATAAATTATTCATTTTTATTCTTATAGCCAGAAGTTCTCGCTGATTTAAGTTTTCTCAGATTTTGGGATATGTGTTCAAGTCATAACAAGGTTCTAGCCCGTCCCAGGTCCTTTTTTTTTTTTTAATGGTATTCCTTTTTCTCTGAAAGAGGTTGGCTTCAGATAATGGTACCTTTTCCTGTTCTTAGCAAGTGTCAATGGAATAATAATTATAATGATGATAATAATAATTTACTTGCATTGAAAGGCTTTTGTTTGTAGTGAAATTTACAGTGAAGACCTAATGTTTTTATTTATAAAACAATTATGTACTATTGTAGAGATTGAAAGGAATTATAGAAATGTCTCCTTCATAAATGCCTACATCTGTGACCCCCTTTGTACCAGAGACCTGTGTTTAGGAGGACTTTAGGCTGGGCTGTAACAGATTGTATCCATACTTTGTCACCTTGCAACCAAAAAACCGTGATTTTCCATGATTTGATTAACCTTTCCTTTCATCATTTTAGAGTGCCCACAACGTGCAACCTCGGGATTGGAATTATTGACAACATGAGAAGAAAAATATCCAAGGAGGTTTTGCAGCTTGCACAAATGTACAGAAGGTGTTTGATGAACAGATTGTGCCTCCTTGAAGAAGTGATGATGTTGGATTTGGGCAGGATAGATAGAATGGCTACTCAGTTCAAGCCATAATAACAGATGCAGAGGTTTGTATGACAGAGACTTAATTGATTCAGTTCAAAGTTTTGGACCTGGGCCTAGAACAGAATGAAGATAGTGAGATTAACAGTGATATTTGAAGCTTATAGTTCCTGTTATCTTCTGTAACTTGTTTTAAATGAACACTATTCTTTCACAGCTTGAATTTGAAGTCAATGGGGCCTGTTGGCTTGCTCCATATTAATAGAGGTCTGTCTATCCTCTGAATAATAATATCAATGCCAAAAGCATGTAGAATATTCTTCAAAAAGTTAATTAGTTTTGATAGAATAACTTCATTTACAATAGAATAAGCTAGGGAAGCAACTCTTGATATTATTCATAACTTTTATGGGAAAAATCTTGGTATTAGGAAATTTTTGAAATACTGTAAAACCAGTTAGATTTCCTCGCATTTTCCAGTAATTATGGCTCAGTTCTAATGTATGTTATTAAATGGTTTGGTTTTTGACAAGTACTGTAACCAGTTCACTCAAGAACAGTAAATGGCTCTTTTTCTGAGAAAAATTGCACCTACTAGGGAAGTACTTTGACTGTTTTGAAGACGAATCGTGTTGGTGGTGGGGAATGTTACCAGATTATGTGAAAACGAAGTGCTCGTATACAACCAGGCCCAAGTGGTGGTGATGATAATGATAATGATGAAGATACACAACTATTTGTTGCATTTTGCATCGGCCACCTTTTTTGTGATGTGATGTTTGCATCGTAATCTAATTTAGTGCCGTCAGTGCACCTCGTGTGGTGCGCTGTGAGCATTACTTGAGGTTCTTTGCAGCATCCCTTCAGCACCTAGCTGCAACCCCTTTCGATCCTTCGACTGTACCTCTGTTCCTATTCTCTTTCGTCCATCTTACTTTCCTCAACCCTCCCCTAACAATTGTTTCATTGTGCCTCAATTGCTTTGAGGTTTTTCCTCCTGTCAGACCTTTAAAACCTTTTTACTCGCATTCCAGTGCTTGGCATTTTCGCCAAAATTCTATATTCCCTACGTATTTCAAACTGCTCTTAACATATACTGTAGCTGTTACTTAAATAGAATTTTGTCAGGATACCCTAAATGAAAGATTGCAGACATTATGTTCAGTCTGCGACCCTGTTAGTCAGAGGGCTTACGTATAGGATGCTTGAGGCCTGGTTGTAACCGGCTTTTATCGTAATACTCTGTAACCGTAAAGTACTCGCTGTCACCTTGTAGGGGCTTTTTATAGTACACAATTGGGGCAGTATAATGGGAACAGTTTTGAAGGGTTTTTGAATTAAACTCTGATTTTCCTTAACCTAATTTATTTCCTTAATATTACAGTGGCCTGAAGACCTTCAAGCAGAACCTTATCCTAATTTTATTTACTCTCAAAACTTAATCTAACTTATTTCCTACTTACTCTTGTACCTAACTTAGCCTAACTTAATACTAACATGACCCCCAAAAGAACCTTTTAAACCTAACCCTAACTCATCGATCTTAATACTACCAAAAGAAACTTACAGTACGTAAATTATTTACAGTTCCAAATTAAGGGGCTCTCCACCCCTATTACTCAAACTTCACGTAAAGTTCACAGACAGACCTTCTTGGTGGGTGTCCCCGTATTTAATCCTTTATACTGCGTCAACTGTCAGTGAATAATACACAACTGGATTTTGGTGCCACCTGTCTCCCTTTCCTTGAACTTAACACTCAGCCAAACATCCCCAGTCTTAACTATGGAATCACTATCGCCACAACATTATATATTATTGGCAGAGGAAACTATTCGTTGGCAGCACCCCTTGAGAAGTCTCCTCAACATTAAACCCCAGAGTTTGTCCAAAATAATCACTCAGAGTCATAGATATCACTCAGCTTGATGTTGTTGCACAGGGCCTCCAACTTCATTCTCCTAACCACTGTGGTCCCTAGAGATGGCACTTGTCAGCATCCCTCATCTTCATCATCATATGATGCCAACAGAAACCTCATTCTACAGTTGGAAGGGAGCTCCACTGTCAATCAATTCGACTGCAATAGAAAAAGACAAAATAAACAAACACTCGGACGAACAACACATTCATAAACAAAACACACGCGCAACAACACAATGGCAGAAAACACATCATCAAATAAACAACACATGAAAAGTAAATCTTATCACACAAACCCAACTTCCAAATACTACCACAACCTGAGGTCATGAACTTCTCTCTTATCCTTTCAGGAACCATCAACAACCTGCAGGCATCAGCCCGACAAGTCGAACACCTTTCTCGTACTTGGAATTTATAAGAAACTGTCGAGAGAGAAGAGAGATGGCTACAGGAGATAATGTTTTTCTAGATTCTATTTATATTGAGTGCCAGAAAGTATTATGTTTTAAGGGTTATATAATACAAACATTAATGGTTGTCAGTGACAGAGATGAAGTAGGAAAAAGATCCCATTTACAGAAATGTTCGAGGGAGACCTCTGTACTTCGGCATATATTGATTGTAATCCTATTTCCTTTCGCTATTTAAACCTTAAGTTTCATACAGATATGTTTCAGAATACAGCTTACTTATAATTTTCAGCCTTTATTATGCTTCAGGTTAACACAATAAGTATTTAATCTAAATTTCGTAACAGTGTGATATCAGGTACAGTATTAGGTTTTCATGGCAACCAAATGGCTGACTAATTTACAATGGTAGTTTAGTATGTTCAAGTATAATTTTTGCGACAGTATCCAGTGTGTCATTGTTCAATTCTTGCAAGATTTATATTAAGTTCATTAGTTTATTATCCTGAAGTTCATATAGGATTGCTTTTAAAAGTAACACTTCAACTTTGCAGACATTTCTGTGATTGCATTTTGCTATGCTACCATGTGAGACATGATTCATTGTTAGATAATATTATATATATCTTAAATTGAATGATAAGTGTGAAGTTTATTGTAGGAACTTTGCAAACTGGCTTTTAGCTGTTAGCTATCTAGAAAATATTCAAGTGCAGGCTTAAATATAAACTTTGTTACTTAGCAGAAAGCCAGACCCCTAAAGTATCTCAAGTTTAGGTGCACCCAAAAAGTAGTACATTATTTAAATAAGTTTTATAGCCAGATGAACAAACCAGCATCCTTCAAAGTAGGGACTTGGAATTCAGCTTCTTGTACGAATTCATTTTAGCCTTAAAACGTAGTTTCTTTCAGCTATCGAATTATGTCATTTAATTTAGAATTGACTTCTTAATGGTTTCTAGGTCTTGTATCTGTGTAATATTTTTTTAAGATCTGACAAAGTTCTCTCTAAGTCTCAAACCTGGAAAATGTCGGCAGGTATTGGAGTGTTTATGAAGCGGCCAAGTGCTGCTTGTTTGTAGTGAAAAGTTATTAGACGGTGAAATCATTGGAAGCTTCTGTAAAACTTGTAATTTTGACATTTTCCTCAGTAAAGTGCCTGTGTGGTTTCTAAAACCTCGCTCTGTTGGTTAAAGGGTAGTATGTGTGTGTTTTGGCCAAGCACCCAAGTCATAAATTCAGTCTTTAGAAACAAATTTGACTGTTTAAGATTCATATTAAATTATTAAATATTAATGTGATGTGTAAAAGTTTGCTTGCTTGGCTTTGGTTCAATGGACATTTACCTCTCAGTCAAATTGAAAAATGTTACGGTGACCAATTTCCTACTCTTGCGAAAGGTCGAGACCTATTTTCCACTTGGGAAAACTCATCTATTGATGGAGTAACATTAGTCTTCACTTTGCTATCTTGGTACCGGTAGAAAGAAAGACCTATTGATTCATTGAGTGTGTGTTGTGCTATCCAGAGACAATTTCAGTGTCATAGCAAAGCCTTTCGCGATCCATTAAGCACTAAGAATGTCGATGTAACGGCATCCCTGTATGTTTAGAGAGAGAAGGATTCAAGACGACAAACTTTGGAAGCTGGTGTCTTGAGTCATTTGTTGCAGCACAGCAGTTGCAAGTCAATATTTGTATGAGGTCTAATTTACGGTTTAGGGATGCATACCATCTCCCTACCTTCTCCAGTTAGTTGTTATTTCTGCTTTGCGATGTAATTAATGTTAGTAAATGAGGGAATGTGCGTAGGAGCTACCTGTAATGAGGTTTACGTGGGAGAGAGGAAACGGTTTCAAATATTTTTAATTGCAAGATAGAAATAATTAACTATGCAATTCAACTGGTGGCAAGAAGATAATAAAAGGTGCCAGAAAATGTTGTTCATGTGTAAATAAGACACTGCAACATAGAACCACTTGTGTTTTGGATACAATTCAGGTTCACTTTTTTCCCTCGCCATTTTATTCGTTTGAATCAACTTTGCATGTATCTTTTTATTTTGCCGTTCCATTTCAATTTCCAGTTGTACTTCGTTCGTATACTACAAAAACTTTTCACTAAGTGGTCTCTGGTTTGTGGCTTTAGGTTCATTGATTTTAAACTCCTTTTCGATATTTTTCATTCTACTTTAACTCAATGGTCTGGTTAAACTAACATTGAAAGTAATTCTCAGTCTCTTTGGTTTTTCAGATCCATGTTGGTGTGTGTTTATTTCTTTACAGTCACTATTTATTGTAAAACTTGATTTACTTATATTTTACTTTCATTTTCATGTAGCTTCACACACGCTGCACTTGATAGCAATCGTGTTTCTTGTGGGTTTTACTCGCGGTGTTGTGTTGAAAGATCAGTCTGTTGTTTTGGTGTTTTAAGATAAATATGTATGGACTTTGGCACTAAGTCAGTTTGTCAATTGTATAGCTCCTTTTCTCTTATTTTTTGTCATTAGGTGCCATATATATATATAAATACAATATATATGTAAGGCAGTATAACCTTACGTTTTTACTTGACGTTTCTACGTGATGACTTCTAAAGTGACGTTGAGTTGTCATCGTTGGAACGCGATCAAAAAGTTGTGGTGAAGATACGGCACTAGG
This sequence comes from Macrobrachium rosenbergii, assembly GCA_039081455.1. Lineage (NCBI taxonomy): Eukaryota > Metazoa > Arthropoda > Malacostraca > Decapoda > Palaemonidae > Macrobrachium > Macrobrachium rosenbergii. The sequence continues at coordinate 2,014,409 of JANJGK010000027.1, read as the reverse complement.
CAAGCCACCGATTTTGGTATTTTGACAATTTCCCTCTTTCATATAGGTCTTGGTTTATCATCGTATACTTTTCCCCCGTTTGACGTCTTTATGGTGTCCGTGAAAAGTCAGGTACGTACTGTTTAGCCGACACCATTTGCAGTACGGTTTACACAGGTCTTGGTCGACCGAACTTTAGGGTCTTTGGTGCAGGCCCCTTGTCCCTAAGGTGTGGTGTTTTCAGGGTTTTGTTTCTTCGTAACTGCTTTGCCCCAAATTTTTACCTCGTTGAGGAACGAGACTTTATTTTATTTTCACTTCTGTGGAGAGTAACTATTGTTTTTGATAGTTCATTGAAGAGTAAGACTTACTCTCTTTTTGACTTCATTCCAAAGTAAGACTTACTCTCTTTTATAATTTATTACCCTTTTACTTCATTCAAGAGTAAATCTTACTCTCTTTTGTTACATCATTGAAGAGTAAAACTTATCTTTTTTACTTCTTTGGAAAGTAAAACTTTTATCTTGCTTGCTTTGTTGAACAGATCTACGAATATAGTCTTTGATAAAGAACAAAACTAAAGTTTTACTTCATTGACTAATAAAAACTCTTGGGTTAACCTGAGTGTCCAGAAGTGTAAATTTTTCAGACAACACCCAGCAACAGGTGTGTTATATTCTCTGGGTCTCCTGTTCCACCTTTTGTTTTCAAATTCCCCTTCAGTTTGGGTAGTAGTTCAGGCCATTGGATGCCATTTTTCAATGCATTTTTTAACCCACAGAAACATATAAAACTTCAAACTAAAGTTGTGGCAGAAAGTTGCAAAAAAAAAAAAATATACGTATTCAAACACTCTTGAACTGATGTTTGAAAATCAGGATTTGTTTAATTTTTTAAAAAACCAGTTTGATAAGTGATAAATTCTACTGGATAGCTTCCTTGTTTTGTGGAGAATGTGAAATGCCAAAACACGCACAAACCCCCTTGATGTGTTCTGTAAATGTCGAGGAGAAATTACTCAAAACGTTTAGAATCATTTTATGAAGAATCGCACTTTGAACTATTTATTGAAAAGTATCGATTTACATGAAAGCCAGTTGTAAGATCTCTCTCTCTCTCTCTCTCTCTCTCTCTCTCTCTCTCTCTCTCTCTCTCTCTCTCTCTCTCTCTCTCTCTCTCTCTCTCTCTCTCTCTCTCTCTCTCTCTCTCTCTCTCTCTCTCTCTCTCAACATCATTGAGCCCAAGGTACAGTATTTAGAAAAATTGAAATTCTCTCTGTGTTTAAGTTGGTGGCAAATTCAGTCTAAACGAAAATGCTGTAGTCGGGCAGAAATGTACAATTGAGGCGAAAATGGTGTTTAGACAAGAGTCATTTTGCTGCAGTTTTCTTCATGTGAGCAATTTTGCCGAGGTATTTTTAAGATTAGGTTTCACTTTCCTGAGTTTATTCAGTATCAAAAAAAGAAAGTAATTTTGACAGGTTTTTTCCAAAGTAATTTAGTAGTTTTCTTTGTTGCGTTAAGATTGTTGAATTTTTAAGTTGCCAGGTCATTTTGCAGTTTTTAAATTAAAATTGTCAAATTTTTCAGTTGCCAAGGAATTTTGCAATTTTTTGTATTAAAATTAACAAATTTTTCAGTTTCCAAGTAATTTTGCAAATTTTTGGCATTGTCAAATTTTTCAGCTTCAAAGCAATTTTTCAGGTTTTTATATAATTAAACACGATTTTAATATGTGATGTAGCATAGGTATTTGACTATTGTAAGTGCCCACGTTAAGAATAACTCTAGTTCTCTAATGTTCTTGAAAATTGGGTGTTTTCTTAAGTACATTTGTAACCAAGACAATTTGTCATGTAAAAAAAACCAAAGTTTCAGGAGTATAGTATAATAATACTCAGTTACAAGACATTTTCTTTTTGTGGATAAGTTGGTTCACAATGAAGAGAGAGGGAACTGTGCTCCACTCTGATCCTCAAATTTGGTTTCAGTGCCTAAATCGCAGTTTGAAAATTAGCTTATAGCATCATAAATTGTAATATGTAATATTTTCTATGTTGTATAATTATATATTATGCTGTTATGCCTTTACAAATGCTGTAATCATGATTGATGAATTTTCACATATGGACATATATGAAATTGAAATGTATATTTCAAGAGAAAACCAATAAAAAACAACTTTAAACATTCTTTTATTTCTCATAGTTAAAATATGTTCTCATACAGTTAAAAACATATTTTATTACAAAAAAAATTTTTTAATTTTTTTTTACCAATACATTAGTGTCCCCCCCCAAAATAGGGGCTGGCCTCATAAAACACACTATGCTGGCAAAAATGAGCCCTTTCATTCAGCCCTGTAGACCAGAGGACCTATATAGAAGTCCCAAAAAGTCCCAGGGAAATGTCAAGTGGGTTAAAGTGTTCGTTTTCCCTTAAGTGGAAAGTTTAATTTGAGTACTTAACAACTGTTTAGTCACTGGAAGCTTTCTGTCATCTGGAAACTTTCCAGTTGGTTCAACTTTGACTGAAATAGGTCTATTGAAAAGTCTTATTTATGAAACTGTAAGAGATTTATTACTTGAGGCAGTGTTACTTACATTTTGTTTCCTTACTTGTAGAGCCATTATTACTCGAGCTGAAATTTGTAAAGGTGTTCAAACCACAGAACCAGAAATAATCTTGGACACTGAAGGACTTGAGAAAATTTGCATCACACTTGTAACTTGACCAGAAGTCACTTTTCTTTCCAAGTTCTACTTAACTAACTTAGAGCAAATCTGCCTTGTCAGAGACTGCTTCAAGTAACAAATGGAATAAAGACTTTGAACTCATTTCAGTGACCTAAGACCATTTTTGGCTGTTTAGTTTCGCAATCCCTTTGAAGAACACAGTCAAAATGCTTCCTACTTCACATTATGACGTCTAAAAATAGGTCTACTTTACGTGAAAAGCATGTTTAGAACAAGACTGAAATAGAGTCCTTTAGTAAAAATACCATAAACCAAAAGATTTCCTCTTTATAAGATGTTTTTACAGAACGTCAAAGGCCAATCTAGTCTTGTTATATAACCCAACTTCTATAATGTTATGCACAGGCCCAGACTGCAAGTCCGGTTTATGAAGACAGAATATTTAGAAAGCTTTAGAATCAGCCACAGGTCTTTCACACTTCTTTGAGAGTGACAATTTGGATAAGCAGAATAACGTTCGAACTACAGCGATGCAAAATTCGCCAAAGAACGTAGGCTATTCCAAACATAGCCTCTGGTATCCAGCAAACATCTCCCTGTGTTTATAATTAAATCTTTTGATTATAAGGAAAGCATTTCAGTGCTTTTAAAGTATATATATCTCTAATTTGACCTGAATATGAACCACTTTTAAATGTGTGCTCAATCAGACATGTGAATGAGGTAATGCTGTATTGAATTCTTGTGATTTATGCAGTAAGAAACCTTCGACCTATTTAATATCACTACATCCGCAGGAACATTTGAAAGCCACTTATTACAATACTAAGACTATACCTAGGCTACGATACTTTTCGTGAATATCTTTACCTACTTAATGCAAGTTTTTAAAATCAACATGGGCCTATTTTATGTTATCTTAGCTGTTAAATATCTTTAGGTCTAGTTACAACTAATTACGACCGACATTTGAAGCAGAAGCTTGTTGAATGTGGTCGTTTATTTAAGGGAAATTTACAAAATGACACAGAGAAAAAAGTTTCTATTAAAAAAGTACTTTGAATATGAATGAAATATCATTAACAATCAGACACTTTTCAGTTTATTTAAACGTCCCAAGTCACCACTGTAGGCAGGAGTCCTCATTTCAAGCACATTTTACTATACCAGGTTACCAAAAGCTCTCTAGAGAGCAGTTAAGACCAAACACACGTCCAAGAGTATAAAAATTCACGCCGTGCTTCTAACGTTGAGCAAAATACTTCGGAAAAGGGGATGACATCAATGCAAAGTACTGCCCCGACACCCTAAAGCTTCACCCCAGCCAACAAGTGCCCGATCGGACTGCTGTCACATTCCCCTACATTGACGAATTAGCGCAGGAAGCAGGCCTATCAAGGTACAGGTTTCTGAAGGATATACGAATGGTATTAAGTTCACCTTAGATACCAGAAGTACCATTCAAATGCCTCTCCTTGTGGGACGCCAACCTGACCTTTGCATTGAACTAAAACGTCCGTGCATTTTAAAGTTGTTTCCTGCGTGTTCTGGGAATCAAAAGGCTTAAAAATATTAAAAACTCGTCTTTTTTAATCTTTTTTCTTTGTGCAAATGGCCATTTCTAGTCTCTGGTTATACGTAATAATTTTAAACCTTCAAAGACATAAATGACGTAAGTACTCTGACACTACCAATATATTCCAAGAAAGATACAACTCACATTATTTAAAACCACATTCATCAGCAAATATGGATTCTATTAATGCACATATTTTTGCAGTACACAGGCCTAAAATCTTCATCTTCTCCCCCACAGCTAAGAACCATTCTCTCCGAGCTTGCAGACTTACGAATGAGCTCCACAGAATTTAAATTAACAAACCAATCAAGGAACAAGTTTTTGAAGGACAGAAATAGGAGAATTACACCATCCCCGAACTATAGGACGATATTTTAGTCACTGTAATGAAGATCCAAGACTGAAGTTGACGTAATCGTACAAAACTTTTCTCCGACTATAATTCTTCTCCTTTCATGACTGGCTCTTCAGTACTACGCCACGATAAGCCAATTACTCTTCCAATTTCTTGTACCAATTCCTGACTAAATGTATATAAATACAGACATTTCTGTCATATACATCACTGTCTCATTATGCAAATGAATCTTTGTCTAATTTCTAACTCATGAAAGTTTGGTTGGAATTCACCGCTGAATAACTTTCTCACTAACAAAATGGGCATCAGAATGTTACGAATTATGGAAAACATTTTGGTAACCTCACTAAAAACACATTTTTTCTATTCCATCAAGAATCTGGACACTGAAAAGGATTGGAAAAAATCAGAAATTATATACTGTTCAGGACACAGAGTCAGTGCTCATTCTGATGACAAGACTAAGTTAGCCATTAACCAAAGTTCAGTCTTTCATAAACCAAAATTTACTACTGAAAAACCAAGTTCATTCACGAACCAACCACAAAAATGACAGGATAAGACATTTATCCACCAAATGAAGCACCAAACATCGATGAAACTTACACAAACAATCACAAACAACTTGGAAATTACAGAGAGGAACTGTTATGTATATAAAAATTTTATGACAGCCTATTCAAAGCACGATCTTCCCTCTGGAGAACTTTGAAGCTTCCTTATTGTAACAAATCAAACTGAAGGAAAATTTACCAAAACGAACCAACACTTATTCCTGAATAAAAACAGTCTTGGCAACTGTATATGACTTGTGAACAAGAGTAACACCTTATCAACTTGCATTGCAAGTAAGTTCACTCTTATTTACGAAGTGACTGTGACAAAACAACCTCTTTAAACAGGGAAAACTTACATCATCTCTGAAAAACAAACAGGAAACAGAATTTCCCTGTAAGACGTTATAACAATAGACCTATCTTATCAGCTGACACCTGAACCACAACTTGCACTCAGCATCTAGACCTATGAAGTCTAGTTTTACAGCTGATGGTAGAGCAACATCCATAAGAAACACTGCAGAAATGGCTTGAACCACTGACTTCCCACCTCCCACTGAATAAAAATGGATACTACCAGAATCAGTGAGGATAAAGAGATTCACTGAGAGGTTCCCATGAAATTGGGGAAATTAACACAAAGTGGGGTATGTCAAATTAACTCAAAGTGGGGTATGTCTCACCAGATTTGGGAGGAATGGTGCCCATAAAAAAGTAAAAGTGTTAGCTTATTTTAACTAGATTTTGGTCACTTGCAAACTGGATTTAACATTACAAGAAACTCCCAGACTCTCTACACAATACAGCGTGAAATCTGCGACGGATTTACAAAGGAGTTAGAAGATGATTTCAGGCAGGCTTTGGCCACTTTTAAACTGGATTTAACAATGTAGGGACTTCCAGATTGTTTACACAAGACAGGATAAAATCCATAATAAGTATCTAATGAATCCTTCAGAACAATCCCTCATGCCAGGGAAGGTAAATCTAGACAGGATTTACGACCATAAAAACCAAATAAAGGTTCCCTCATGCCAGGGAAGGTAAATCTAGACAGGATTTACGACCATAAAAACCAAATAAAGGTTCCCTCATGCCAAGGAAGGTAAATCTAGACAGGATTTACGACCATAAAAACCAAATAAAGGTACCCAGAATGCAATGTTGAATCCTTCATACCAAGGAAGGTAAATCTAGACAAGATAAATCCTTTAGACAAGAGAGAAAGAAATTTGAAACAGAAGTACTACCTACAACAAGAATAAATACCTCAGATTAGTTGGTCAATTCTGGGCAAATATGTGTAAGTAAAGTACTGAATAAATCCTTAAAAATGGAGGGAGAGATTTCAGAATGGATTTAAGATATATAAGAGTATAAAATTCGTAAACCTTACATAATTAAAATCAGTTTTAAAAACAGACTGAAGAAGACCACTTCAAAGAGGAACAAATCTCGTGTGAATTCAGGAATGGAGGACACACTCAATCCTTCAAAATGGTGAACGGAAATAGGATTCCATCATAGAGGCAAGACATCCTTACATCCTTTGTATGAGGTGAAAGTGTCCTCTGCGAAGACAGTGTTGTGAATTGTGGAAAGTTGTGAAATTGTTATTCCTTGAGACAGAAACAAGATATCTTGGTCTATGGATTCAAAATTGCTGAACTAGAACTGATAGGAAAAAATGGCAGTCAGGAGATAATTTGAATATATATTCTCCTCACTATATAATCTTTAAGAAGGTTTCCCGACCTCAATTCCTATTCTGAAGACCAACGAAGACCAACAATACAAGACGAAAAGACTCATCATGAGAGTTGAGTTGAGTTATACCATATAACACTTTGTCGAACTGGTAAAGCAAGCTGATAATGACATAATTACTGATTAAGCATCTCGTTAACTCTGTATGGTCTCAATATGTCCCCGATTTCAAACAATAATGATACAATTATTGACTGTCTCAGTATTCCTGTATGGTATCAAAATGTCCCTGATTTCAATCGATAACGACACAATTACGGACTGTCTCAGTAACCCTGTATGGTATCAAAATGCCCCCGATTTTAAACCAAAACAACAACTACGAAGTGCTTTTTTTTAAATCCTTTAGCATTGGATTAGAACCAATACTTCGTAAGATATTAGTAACGGATGACAATCTGACAATTCATTTCACTTCTTGGTGAGAAATGTCTCAAGTTCTGTTAGACTCCTGGAAAGTGTCCTAAGTTTGGATAGGGTCTTAGAAAATGTCTTGAGTTCTGATAAGTTTTTGGAAATTGTCTTAAGTTCTGTTAAGTTCTTGAAAAAATGTCAAATGTTCTGATAAGTTCTTGAAAAAAATGTCAAATGTTCTGATATGGTCTTGGAAAATCTCTCAAGTTCTGCCAGATTCTAAAAAGTTACAGCTGAATGAATGCATACCGCAACCTGTCACCTCAAAAAAATATTCAACCACTGTATATGTTAAGTGCCTGACACTAATGCCTCCTCTAAAATGGATGGAATATGAGATGGTTATCATCTTAAAATTCTTTGATGAAGACTTATGGTCAGCTCATTGAATCCAAACAGATTTCCGTGATTGTAATAACCACAATTATCCATTCTTTATGTTAGTTTTTTCTCTCTGAGATAAGACATAGACTGAATCCTTTTGATCCCTCCTGCCTTGTAGACTTTTAAAGACTTAGTTCCCATCTTCTTCCACGACTCTCTATCTAGGCCTACCACCTTTTCAAAGACTTTTCCGGCTCTGGTCCCTAGTCACTTAGCAGTCTAAACCTCTCTAACTTTATATTTACTTTCAAATCTTTTTTTATGAACAAATCCTTCAGCTGAGCCTACAAGTCTAGTAATATGACTCAGTGGTTTAATTTTGAATTACTTTCTAATTATAATAATTAAAACATGAACATCTGTGGTACTAATTATAATTTGGTAGTCCAACATGGATGACAGTTTGACTTAAAATTTATTGTTATCATATCAATCCCAATTCAGCCTATGTTAAGAGAAAAAATATACTTTTTTATCTCCTGATTCATAAAATCTGTAGCTCTAAGAACCTCAAGATAATGTCAGATATAACTGTCATGAAATTCTTCTCATTACCAACTTCATGTGATTTAAAACCAGCTGAAATTCGTAAGGAATGTCTAAAATCAGCTGGAATTCATAAGGAAAGTCTAAACAATTGGAATTCATAAACTCTTGTGCGGTAAAGTCCAAACTACAACGGCAAACAAGACTAACTAAGATTTCCTGACTTCTCTTACGAAGACATCATGAACAGTTGTCATTCCATGATTTGGATTAGGGAATGCCCCTCCCTACAGGCTTCCAAAGTACGCTTTATTCTTTGTCAGGACTAAGCAACAACTCAGTTTCAACTTCCCAAACACTTAAGAGTCTGTCAGTCTGTCAGAGAGTAACAAGTTTTCAAGAGCACCAGGCTTTCATTTCAAAGTCTGGCCACCTGTCTGTCTTAAACTAGGAGTAGCAAAGTCTGCATGAAAAGGACAACCTTAAAAAGCCCAAACTACAAAGAGGGCTTCACTTAACACAAACACTGTCAGTCACTAGGACTAACCATCAATATGAGGAAATGGAATACTGAAGACAAATTAATGACTTGGGAATCGGAGACCACAACACTTGGATAGAATCAGAACTTCCCAGACACAGACATTCCAGTGAACGTTTTTTGTAGAGAACAACAACTCAGGTTTTGAAAAGTCCACCTGTGCACATCACTGACTTAGAAATTTCAACTCCCATCTTCAGAAACATCAATACACACCAGTGACAACGATATATATATATATAAAGCTTTTTGTGACGTTTATACAGATTCAGGACGATAATATCTATATGTAAATATTTTCCTCTATTCAAGACAGTGAATCTTAACTAGTTTTGGTACAGGAACCACACAAACCTATTTCAGATAATGGCCATTTCGCTCAAACCTTTTGACACGGATTAACAGGAAGTGACAATATATGCACAGACAATTCTAATAAAATGGAAAGGTTGCTGCACCACTTCTTGGCGAAATGATGCAACCAGCTGCTTGTTTACTCTTCTTCGGACAGTTGCACAACAAGAAACAAGACGTGCAAAAAACTTGGACATGTATAAGGTGATACTGGGTCCCCTTCTCGAAAGTTTTTGGTGGCTTGAGTATACGAAAGTGTCCCAAAACTCTTCCTTTCCTTAATGGGACAATGGTACAATTATAAACTGAAAAAGCCCTTAAAATTAATCATATTAACATTCACACTCTTTTGCTTTAAAATGTTTCTACAGATGCAATGGTGTAAATATTTTAAAAGTTAATTACTCCAGTCTCATCACAATTCAATACAGTACCGTGAAATTCAAGTCTAATTGAGTACACATTAAAATTTTTCAACTTCAGATCAAATGAATGAAGATATAATACAAAAAATACAGAAACATTTCCTTGTAATCAATTCATTTAGTTATAAATACAGGTACAATTACCATACAAGGTATATTTGGAATAAATTCATACTTGAGTGAGTTATGCATCTTAGCAGCAGAATGTACCAAGTTTATCCAAATTCTTTTATTCTCAAAGCTGTGTGGAAGATCTCTGGCCGATTATTTAACTTATCTGAATATTCCATCTTCATAAAAATGAGAATCACCATCTTGTTCATGCATTCACTATAGAAATCAGATTACATGGCAAAAACTAATTAAACCTCTGTAAAACATCTGATATAAAGAGGAAGTCTTTTACTTTACATGGCAGAGTTACTTAAGTTCTTTACTTAAGTTTTTAAAAAATACTTTTCACGTACAGGACTACTACATGACTGTCAGAATGCCAGTACGGAACCAATTTAGCGACAAAAGTTCTTCAGAGAGACTGAGAAATATCGTTGCTAAAAATAGTCTTAGATTACTGAAAGAGTCTTAAAAAATCTTAATCCAGTTGTTCGCTCACCAGTCATCCTACAAAAAGGCAGCTTTGTTCAAAATTAGCTACGAAAACTTTAAAATTTTAAGAACTTGCCAAGTTACAACTGTGACTCAAGTTTTACATCGAAGTTCTCCTGCGTCCAAAATTATCTTTGGTTCCTTGACAAAACACCTTTGAGAATTGCAGACCAATCTAAGTAACAACACACTTCACGAGCATGACACAAAAATGTAAAAAACGCAGTCTTAGGCTGCAGCCATCTCTACAGTCTTATGAAACTGCTTTTACAGACCTATTCCAGTCAATATCAACCAACTAGAAGACTGTTCCAGGTGACACAATGCTTCCAGCAACCAAAGAGCTGTCATGTACAATTAACATTTCCATTCAGAGAAAACTGACACTAAACCACAATTATCACTCTGGGCTTTTTGGCTCCTATAGGCCTAAGGCCTCTGGGAACAGGGCAATGGTTAAGAGACTCAATTATTACCAGCGCAAGTCTTGCAAGACCAGCCCCTTTGGATGTTGGCACACAGGCCTTTATTTTTAAAACATTTCCAGTTCAACTAAACTACGTCTGGAAGAGAACTTCAACATTACAATCATTAATAAATTATTAACAGCAATGTCAACTTTACAATGCAGATTTCCTTTCGGCGTAAGCATGGGACCACATTCAACCCTGAAGCAAGATTCTTTTGAATTATCTTAAATGACTATCTTAAATTACTTTTTTGTATTCATCCTTCTGACAATATGGCGTAGGTCTTCAAATGATAAAAAATTTCCCTTCTTTCTGAATTTTCTTAAAAACTGATATACTAATGCTTCGATATATTAAACCCTCAACTAAACTGTATCACTTCGATCAACCTCCAGGATTTAAATTAAGAATTATATGTTTTTCTATATACCTTGATTAAGAGTAATTCATTTACCTTTACTGTACCTATTGCACCAATGAAATTTGTCTACCCGAAATATTTAAAAAAAAAAATTACTCCAAGATTGGAATATAAATAATATTCTTCAGACCAACCTTCATAATGTTTACCTGTATTCTGTATTTTATATAATAAATTTCTATAAAAATCAAGTGAAAATATATAAAATATCTAGGAGTATCTACCAATTACACACCTTAACTCACTGTATTACTGTATCAATGCAAAGTCCTATACTAAACCTTCCTTGATAATTTGTAACTACAAAAGAATTCTCGCTCAAAAATTAAATATGGAAGTCCAGTCTTATGTCAAAAGAATTTCTGGTGACAGAGCAAAGCTAACTTAAGACTTATACAAAGTTCTCTTTAACAATAACCAAATTACATACAGGAAACCTTTTTCAAATGTACAACAACTGTATTTATGAATCACTTTAGAGATGTACCATAGTGCAGTCATGGCCAAATTCATTCACAGCAAAGACTTTCAAACTATTTATCATTTCAGAAAATAAGTTGCTGATAAACCTAAGTTTTCTCAACATGAAATATTGCTCTACTATGCAAGAAATAAAACAGAACTTAAGGAATTGCAGGCCAGAAGTTTTGCAAACTAAATTCATACGCTGGAAATATTTCAATAATGTCTACAAACTTTTAACTGGTATTAGAAGTTATGGGCAAGTCCAAATTACATTCAATTGTAAGAAACAGACCATTAAGTTTAAAAGCAAAGCTGTCTACGCGGTTAGCTTGACCTAAAATTGTATGAAGGCCTACGTAGTATACTTTTTGAACTACAACAGAAAACTTTTCTTGATTCATATTAAAAGAAACACCTTAAATTGACTGAAACAGCCAAACCACACCCACCTACACATAAACACATCCATTACAAGTACTTTTTCTGAATTAATTCAAAGATTTGGCCATTGCTGCAATATGCTATTATACTAAACTTCTCTATGGCACTAACAGGCAGAACACATATTGGTAATATTTATGTTAAATATTTTTTTTTTCTTTCAAAAAATGAGTAGGAGAACTTTCACGACACAAAACTGAGCTGTTTTAAACCACAAAATCTACCTACGAACATGAAATGCTAACAGCTAACCAAATAGCCTTATTGAAAACTGATTAATGAGTATGCAAAATACATTTTACTTGGCTATCCAACTCCTACAACTCCTCTGTTACTCAAATTTAATATAATTTTAAAATCAATTAGTCAGAAGCACTTTAAAAAATCTACACATTTTTAGTCAACAGTCAGGTTAAAATATTCCTATAATAATAATGACATTCAAAACACAAAACACTGAAATTTTAAAGTGACATTCTTCTACAGATGTATATTGCTAGCTTAGAAGATCCTGAATTTAAACAAAAACCTTCAAAAATAAATTTTAAAACTGGTACCACCGCTTCACTTAACAAAATATAACCCTTTAAACAGTTAGAATGTGTTCTGCCTGTTAAAATTTAATTTACAAAATAAATATAACACAAAATCGACAGTAAGTTTACAGAATGCCAGTGAGCTTTAGAGGGCAAATAATCTATTGTCTTGAACAAATCTTAAGAACAAGTAAAGCAAGAATCTCTGTATTCAATAGACCTAATGACAATCTTACCCCTTTATCTAATTTCTAAAATTGCAACATTAAACCAGCTAACATTGAAATATTAAACTGGCTAACATTGTAACATTAAACTGGCTAACCCTGTAATATTAAATTGGAAAATAAATGAGTGATTGCATTATAGAAAATGCTATGAGCCAAAGCAAGTCTGAAATTCACTGCATAAGGCGTGACACTGATACATTTTGAATGTTTTTACGATGAACTGCTATCAGGAAATATAGTATAATTAATATATTTAATATGAATTATAACAAAGCTTTCTCGCTGAAATGGAATCTAAATTGTGGTTGCAAAATCTGAAATCTGATTCATGCTGAAAAGTCAATCGAACTTTAAATTTGAAAAACACGCAGGAATGGTAGTCCATCAATACATGACATCTGTTTAGTTGGTTTTCACAATCAGAATGTGAAAAAAAAGATGAATAAACTCATTAATAACTCGAAAACTATGGTTCTACAAAGCCTTAATATCATATATCACAAGACAAGCTTAAATGCGATGTGTTTTTTTACTGTTTTTGCTAATTCTTGTGTGATTCTTCAAATGATATGCCTATAACTCCTTCAAATTCTTTGTAATACATGCAATGTTGCTATTTTCAATCTCCTTATTCATTTCACTTTCTAAGATATATTCTAAAACACTAAAATATGATTTAAGATTTAAGATCTCTCAATACTAAAATGAACAAAAATGATGCACGTTTCTTTCAAGGCTAACTTGAGACTCATATAAAGCAGACTTCTTCTTTTTGAAAGTTAAAACAAAGAATTTGCTACAACAACAACATTAATAATAATAATAATAATAATAATAATAATAATAATAATAATAATAATAATAATAATAATAATAATAATAATAATAATAATAATGACTGATGACTACTGTTGCTTATCCAGCCAAGGTCTAACTGATTGATTTACATAAAACCTCTAATAGAATCACGACTGCATTTTGCTAATGGCATATTAAGCATAATAATCTGTGACATCAGAATCACGACTACATTTTGCTAATGGTACATTAAACATAATAATCTATGTGCCATGGATATCAGATCATCGTTTAACAAACCCTGACCTCTGTTAATGCAACGCCAAAATCTTGGGGTGAACTGACAGTGAATTACTTCTGGAAGTTTTGGCTGCAAGGACAAGCACTGAAGGTGCACTTTCTGCCAATCAGCAATTAAGAAACTGAAGAGATTTGGAGTTAGTGTGGTTAGACTACAAAGAAGTGGGCGCAGCTGGGGGTCTGAGGGATGCCTCAAACAGCCTACAGTAATGCCTACAGTACACCATGTGAGTGAACCTATTTATAAAAGCATACGATTTACAGTCGACACGAAATACCCATAACTCTAGGCACGTAAACCACGCAAAAATTATTATACTTTTTGTGTTCCGTTATACGAATAAGCTCACTGGCATCTGTACAACTTAAAATTATTAAAATTATTTAACAAACGATTCCACCATTATGTGACACTACTCTACAATCAGTTCAAAATTATCACAATTACTTGACAAATAATTTCCTTACAAAGCATAACACTTATGAAATTGTTTTAAACTTAAAATTATCATAGTGTAACAATTATAAAATTCTTTCAAAAAATTACATCAATTTTACAAAAACTCCACATACACTCACACTGTTTCTTCCATTCAAATCAACTAGACAGTGTTTCATACATGTAAACAACGTGTTCATCACAATTTCATTGTTTAAGACACACTCTACTTCTGTTCAACTACTTGACAATATTAATTTCCAATTTCTGATAAATACTTTCCTATCTAAAGAATGTGTACACTTTCATTCACAGACTCCTGCTCATTATTCTTACATAAAGAGAGTCCCATAACCATTCACTATTACGACATGAGGTGTTACAGGGTTATGAACCTATAACCTATAACCTACAACCTATAAATTTGTTTCTTACAGGGTCACTGAGAAGGGAAAAAAATTCTCTGTACAAAGATGCATTTTCTGAAGGCTATCTGAAGGCTATTACAGAACGAAGCATTGTTCCAGTTTTAGAAATTATTAAATATAAAAATACATATCTCGACTTGACACCCTTCTGTACAGTAGTTATTAGCTATATAAATATGATTATTTTTGTCCATGCCTGCCAAATATCAGTCTCTTAAAACTGACTTGTAAGTGCACAGTAAAGGTTAGTTTAGGTTAGGAATTATGTGGAATTAGTTACTTATCAGAAATCTAGATAATATGCAGCTGTAACGTAAGGTATTTGTTACTTAGTGGACTCTGTTACTTATCGGAAATCTAGACTATATTCAATTGCGGCTGTAAAACAAGGTCTTTATTACTTAACAAACTCTGCTACTTATCAGAAATCTAGACAATCTTCAATTGCATGCTAAAATACAGGGTATTTGCTACTTAACAAACTCTGCTACTTATCAGAAATCTAGATAATATCCAAACTACAATAGTTGAGGTTTCAAGACTCGGATACTGAGAAGGGAAGGAAAAATGAATAATGAGCAAGTGAATAAACCTATCAATCAATACTGAGTACTATCAAAGATCAAGCAATACTCTCATAGAGTCAAAACATTCATTGCACAACTTTAAAAAAAAAAACTTTCATGTTCCAATTCTTTTCCTCGACTGAAGACGTGATAGGAAGGTAGGTGGGTGGGTGACGTTGGAGCAAATTCGATGTGTCTCAGATTTTAAATGATGCTGGCCTTATGCCAGAATGAGCTCTTGTTCCTTGGGCCAGAGTTCGAATGATAATTCTTCAGTGTAAGCTCTGGACTTTGTACAAATTCCAAAATCTGCAAAAAATCAAGATTTTAGTAATGGCACTGAAAACATTCACAAATAATTCAGACGGAAAAACTCGGAAACATTTACTAACCTAACCCTCAACTTTTACACAGCAAGTTGTTAAAATTGAAACCTACATAAGCAATGTATTATAAATTTAATATCTTCACTAACATCTTGAGTCACCCTTTTCATGTTTAACTTCATAATTCTTAAGTCTTTGCCTACAGCAACCTACATAAAATTGTATCACCTGGCCATCTAATTTTTAAAACACTGCCTTGTTCCAAATTCCACCTCTTAATTATTATTACTACCATTATTCATAAGATGAAACCTATTCATATGGAACAAGCCCACCAAAGGGGCCACTAACTTGAAATTCAAGCTTCCAAAGTACAGTATATATTATGGTGTTCATTCGGAAGAAGTAACGGGAGATAAAGGGATATAAAGAAAGATGAGATCTTACTGGCTAAGAAAGAAAAAATAATGCATTAATAGATAGGTAAAACGTATTAAAATGCAAGGAGAATGCTACTAAGGCAGCAATGCATTGCATCTTCGCTTGAACTTCGAAAGTTCCAATTGCACGACATCCTCCGGTAGGATGCTTCACAGTCCAACGGCGAGAGAAATAAAGGCCCTCTGGAACTGAGAAGTTCTACAGTGAGGAACATTTGCTGCAAATATGGCTGCTCACAGCAGGGAAAGGGGATTCAGGATCAGTCGTGAATGTGAAAGATCTCTGTTAAAATGCAACTTACAAAAAAGTGACCAACAAGAGACCATCAGTCAATGGTCCAAGTCATAACTGCTAATAATAAGAAGGAATTCTTCAGGCTGAGCCCTAAGAGAGTTCAGGCATTGGATGTCTATACTTGGTCATTCCTACAAGTCTTACATAACCTACACTACAAGACTGCAGATAAATTTCTCAGGCTCTTTGATAGATGCTGTTGCTCCTAGTAAATTTAAAAGACGCTCTGACACTTTGTAATTCACTGGTGTCTTCTTATCTTTGGGAGTAAGGTTAGCAAGTTCATGGCATTCTGGGATGTATTTTTAGATAATATTGATAACAATAATACCAAAACTTACAATAGGTCCATCACAACAAAGAGGAAATCAAATCAAATACAAATAAACTAGGCCTCTGTAACAGCAAAACCTACGAAATCAATGAAAACATGAATGACAGAGATATCTGCTCAGAAACTAGAGGAGAATTGATATAACAAAAAAACTTACATTAGATCTGCCAGAGCAAGGAGGAAGTTAAATAAAATACAAATAAAAGGACAAATCTTAAAATAAATTTGCATCTTTTATAACTAACAAACCTTTGGTCTTAACGTAAGGATACATTCTCTGGCGTTAGCTGGAGTCCTGTTAAAATCAACCTGACAAAAGCCAAAAAGGTCCAGCCTTCAAAATCCTTTGAACAGACAAGTTCTTTTTGAATGCCAAACAAAAGCCTAGCCCTCTAACATCATGTGCTCTCGTATGCACTGTGTTAGGACTGGTGAATGAAGTCGAACTATAAGCTTGTCTGATAGTTTCATGAAGCCAAGATGAGATCGTATTCTTGGAAATTTCTTCCTTGTTCCGGCCAGTGCTAAGGAAAAGTCTTCGGGGCCCCGGTCTGAGATGATGAGTCCTTTTCAGATAACAGAGTAGAGCTCTGACAGGGAAAAGGAGCAATTCGTCCAGATCGTTGTCAACAAAGTTATTGAGAGACAGTATGGAAAAGGATTCAAATCTGTCATCGTGAGAAGAGGGGTTCTGAGTCTTAGCCACGAAAGTTAGAAGTACCCAGTACCATCATACAGACATATCTCAATTACTATCAAACATTATTTGAGACTTGTCGATATGCGTTTCAATACCAAAAAAATTGGTTCGGCAGAGAACACAATATTTACGTTTTATTAAGCTAATCGGTAGACGAGGTAGCGGACGTATCCAAGTTTTTTACACTACTCAGCATAGGAAAGTTAACCTTTACCAACACTGTTTGAAGTACACTGAGTACCATCATACAGACTTAAGTCAAATCCTATCAAACATCAATTGAGACTTGCAAATAACCATTTCATTACCATAAATACTGGTTCGGCAACGACTGCAATGTTTACGTTTCATTACGTTAATCGGTAAAGGTGGTAGCGTGGTAAACTACACTACGGGTAGTTAACCAATTTGATTGTGAATTCGCTACTTTAGCAAATATGATAAATTTGAATCAGATCTTAAAAACAAACAATAAAATACTGATCCTGCAAGCTTTAGGCTTGAAGGTTTCTCAAAATCAGCAATAATGCATCACTGAAATCCTGTCTCCGACCGGAAAATTTAAGAACAAAGCTGACATCGACACCTGGTGTTGACTCGAGGGCCGGCAGAAACAGAATGAGGTTGTCTGCTAGTAGTTCCTGCACTATACTTCGAGGCATTACCCACTAATTTTTTTTAATTTAAGCTGCCGTGCAAGAAACTATAGGCCATGTAATTACTTGGTAATCACTTGTATAAATCAATTAATTTCTTCTATACAAAGCAGGCATTAATCTTATTGGTAAAAGTAATTGTTTTGTATCTCAAATATGCTATTAGCATTCACACTTAAGGCACTAAAACATAATAAACAAATTGGTTTTACAATCATACAATCTTTTCAGTGAATATCAAGCTGAGAAATCATAAATAAATGACTTGTACTTCCAAAACTGTTCTAGAAAACCCAGTGTATTAGTCAAGATGGTTCTTCATACAATGAAATCAATTAAAAAGTTCACTTATTCTGCATTGGGGTTTTTCAATGAAGTGACGATTCTTCTTCAGTTTGACGACAGACGTCATTGGGACCAGTAGCCTATCCAGTGAGCTTATCTGTCGCCTCTAGTGACTCGTAAAATATCTTCAGTGCCGTCGTCACAAGCAAGTTGCAAGTTTGTGTGACTTAAGCAGACCAACCTGAAATATAGAAGTAAAGATTGATGAAGGCACAATGCATTTACATATACTTCCAAAGACTTAGTACTATGTTGGCCCCATGGAAATTTACAGTACACAGAATTGAGAACCTACTAAAATGATTTAAATCACTTTCAAATTTCATAGTTACAAACCATTACTTTATAACAGTCTCGATTTCACAACCTGGTGAAGGTTACATCACACAATCCTGACTACTTTAATAAAATATACTTCTTAATCAACTTTTGTATACCTGGAGTCCACTAGTTAAACCTCAACCAGTCAGGAATTTATCAGCTTGAAATGACTGACTTAATTGTCTCCTGGGTTCCTATTATGATGAGAGCTGGCATCCACCCATGTAAATCATCCACGGGACGTGCTAAGTCACCTGCGTCTTAATTGCAACCAACTCTCACTTCTTGTTGTGTGATCCTATGGAAAAATGTTCTCCATATTTTAAACAGCTCTAGATTTTGTCCGATAGGTTTAAAAGACTTTTGTCACTTAAATCGCACTAGAACGAAATGTTCTAGCAAAACATCTAGCGTGCGAAGACAAAACACCCAACTGGTCTGGAAGTTTCATTTTCATGCCCCGGCCACCAGGTGTTGACAGGTAACCCTAGGCCTCCTTAGCTCTAACTGTAATTAGCTATGGTCCAAGTTTGGGAGACCAACCCCCTTAAAAAGAGAAAAAATTCAAGTCTCAAAAGACCTCGAAATCAACGATAGTTTTCAATACAGGCAGGACTGAACAGAGCTCTAAACGTGGCAATGATTATCTTGGCAGGAACACAAAAACTTTCCCCACTCATTTATTCTCCACTTCAAAACGCACGAGACTGAGGATTACTACACCACACATCCTGACACGAAAACAACACAGAAATGATAAAACATGCTGACTTTATTCCCAGTTGACAGTGAAGATGGAGAACTGGAAAAAAGCTTGGTTAACATTCACGGCCTCCTTGGAGCTTAAAAATGTTCAGTGTGATGTTTGTGATGTGGTAAGCAATGGTGTCTCCATCTTGGGATGTGGATACACATACACAAGAGACTGACTCACTTTCTGGCCAAAGGGAATTACTTAAATATGGTTAATGTCGTCCACTTCAGCACTGTAGAATTGACAAAATATGAGATGTATATTGCATGAATGCAAGATGAGTAGACAGTATGGGCACAGAAGTACTTATTTCAGTCCTGAGTGCATGGTTCCTCCCGAAGAGCAATACCCTCCGCTGATCACACCTTTCTGGGGCGGCTAAATGGCGTTATACTGAAAACCAGGGAGGACGAGTGGCTAAGGAGTGCATGGGAAGAAGGTCTGATGAAAGTAGACAAAGACCCAGAAATATGTAGTGACAGGAGAATGAAAAACAAAACAAGGGAATGGCACAGCAAACCAATGCACACAGTACATGAGAGAGACTAAAGAACTGGCAAGCAATGAAACATGGCAATGGCTACAGAGGGGAGAACTCAAGAAAGGAAGCAGAAGGAATGCTAACAGTGGCACAAGATCAGGCCCTAAGAACCAGATATGTCCAAAGAACAGTAGATGGAAATAACATCTCACCCATCAGCAGGAAGTGCAATATGAAAGACAGGACCATAAACCACATAGCAAATGAATGTCTGACACTCGCACAGAACCAGTACAAAAAGAGGCATGATTCAGCTGCAAAAGCCCTCCACTGGAGCCTGTGCAATAAACACCAAATAGTTTGCAGTAATAAGTGGACGAACACCAACCTGAGGGAGTGATAGAAAACGATCAAGCAAAGATACCATAGTCCCACGGTATCAGAATAGATAGGGTGATGCGTGCCAATAGACCAGACTTGACGTTGATTGACAAAATCAAGAAGAAAGTATAACTTATTGATGTTGCAGTGCCATGGAATAGCAGAGTAGAAGAGAAAGAAGGAAAAAATTGATAAGTATCAAGACCTAAAAATAGAAATAAGAAGGATATGGGATATGCCAGCGGAAATTGTATCTGTAACCATAGGAACACTAGGCACGATCCCAAGATCCCTGAAAAGGAACCTGGAAAAACTAGATGCCAAAGTAGCTCCAGGAACCATGCACAAGAACATGCTAAGAAACAGTACACACAGTGAGAGAAGTGATGGATGCAACCCGGAACCCCACACTGTAAATACCACCCAGTCGAATAGGACGACTGAGATAAAAAAATAATGATAATAATAATACTGTAATCCCAACATCAAGCTGTGTGGTTAGTATACACAGATCATAGTTTTGCATTTGATATACTAATCAACATGAGTGTTGGACACTTGAATCTAACAGGCCTATCCCACAACGACACGTTCAACACAAAATCCAAAAAGCTGTTTTGAAACAAAATGCTAGGCAGTGGGAATAGGCAGTTCATAATTAAAGCCCTTACATTTACTTATATTCATAACCACTTCAGAGGCTGTGAGCTAAAGATTTTCACAATCATAGGCCTCTATTCTTGAAATTTCCTGAAACTTGTTTATTTGTTACTTAGGGTATTGCTATTCACTACTAGGATGGTGATAGTTTAATCTAAATCAATGGAAAATGTAATCTGGTACAAACCCTTGTCTCATTCCTACATCTGACGAGACAACCTCGACAATCTTAGCTTTTGATTTCGCATACAAGCTGTTACTATCATGCCTATTCTTAATATACAGTAGCACCTCAATTTAACACATTCTTTGGAGACTTGGCCTTCTGAAAAAAGTAACAAGGTCCATGAAGTAACAAAGATCCTATATTACAGCTTGCACTTGAAATTTTCTAGATCTCTTATAACTAACAGATATTCCACATAGTTCCTAACCTAAACCAGTCTGTATTTTACACCTCAGATACATCTAAAAATATAAGTCTGAAATGGTAGCACTGGGAAAAATAATTGTAATGTAGTAGCCGTAAGTACATGAGTCCACTAAAGATGCCCATTACGTTGAGGTGTTACTATTAACTTTATTATAGTTCAAATTCCATTCCACGTTAGTTAGAGAGAATGAGTGGCTGTCATCACTGTTTAGCAATAATGGGATGCTGAAGCGGATAGACCCCGTTCTTATCTTGCAAGAATCTGATACCAAGCGCCAGTCACAGTACATGTATTTTACGATGTGTTTTACTGCACTGTACGATGGAATATAAAAAAATGGAATATAAAATTTAGGGCTAAGGCCAAGAGCTGAGATCTATGAAATCATTCAAGCCTGAATGGAAAACTGAAAGTAAAAAGGTTTGACGGTGTAATTGGACGAAAACCTAGCAGATGCAATACGCATCAATTGTTAAAAGATGGTGGAAAGTATGGAAGACAGAGAATATTAGGTACTGCAAAAGGAATGAAAGGGGTTGCAGCAAGGAGCCAGAGGGATGCTGCAATGAACTCAAAAGTAATGCCTGCAGTGCGTTGCGTGAGGTGCACTGACTTCACTAGGAGGGTATTGCACTGTTGGTAATGCAACCTTACCTAACACAAGACATAATACAGATATCATATCACCCTCAAGACAGTTGGTAAAACTTTAAAAGGATAAAAATACTTTAACTTTTATGAATACAGTTTCTGATACAAACTTAAAGCAATTAAAAACCCTTAATCATTCATGTAATATGTACCTGTATCTTCAAGCTTTACAAAATAATTTTCATTGCTGAAAATGTAACTCCACTACTGCACCACTGATATGCGAGTACCAGCCAGCCGTGCAGTTTCTGAATACATATACCGTACAACCCTTGAGATTCTGTTTAATACATGACCCATAATAGTTTTCAACGCATGAATTTAACATTACAGTTGGTATAGTCAGGCAAAACTTGGAAAATCCGAAACCTTTTTTTCGAAAAGCGTCGGTTTATAGGCTAAATAAAAAATAACCTTGGTAAATATAACGATGACGGCCACAAGAAAATATCATTTTTTAATACAATTTTTAGGCTAAACAATGTATAAAAAAGTACAGAATGAAACACAGGTGAAATGAGTTGAAAAATTGACAGAGATAATGAGAAATTCGCCATATTTTGCCTATATTTTTATATTCATCTCCGAGGAGCTGGTACTAAACACGATGTCCCAAGGAGGTTCTACCCTGTTGAGCCCCAGGCTCTAGGGGATTAATGCAAAAACACAGACAAAAGACGTAAAATTTTTCATCACTTTGGTCAATTTTAAAATGATCTCACCTGTATTGCATTCTTTGGAAGCTTGAATTTCAAGTCAATGGGCCCTGTAGGATTGTTCCATATAAATAGGGTTCACCTGAATATAATAATAATAATAATAATAATAATAATAATAATAATAATAATAATAATAATTCTGTACACTCTTTTCGACAGTGTTTAGCCCCAGGGATAGTTGAGAAAGACAGACACAGGTTCTGCCAACCACAACAAGCCCAACCTTCCCTAGAATGCCGGGTATTATTTCACTTATGGACATTAATTGCTTTCAACATAAAATATAGGTTTTTCTGTTGTATTATGATGTGATCTGAATGATTTTGAGGTTTATTTCCATCGCAAATGAATACTTATCCTTCCCCGGCAAATGATATACTGTGTACAAAATTAATAAAATTACGACTTGTCAGAATACTGCAACGCCCTCTCCATAGCTAATACGGCAAAACTGATTTCAGTAAACACAGTTTTGCCGTATTAGCTATGGAGAGGGGGGGGGTGCAGTATTCTGACAAGTCGTAATTTTGTTAATTTTGTATATATCATTTGCCGGGGAAGGATAAGTATTCATTTGCGATGGAAATAAACCTCAAAATCATTCAAATCACATCATAATACAACAGAAAAACCTATATTTTATGTTGAAAGCAATTAATGTCCATAAGTAAAATAATACCGAATGCCGTGTCCTGACCTAACAGGACCTGACCTTCCAAACCTCACTTGGGAAGCCGTTCCCTGACCTGGCCATGGGGGCTTTGCCTCCCTCCATTGCCCCCCAGAAGTAACACTGAACATGGAAAATGCCTGCTGACTACCCAGATTGATATCTAGGGTAGGGCTATACCCACAATACCCCTCCCTCGATAACGTATGGGTCAGGTCACCCTCAAATACCTCGGACACCTCTAAGGGAATACCCTACAGGTGATAAGGCACCTGACATTTTACAGGTGTTTATGGCATTGTTCCACACAAGTTACGTTTCCCTGACGCTTTAAAATAAGCCTACATGAAATAACGACGTAACGGGCGACACTTACGGTCGTTATATGACGAAATAAAACGGCAAAAGCGACGAAATAACCCGGTTGTCACGAAGGGGGAGGGTGGTCTAACATGGCGGCCGCCGGCTTTTGTTTACATTCTGACGTGAGCGATAACGAGCCTAAAATAAAATCCTAAAAAAATATATGAAATTGTAATATAAATTATGAAATATCATCGAATTATGTTCATTAAAATACTATAATGATTTATCATTATATTTAAGATTCATATTCTACATCGTATGTGTGGTATTAAATTTAAGATTCGTATTCTTCGTAACTCCCTTTATTGACGTGTTTGAATTATTTTCGCGAGTATTTTAAATGTATTTAATGCTATACTTAATATTCATGTTCAATATCACATTCAACGTATGTTTAAAAGGGATTATCTTCGCAATTAACTTTAGGCTTGTCAGATTTACGAAATTTACGGGGCCTGCGACGCTATAGCTACCTATTGACAGCTAAAGTAACTAAAATAACAAAAAAAAAGGTACAAAAAAGAACAATAAATACTAACTGATAACTTTGTTTGTTTGCATAAACATTCAACCTTTGATTTTACGTAAATAACGACGAATTTCAACGATTTGATATAAGATATAGATTAACAAACCTATCTTGTTTTCTCTGGTTTTAAAATATTGTTCTTTGTGTTTGCTAAAATTGCCAAAAAAATTAATTTTAAAAAGATTGTTCAGCAACTATTCAAGTTTTGGCTTTGAACAGTATATAACTATTGTTTAAGCTTTAAGTGATTACTATAAATAAATATTATATTTACAAATTTTATGAAATATAAGAAAATAAGAATATCTTTAATATTATTTCTGCAAAAATCTATCATTATTGAAGTATTTTGATTAAAACTAAGAAATAAAAAAGGTATTTTCCTATGAATGTCTGGTAAAACAAAGAGACAGATGAACTTTGAAACCTGACGCAGATTTTAAAGTAAAACATGACGAATAGTTTTATCGATCATTAAATAGGCAATGCAGAATTACTGACCGAATTAATTAATTATTCATAAGTGATAAGTTAATGTAAAGCTAGATTTGGCCTCAAAGAGATACTTATGGGGGTGATATCTCAAGTCGTCCTATAAAGCTTTATCTTGACATCATTTAGGAATGAAATTTATGAATGAATGACGTCACTGTCCTGAAGATTACGTAATCGGTTACCATGGTAACCGAGGTTTGTAGGCGAATTTTAAAACAAAGTCTATTAGTTTTAACGGTAAAACTTACATAATAAATGTTATATTTATATACCACTATATCATAATATGTTATTTTTCCTGTTAATTTATGAAAATATATATTTAAATACTGAATTTATCAATAAAAATATAAATTTATGAGATCGCTACTCACGCCGTATGGTTATACTGCTAAATTGTGTCTGCTCAGTTCGAGTAGAAGGCAGAAATTGGCAACTTTTACTCAAATTTACTACAATTTGCGTTCAATAAGTAGGTTATTTTAGTGGTTTACATGAATATAGATTAACAAACCTTTCTTGTTTTCTATGGTCCTAAATATTATTCTTTGTGTTCACTAAAATTGTCAAATAAATTAATTTTAAAAAGATTGTTGAGCAACTATTCAACTTTTGGCTTCGTGCAGTATATAACTATTGTCTAAGCTTTGACTGATTTGTATAAATAAATATTTTATATGAATATTTCATGACATATAAGAAAAAAAGTGTATCTTTATTTCTATTTCCGTAAAAACCTATCATTGTTGAAGTATTTTGATTAAAACTAAGAAATAAAAAAAGGTATTTTCCTATGAATGTCTGGTAAAACAAACTGACTGATGAACTTTGAAACCTGACGCAGATTTTAAAGTAAAACATGACGAATCGTTTTGTCGATCATTAATTAGGCAATACAGGATTGCTAACTGAATTAATTAATTATTCATAAGTAATAAGTTAATATAAAGTTAGATTTGACCTCAAACTTAGATACTTTTTGGGGTGATATCTCAAGTCGTCCTATAAAGCCTTATCTTGACATCATTTATGGAATGAAATTTATGAATGAATGATGTCACTACCCTAAAGATTACGTAACCGGTTACCATGGTAACCGAGGTTTGTAGGCAAATTTTAAAACAAAATCTATTAGTTTTAATGGTAAAACTTATATCATAAAAGTTATATTTATATACCAATATATTAAAATAAGTTAGTTTTCTTATAAATTTATTAAAATAGACGTTTAAATTCAGAATTTATCAATAAAAATATAAATTTATGAGATCGCTACTCACGCCATATGGTTATACTGCCAAATTGTCGTCTGCATCAGTTCGAGTAGAAGGCAGAAATTGGCAACTTTCACTCAAATTTACTACAATGTACGTTCAATAAGTAGGTTATTTTATCGATTTACATGACAGTTTTTTGCATGAGTATTTATCAATATACACAGAAATATGGAAAGCTGAAGAAAATGAGTTTTAATATCTATCCAATCTATAAAAAACGAATTATAAAAGCAACTGAAAGGCAACTTTTCCATTCAACCCACTGTCTTCTCGTGTTCACTCGACTTATGATTTGCTGTTGGGCCAGAAGTTAAGTATACCTTAGTTTTACCAGACCACTGAGCTGATTAACAGCTCTCCTAGGGCTGGCCTGAAGGATTAGACTTATTTTACGTGGCTAAGAACCAATTGGTTACTTAGCAACGGGACCTACAGCTTATAGTGGAATCCGAACCACATTATAGCGAGAAATGAATTTCTATCACCAGAAATAAATTCCTCTAACTCTTCATCAGCCGGTCGGTGGGAAATTTGAGTTTTTTCTCTTTCTTGTAAATTAACTTAATTTTAAAGTTCAGCAGTAATCACAGTTCGCTTTCAAATCACCTCTTACAGAACCTTATAGTGAGTTACAGTAATCCTATACATTTTCTAAGAAGATTTATTTAAGATTTGTCATAACCACACTCAATCAGTTATATATATATATATATATATATATATATATATATATATATATATATATATATATATATATATATATATATATATATATATTTTCACAATCTTAATAAATTTTCTTAGGATACTGTAACTCACTAATGAGGTTTTGTAAGAGGGGATTTAAGGCAAACTGGGATGTGTATATGTATATATATATATATATATATATATATATATATATATATATATATATATATATATATATATATATATATATATATATATATATATATATATATATATATATATATATATATATATGTGTGTGTGTGTGTGTGTGTGTATATATATATGTATATATATATATATATATATATATATATATTTCTGCACTGTAAATTCATAGGCATAGACTAAGTTTGTGTAATATATAATACAAGTTTTTATTTTTCATATGACATTACCAGCCCCTGTATGATTACAATAATTTTCATAATCCCAAGGGGGGATTATACATTGAAATCTCCTTGTAGTAGCAATAAATAAAGAAAGACATGAAGGCAGATAAATAAATAAGACCGAAAAACTCAAATTCTGGCCCAACAGCAACTCATAAGTCGGGGGACCCCGAGGCGATAGTCGAATGGAAGAGTTGCCTTTTGCTACTTTTAAAATTATTTTTTTATAGATTGGATATACATCAAAACTCAGTTTCTTCATCTTGACATATTTCTGTGTATATTAATAAATATCCATGCAAAAAACTGTCATTTAAATCTCTACAGTAACCTAATTATCGAACGTAAATGACGGTAGATTTGAGTGAAAGTTGCCAGTTCCCGCCTTCTTTCGAGCCGGAGCAGACGACAGTATAACCATATGGCGTGACCAGCGATCTCATAAACTTACATCTTTATTGATAAATTCGGCATTTAAACCGTATTTCCATAAATATACTTATAAAAAAACCTATTTTGATATATCAGTACATAAATAATCTATTATTATATAAGTTATATATCATAAAAAGTAATATTGTTTTGACATTCGTTAGCAAACCTTGGTTTCCATGGAAACCAGTGAATTTGGTTCGTATGAGCCAATGTCTTCCAAACAGCACTTCATAAACCGAAGGGTTCCTCTGATCGAGTGAAATCTGGGCGGGAAAGCTTTCGTACCTGATTGGCTGTCGATCACGTCATCAACACCACTTCTGATTGGCTAACAGCTTGTGTTTACTATCAAACCAAGTCTCTGCAGAAGAGTTTTTTCAGTGTGGCCACAAGTCATAATAAGAACTTGCAAATAATTTCTTTTATATGCTTTTTTCAGAGCGTTAATATAGATAAAAATTTAAAATAATTATATAATTTATTGAAAATGCTTTTATTAATCTAAGATAACAATTTATGATCGTCTTTTCAATGTTAAAAGTACATAGAACCGTCTATGGTTTTTCTACCAGACGACGATGTTTGCAGTATATCCAGACAGTAATAAAAGATATCCAAAATACTTTTATTTTTATCCCACCATTTAAATCATTCTGATGGGTCATATTTTAAAATATATATTTAATAAATAATTAAAACTAATTTAAATAACACAAAGAGCTATTTTCAGGTCTATCAAGTACAACATATGTAAGGTGATTTGCAATCTAGTTTTGGTTATAGTTTTAAGCGTTAGTGAGACGTTTATGAATGGGGCGAATGGAAAAGTTGCCTTTCGTTACTTTTAAAATAGTTTTTTATAGATTTTATATGTATCAAAATACAATTTCCTCATCTTTCCATATTTATTTGTATACTAATGAATATTCATGCAAAAAAATATCACGTAAATCGTTGAAATTACTTATTTATCGAACGTAACTGACGATAGATTTGAGTGAAAGTTGCCACTTTCTTCCTTCTTCTTGAATTGAAGCAGACGACAATTGACCAGTATAACCATATGGCGTGAGTAGCGATCTCAAAACTTTATATTTTTATTGATAAATGAGGCAATTTAAAAGTAATGTAAGAATGAATATTAAAACTAAATGTACTTAAAAATGGTTCATATGAATGTTAATTTTTTATTTTCACATTCCATTGCAAAAACAGATCAATTTTGTTTTGAAACCGATAACGTGATCGTCGAGGTTAGTGACGTCATCTTTCATTCATACATTCGATTCTCGGTGAAATAAAAAAAAAAGTTACGTAGCTTTTTTTATTCGTTAATAATATTAAAGGCTGCTGTTATTGCAGGTTTTAACCCTTACGTAATAAGACGAAATCAAGCGTAAATAAGGTAAATAAGATACGGAATTCGTTGGTTTTCAGACCAAAGCAATAAACATCCTAAACATTCGAATTTGAATTAAATCGAAGACTTCAGTATGCTTAAACTTTAAAATGGCATTGTCTCCTTAAATATTAACGTAATTCAGTCGCAATCTCTTTCAAAATACGTCAGATACGATACAAAATCATGCGCTACAGCAGGAAATGGCATATATATCGTAATAAGCATATTTTAGGCGCATTCGGATAACCGACATCGAAGAAGAATTTCGTTTCTTTTTTCGATAATAGGTGGCTATAGTGTTCTCGACCCCGTAAAGTGAATAAAATATATCTCTTTTTTTTTTTAAATTGAGAGGCGCGAAATATGAATTACGTTGGACGTTGAATACGACGTTTTTAGAAAAAGTTTGTTAGGTGTGATATAAGTTTTTGAAAGGTTAGTTAGGAGTTGTATAAGTGTTTTATGAGTTAGTCCGGAGTTATATAAGTGTTTGCTAAGGGTTTGAAGATTCTTAAAGAGTCGTAAAATTGTTCGTACAATTTGGCTACGATCGCTGATTTGTGTCAGGATGAGAAAGAGAGAGAGATTGATTGATGGCTACTAAAACTGGCGTCAAACGAGAGAGAGAGAGAGAGAGAGAGAGAGAGAGAGAGAGAGAGAGAGAGAGAGAGAGAGAGAGAGAGAGAGGGTGGGGATGAGATTGCTGACACATTTCACATAAGAGTTAAGGTTTTAATGCGTCGAATACGACGTTTTCAGATGTTGGTTGATGCGATGTAAGAAAAAATTTAGTTTACAAGGAATGTTATAAGTGTTCGATAAGACTAGGGGCTTTACGTAGAGTCGAAATTATCGTAAAATTGTTCGTAAAATGTGTTTATGATTAATTGATTATGGCTATTAAAACTGGCGTCACAACAAGATATAGAAGAGAGAGAGAGAGAGAGAGAGAGAGAGAGAGAGATTGCTGACACATTTCACATAAGAGATAAGGTTTTAATGCTTCGATTAAGCCGTAATTCGATGTTGGTTGATGCAAAGACCATAAGAAAAAGTTGGTTAAGAGTGATGTAAGTGTTTGATAAGTGTTTGACAAGGCCGGTAGCTTTACGTAGAGTCGAAGTAATCGTAGAATTGTTCGTAAAACGTGTTTATGATGACTGATTTGTGTCGGGATGAGAAAGGGAATACTACGGCGTTCAGTCACTGCCGAGTTTCATCCTGGACCTGTCAATTGTTATGTTTATTTGAGCACTTGGACAAGCACAGGTCCAAGGGGGAATGATGGGTCTGCTTAACCACCCTCACCTGTAACAGTGTTTAAATTTTATCACAAAATATCTCGTGAATCGTTTTCCAAAGACGTATTATTGAGTACTGAGCTCCTTGTGTGCACTGTCAACTTCTTTATCAGTTTGTGTTGGCAGTCATATTGATACACAGTTTTAGGATACCGTCACTTTTATGCAGCACAAAATTCGAGTCTTTCACTCTCTAGAATAACTCTGACACTGAGTTTTACTATTGAGACTTTTAAGAGTTGCATGACGTCTTTCACTCTCTAGAGTCACTCTGACACTGAGTTTTACTATTTAGACTTTTAAGAGTTGCATGACGAGAGAGAGAGAGAGAGAGAGAGAGAGAGAAGAGAGAGAGAGAGAGAGAGAGAGAGAGATGAGAGAGAGAGAGAGAGAGAGAGAGAGAGAGAGAGAGTGGTCTTGTTGACAGCGTAAGCACTTGCTCCTTTGAATAACCAACCCACGGCGTTGAATTTCCCTCATCTAAAATGATTTTCCTTCTATTTACCAAATTAAAATAAAACTGTCTTTTACATTCCAAAATATAGGCGTCCAGAGTCGATGAATACTTGTTAGTACAGATTTTCACTTCTTAAATTCACCCTTTTCTCACCAGCACCTAAAAAAAAACTCCATTGAAGAAATATCTGTTTTGTAACCGAATGATTCTGTGGTCATTTGAAATAACAGTGTAACGAATTCTTTTGCAAAAACGGTAGAAATGTTATTGATTGGGAGTTGGAAAATCTCACTAACCTGGTGTCATCAACAAATATTAAAATATTAAAAAAGTTAAAGCCTGAGGCTGAGATGTTTCATAAGTTCATAACGCATCCACACAGAATGGTCTGTTCCGTTTGGTTATATTCAATATTTATCACAAAATATCACACGAGTCCTTTCCCAAATAAGTTTGATCACTTATTTAGTTGCTTGCAGCCGCTTTTCAATCCTTTTCAGGTTGCTTTTGCAATCACTCTGGTGTATTGACACTTTGTCTTAACTTCACTTTTTTATGGAGAGCAAAATCTTCACGTCTTGCCTCGCCGGGACCTAAGTTAGCACTGGCAATTACTCTCTAGTATGGCATGAGAGAGAAAGAGAGAGAGAGAGAGACTGGAACTTTCGCTCCTTTGAGCAGAATGAGAGAGAGAGAGAGAGAGAGAGAAGACCAGAACTATCGCTCTTTTATGTAACATGAGAGAGAGAGAGAGAGAGAGAGAGAGAGAGAGAGAGAGAGAGAGAGAGAGAGAGAGAAGACCAGAACTATCGCTCCTTTATGTAACATGAGAGAGAGAGAGAGAGAGAAGACCAGAACTACCACCCCTTTATGTAACATGAGAGAGAGAGAGAGAGAGAGAGAGAGAGAGAGAGAGAGAGAGAGAGAGAGAGAGAGAGGAGAGGACCAGAACTATCGCTCCTTTATGTAACATGAGAGAGAGAGAGAGAGAGAGAGAGAGAGAGAGAGAGAGAGAGAGAGAGAGAGAGAGAGAGAGAGAGAGAGGACCAGAACTATCGCTCCTTTATGTAACATGAGAGAGAGAGAGAGAGAGAGAGAGAAGACCAGAACTATCGCTCCTTTATGTAACATGAGAGAGAGAGAGAGAGAGAGAGAGAGAGTGAGAGAGAGAGAGAAGACCAGAGCTATCGCTCCTTTATGTAACATGAGAGAGAGAGAGAGAGAGAGAGAGAGAGAGAGAGAGAGAGAGAGAGAGAGAGAGAGAGAGAGAGGACCAGAACTATCGCTCCTTTATGTAACATGAGAGAGAGAGAGAGAGAGAGAGAGAAGACCAGAACTATCGCTCCTTTATGTAACATGAGAGAGAGAGAGAGAGAGAGAGAGAGAAGAGAGAGAGAGAGAGAGAGAGAGAGAGAGAAGACCAGAGCTATCGCTCCTTTATGTAACATGAGAGAGAGAGAGAGAGAGAGAGAGAGAGAGAGAGAGAGAGAGAGAGAAGACCAGAACTATCGCTCCTTTATGTAACATGAGAGAGAGAGAGAGAGAAGAGAGAGAGAGAGAGAGAGAGAGAAGACCAGAACTATCGCTCCTTTATGTAACATGAGAGAGAGAGAGAGAGAGAGAGAGAGAGAGAGAGAGAGAGAGAGAGAGAGACAGAGAGAGAGAGAGAGAGAAGACCAGAACTATAGTTCCTTTATGTAACATGAGAGAGAGAGAGAGAGAGAGAGAGAGAGAGAGAGAGAAAGACCAGAACTATCGCTCCTTTATGTAACATGAGAGAGAGAGAGAGAGAGAGAGAGAGAGAGAGAGAGAAGACCAGAGCTATCGCTCCTTTATGTAACATGAGAGAGAGAGAGAGAGGAGAGAGAGAGAGAGAGAGAGAGAGAGAGAGAGAGAGAGAGAGAGAGAGAGAGAAGACCAGAACTATCGCTCCTTTATGTAACATGAGAGAGAGAGAGAGAGAGAGAGAGAGAGAGAGAGAGAGAGAGAGAGAGAGAGAGAGAGAGAGAGAGAGAGAAGACCAGAACTATCGTTCCTTTGTGTAACATGAGAGAGAGAGAGAGAGAGAGAGAGAGAGAGAGAGAGAGAGAGAGAGAGAGAGAGAGAGAAGACCAGAACTATCGCTCCTTTATGTAACATGAGAGAGAGAGAGAGAGAGAGAGAGAGAGAGAGAGGCCAGAGCTATCGCTCCTTTGTGTAACATGAGAGAGAGAGAGAGAAGAGAGAGAGAGAGAGAGAGAGAGAGAGAGAGAGAGAGGCCTTGTGCCGAATCAAAATCTATCAAAAAAATGGTCATCCCAATTCTTTCAATTTCCGAATAGAATTTACTTTTTATCGTAGTAAAATACTTATATAATTCAAAAAGATATTCAAATGTCATTTAGAGGTTTTCTCACAGAATTCCATTTCACAAATTCTGTCTATCTTATCAATAGCTCCCCATATTTCCATGGCATAGTGTGGCTTGGGGAAGCCACTTCATTCTCTACATAATGTCATTATGTAGAGAATGAACGAAGGAACACCTATGTTCTATCTCGTTTTGACCAACAAAGGTCTTTGATAATACGATTCGCTTTCTCTTACTGCGTTGTCCAACACTTGACAGTCCATTCCTTCGGAAGCTTCTGGAATTGAAAGTGGCTCCTTTGGTGGGCCTGTTTATTGTGAAGAGGGGTTTGTGTTCTGAATAATAATAATAATAATAATAATAATAATAATAATAATAATAATAATAATAATAATAAATTAATTATTTCGGAAGTTTCTAGAATTGAAAGTGGCTCCTTTGGTGGGCTTGTTTATTATGAAGAGGGGCTTGTGTTCTGAATAATAATAATAATAATAATAATAATAATAATAATAATAATAATAATAATAATAATAATAATAATAATAATAATAAATTAATTAATTATTTCGGAAGCTTCTAGAATTGAAAGTGGCTCCTTTGATGGGCTTGTTTATTGTGAAGAGGGGTTTGTGTTCTGAATAATAATAATAATAATAATAATAATAATAATAATAATAATAATAATAATAATAATAATAATAAATTAATTCCTTCGGAAGTTTCTGGAATTTCAAGTCAGTGGCTCCTTTGGTGGGCTTGTTTATTGTGAAGAGGGGTTTGTGTTCTGAATAATAATAATAATAATAATAATAATAATAATAATAATAATAATAATAATAATAATAATAATAATAATAATAATAATAACAAATTAATGAAGACGAAAATGGATTCTGTGCAGTTATATTCAAAAGTCCTTTTCAAAATACTTTTGAAAGGTGCTTTCCAAAGGTCCTTTGAAAAAGGCTTTTTTTTCAAAAGTCCTCCACAAACGCTTTTCAAAAGGTCTTTCCAAAAAACCATTTTCAAAGTGCTTTTTCAAAAGTTACTTTCAGAATGCATTTTCAATGGCCACTTCAAATAGGCATTATCAAAAGGCATTTTAAATGTCTTTTTCGAATTTCTTTTTCAAAAGACTTTCAAATGTCTTTTTCAAAAGGCATTTTCAAAAGTTACTTTCAGAATGCATTTTTAATAGCTATTTTCAATAGCCATTTTAAAAAGTCATTTTCAAAAGGCTTTTTCAAATGTCTTTTCTAAAAGGCATTTTCAAATGTCCTGTCAAAAGTCCTTTTCAGAAGGCATTTCAAAAGGTATTTTCAAAAGACATGTTCAAAGGCCTTTCCAAAAGTCCTATTAAAAATGCACATTAAAAAGTCCTTTTCAGAAGGCATTTCAAAAGGTATTTTCAAAAGACATGTTCAAAGAACTTTCCAAAAGTCCTATTAAAAATGCACATTAAAAAGTCCTTTTCAGGAGGCATTTCAAAAGGTATTTTCAAAAGACACGTTCAAAGACCTTTCCAAAAAGTCCTATTAAAAATGCACATTAAAAAGTCCTTTTCAGGAAGCATTTCAAAAGGTATTTTCAAAAGACACGTTCAAAAGGCCTTTCCAAAAGTCCTATTAAAAATGCACATTAAAAAGTCGTTTTCAGAAGGCATTTCAAAAGGGATTTTCAATAGACACGTTCAAAAGGCCTTTCCAAAAGTTCTATTAAAAATGCACATTTTCAGGAAGCATTTCAAAAGGTATTTTCAAAAGACATGTTCAAAGACCTTTCCAAAAGTCCTATTAAAAATGCACATTAAAAAGTCCTTTTCAGAAGGCATTTCAAAAGGTATTTTCAAAAGACACGTTCAAAGGCCTTCCAAAAGGCAAATTTCTGATCCAACAGCAAATCTTAAGTCGATGGAACCCGCGGAGTTAGTGAGGAGAAAAGAAAAGTTGCCATTTAGTCACTTTTAAAATTCGTTTTTTTATAGATTGAATATGTATCAAATATCAGTTTCTTCGTTTTGTCATATTTCCATGTATATTATTGAATATTTCTGCAAAAAAACTGACACGTAAATCTTTGAAATTACTTATTTATCGAACGTAAATGACGATAGATTTGAATAAAAGTTGCCAGTCCATGTATTTTTTTGAAGCAGTATAACCATATGGCGTGAGTAGCGAACTCAAAAACTTCTATTTTTATTGATAAATTCGGCATTTAAACAGTATATTCTATAAAGAAATAAGTAATAAATCTTATTATAAATTATTTATATAAAAATTAACTATTATTATACAAATTTTATCATAAAAACTAATAGACTTTGTTTTGCCATGGAAACCAGTGGGTTCTTTTCCCGGCGAGTGACGTCATTTTTCATTCATAAATTCGATTCCTGACGAAAGACCGAATGATAAACAATAATTTAGCAAGAAATAAAGTAAAGTGCTTTTATTCGTGGTTAATTAACGCTGGTATTTAACATGTAGCCTTTACTATTCGTAAGAAATAAAGTAAAGGCTGCTTTTATTATTGGTTTTTATCCTGATTTGGGTTGAATTAAGCTTTCTTTAACAGCTAATTATAACTGTTGAAAAGGCTATAAACTGTTAAATATCCCCTTACTTAATGATTAATTTCTCTTTAAATTGGCTGTAAATAATAATAATAATAATAATAATAATAATAATAATAATAATAATAATAATAATAATAATAATAATAACGTATTTTTAAAAATTAATTCCTTTTTAAATATATATTTAAAAAAAACATTGAAATCTTCTTTTGTCTCCCCTAAAAACATTTTTAAAAAACGGAAAACACGAAAAAATACAATTCTGAGGCATTTTCTTCCAAACAGCACGCCATAAACCAAAGGGTTCCTCTGGCCGAGTGAGGTTTTGGGCGGGAAAGTTCTCGTACCTGATTGGCTGTCGATTACGTCATCAAAACCACCTCTGATTGGCTACAGTTTGTGTTTACTATTTTCGTCTCTCTCAGCAGACGATTTTTTTTCAGTGTGGCCACAAAACAAAATAGTTTCTTTTATATGCTTTTTCCAGATTTTGTATTATAGATAAAAGTTTAAAATAATATATATTTTATTAAATATGCTTTTTTTTAATCTACTTTGATAATTTATAATGAGCTTTTTAATGTTTAAAGTACATAGAATCGTCTATGGTTTTCTAGACGGCCCGATGCTGTTTGCAGTGTTTCCATACAAAAATAAAAGCTACCTAGAATGCTCTTCCCATTTATACTGTCTTTTAAGGCATTAACATCGATAATATTTTCATATATCTATTTAATT
Source organism: Macrobrachium rosenbergii (assembly GCA_039081455.1). Taxonomy (NCBI): domain Eukaryota; kingdom Metazoa; phylum Arthropoda; class Malacostraca; order Decapoda; family Palaemonidae; genus Macrobrachium; species Macrobrachium rosenbergii. The sequence goes on along the minus strand of JANJGK010000027.1, from coordinate 1,977,951 downwards.
AAGATTCAAAAGCTATTCACATTATACAAAAACGTGATTTGAAACACGATAGATACGACATTATAAGGTTTTTATAAATTTGTGTTTGGCAATCATGTAAGGTTTGTGAATGGAATACCATACTCGTTTCCATGGCAACCACTATTTTTTTATCATCTAATAAGAAACTATAGATTTAAAGGATTAAATAATCATTATAAATTCGTTTAGAAATTTATATTTTTTATGTTGATTATTTTAACAATAACCAATGATTATTATTACTTGATACTGTCGAATAGATAACAGAAAAATAATCTAATTAAGGTATTTATGGTAATTATAAGGCTAGACTGTATACTCTACGTCTGCATAATAATTCAAAAATAGAGTAGTTGGTAACTTTTGTGATTAATATATATGTGTTTTTAAACTTTTATTAAGGAATAATCGAACTCTGGAAGGTTCTAATTATACTCTATTTTGATTATTCAATTAATTGAATCATGAAAATGAAACGAAATAAGATAAGATTACTTTTAAAAACCTTACTGGAATCTTTCTGGATTGTGGCATCTGACAACAATCAGTTGGAAGCGTCGTCAACAGCAGCCTCAGCCAATCACAGCCTGTGTTGACTATGTCATCAGTTACCAATGAGGGTGCAGACACTTTCCCGCCAAGAATACTGTTTTTCCGAGGGTTCCTCCGACTTATGCTGTGCTGTTAGCTAAAATTTTAGGTGACAAATTTTTCTGCTCCAAAATTTTTCAAAATTTATTTTTGAGTTTGAAATCTTCTCTTGTTTATTTAGTGCAATATAAAGCAGGAAATATAAAGTAACTTATTCTCTGTAAGTTATTTTTTCAAATAGTAAATTTATTGATGATGTATTATTATAATTTTTCAATCAAATTTTTATTTCCAATATGACGAGAAAAAAAAGCCACTCCAATATGACAAGAAAAAGCCATTAAGTTTTTATTATTATTATTATTATTATTATTATTATTATTATTATTATTATTATTATTATTATTATTATTATGCATTAAGAACTATGAAATGTATTAGCAGAACATATACTAATGCAGTTGGTCAGCATAATATATGATAACATATGTTTCTGATAACCAAGATTAGTTAATCTTGTTTATCAGAAACATATGTTGGCATAACCATTGTAAATCTAGGTTAGCATAACCTATGGGCTATTGTAGCTGAGCTTAAACTATGATAACATATGTTAACATAGTTTATGATAACTTATATGTTTTAACACTTGATACTGAAATGTGTGCCAACTAATATTGTTAGCCTTGGCAGACACTTTGCAACGGTTATCACAGCCTAGACAACAGTGGCGTAGCCATCAGTGGGGGGGCCCAGGTGGGGCCAAGCTATTTTATGGGGGGGCCAAAGAAAATGGCATAAAACTTACATAAAAATTATATAATTAGTAAAAGATACTATTCTCAAGTGTATATACCCATGTAAATAACGCAAAATAATAACATTAGTAACGAGTAAACATGCATTCCAAATTATGGAGTTCAATTAATTCTCAACTCTTACTATATGCAAATGTAAAGTAAATTTTCCTTACAACTTCGTTCAAAACTATATATATATAGATATATATATATATATATATATATATATATATATATATATATATATATATATATATATATATATATATATTATGCGTGTTGTAAAGATTACAAGAATCAAACTAATGTTATTAAGGATATAGCAAAACTGTAAATAAACTTGAAATATTTAAAATCATTTCTCTGGTAAATAATATCATCAGCAGCACATATGTCAATTGTATTTAAAAATAATAATAATAATATACGATTACAAACTGTAAAGGTAACAGGGACCAAAATAAAGTCATTAAGAATATAGCAAAACTGTAATTAAACTAAAAGTATTTTTCTGTATTTCAAATACAAATATGTCCGTGGCGTGTAAATGGATCAATATATAATGATATAGCTTCAAGTGCAAACATATACATTATCAAATATCTTTTCAGAAAAGAAGTAACTTTCCATGATCATGTCGCTTGGCAAATTTTGATACAATTTTGTCCATATCGATAGATTTGGCTCTTGACACGTGGATTCCAAGGGCAGCAAGTGAGGACAATCGTAGATCATCCATGGTGCTGGGCAGATAATTTTTTTATCAGCCTCATGGATGAAAAGCTTCGTTCGCATGCAGCTGATGTGGGAGGAAGAACTATGGCTATTGTCAGAAGTTGACACAAGTCAGGAAAGGCATCTTTGTAAGGTGACGTGAATGAAGGCAGTTGTACAAGAGTGGTGAGCCTGACTCCCTCTGATTCCTTGCGCTGAATGAGCCCTTTGGCTTGGCGTACTTCTACAGCGAATTCAGACAGTTCAACTCCATACTGGACTGCCATTGGTTCAATGATCTCTGCATTAAAAAATTTGGAGCTTCTGGGATCCAGTGCTGAAATAGACCTCAGTAATTGTTTGTTATCTTCACTGAAGCTAGAGCCAAGTTCTGCTAGAAAGCGGTCAAGCACTGGGTAGAACAGATTTACACAAAAGTCATGTTTTGAGTCAGGTGTTTCTTCCTGGTCAAGGGTAGTACTTGTTGCAAAGCCATCAAGCATGGAAGATTGCTGTCTTTTTCTTCCTGATTTACGAGCAAATCTGACTTTGCCACGTCTTTTGCTTCAGACCAAAGAATATCCCAATTTGAACCCTCTCTCTCTCTCGCTCCAGCTCATCATGTAGTCTCAACCATGTCAGCAGTAGCGGCTAGATCAAGTGCAGGTGATTGCAACATATCTGAGAGCAGTTTGGTTCTGTGCAGCAGATTTTCAAACACAGCAAGGCTTATGATGAATGAGAAATTAACTGCATTCAAGAGTCCAGCTGCATCAGTAACACGCTTGCCAGAGTGCTCATTGGCTACTTCGTCTAGAGTTTGGAAAATAGCTGGTAGTTTCAGCAGCATTACTTTGCAGGCTGCATACTGGCATGCCCATCTTGTGTCACTCAATTTTTTAAGCTTTTGGGGTTGTTTGTCCGGAAATAGCTTGTTTTGCTTTTGCAGGAACAACTCGTGCAGCACAGCTTATAACATGGACACATATATGGATTCCAACAATCCAAAGAACTGGTCTGCAATTTTGACAGACTTAACAACATCCACAATCACCAAGTTTAGGCGGTGATTAGAACAATGAATATGAGTTGCTTCTGGTGCAGCCTCTTCTCGGAAAAGTCTTTGTACACCAGAATTTGTCCCACTCATTACTGAGACCCCATCATATATTTGACCAACGCAATTCTTTGCATCAATATTGCATGTCAGTAACATTTCACATATGCTGTTTTTAAGATACTCTGCATTTGGTTCATGCAGTCTTACGAACCCCAAAAAGTCCTCATGTAGGGTGTGATCAAACAAATACCTAACGACAACAGATAGCTGTTCTCTTCCACTAATGTCCTTTGACTCATCAACCATTATAAGTAGATTGATAAAGCTCATCTGTTATCTCATCAAGGACGATGTCGGCCATGATTCCAATAATTTCATTCTGAATGGTAGGACTGGTGTATTTGGCATTCTTGGAAGACAGGCGGGCTTTGAAAATGGGATCTCTTTCACTGGTGAGTTCCATTATTTCAAGAAAATTGCCCTTATTCATACTGTCAGGACCTTCATGATGGCCCCTTTGTGCAATTTTTTGACGAGCTGTTAGACATAAAACTTTGGCCATCTCCTTGATATAATGCCTATTTTCTCCTACAGTTTTATCATGGGCAGATGTTAAGGACTTAGCTATAGTGTTTCCCCTAGCTATGTGTTCTTCAAAATCTTTCCAAGTACACATGGAGTACCTATGAAAATCACTTGCCTTAAATGATCTTAGTCTGTTGCCAATTTGACGAGTTGGAAAACATGCCGGAGCTGGCTGCACGGGTTTTTCGGTTCTACCTTGACTGATATCTGTTGGTCCTGGCGGTCTCATTGTAAGTTTTTCACGATGGGCTGTAATTTTCTCAGTCGTACCTGCAGGTTTGGTGTAAGCACTCAATAAATTTTCATTTTCAATCTCCCCACCCTTATTCAAGTCATGACGCTTAGAAGGACTGTCACATAAATCGGATTCTGCTGGTGCCCGTTTAGAGAAGAAAGTTTTCGGGTTACTCTGTTTCTGCATATTGATGTATTCTAACATATACTATCATACTGATAAAGTAGAAGCTGGAAAACCACCACCGTTATCACCCAGACATCGGTAGCCTGCAAGCAGATACCAAACATTTCAGGAATTTCAGATCACTAAACAAAACAAAATTTATACAGGAAACTTCACTAAACAACTGTTAAATTGGCTCTGTAATTATGAAACATTAAGGAAATTGCATTATATATATATATATATATATATATATATATATATATATATATATATATATATATATATATATATATATATATATATATATATATAATGATATATCATTGTAAATAATGACAACCACAATATGAAAACGTGTTTAAGTGTATACCATATCCTTTAGAAAGTTCAGGGTTTTCAACCTAGAAGACGATTGTATATTCCCCATGATAACTAATTTAGAGTTATCTTGAAAAGTAGGTCATTATTATATATATATATAGTTATCTTGAAAAGTAGGTCATTATATATATATATATATATATATATATATAATGACCTACTTTTCAAGATAACTCTAAATTAGTTATCATGGGGACATGATAACTAATTTAGAGTTATCTTGAAAAGTAGGTCATTATTATATATATATATAGTTATCTTGAAAAGTAGGTCATTATATATATATATATATATATATATATATATATATATATATATATATATATATATATATATATATAATGACCTACTTTTCAAGATAACTCTAAATTAGTTATCATGGGGACATGATAACTAATTTAGAGTTATCTTGAAAAGTGGGTCATTATATATCTATATATATATATATATATATATATATATATATATATATATATATATATATAATGACCTACTTTTCTGGATAACTCTAAATTAGTTATCATGGGGACATGATAACTAATTTAGAGTTATCTTGAAAAGTAGGTCATTATATATATATATATATATATATATATATATATATATATATATATATATATATATATATATATATATATATATAATGACCTACTTTTCAAGATAACTCTAAATTAGTTATTATGGGAAATATGCAATCGCCTTCTAGGACAGTATAGGTTGAAAACCCTGAACTTACTAAAGAATATGGTATACACTTAAACACGTCTTCATATTGTGGTTGTCATTATTTGCAATGATATATCAAAAGTTGCATGAACACAACATCAAATGCCTTGGTTACCATAGCCTGGGAGGCCCGTCTGTTAAGCGTCAAAACTTGAAAATCAAGAAATGTTAGCCTAGTGAGTCGTGTCTGTAAACATAAAAGTAAAGTTAGCCGTTAAGATAGAGAGCCAGATGACAGACAGCTTTTTCATCAAAACCAAAATCGATGAAATTCAAAATAAATTGTGTTTTATACAATTAAGCTTAAGGGCTACATATAATGAGGTAGTTTTTGTGAATACATCTTACTTTTGTCTTGTGAAAACGTAAAAATATGCTGACTTAATCTAAAACAACACAACAGGTTCAAATAGTTTCATAATGTACTTAATTCTTCACTCTACAATCAAACGCGTATGGAGACGCATAATACAATCCACAACTTAAAAGACTGCAACAGGAACTGTATCGTCAACTGACAGATTTTTTTATTCAAATATCATTAACGTTACAGCCTACAAAGGAGATTAAACAACTATCCTACTTGAATGAAACATGAATGGTACATAGCTATTAGCCTAGCTCAAGATGTCGTCTATTGCCAAGAGAAAAATTCACCATGCAAACAGAAATCGATGCCATATTATCAAGAAGCAGAGAGGCGAGAATAATATATCTTAGTTCTAACTGCCACCGTCTTTAACTTCTGATATACCGGTTGTGCTGAAAAGTTGAGTATACCTTAGTTTTACCAGACCACTGAGCTGATTAACAGCTCTCCTAGGGCTGGCCCGAAGGATTAGACTTAAGGCAACACACATGCCACTAAGCAGTTTCTTTTCTGACTCGTAGTTCATTTTATAATTCTCAAGCTTTTTATTAATTTTCATGCCTTTTATTCTGAGTATTTGTAAATTCATTAATCAGAGGCTACTCCCACGAATTTTTTTTGGAAATTCCCACAAAGTGGCAACACTGACGCTGGAGGTCCTTAAATTTTAAATTCAGTCACAAGGGGAATTTCAACTGGGGGTGCCAAGCATCTGATTGGGGGGCCCGGGCGCCCCCATAGAGACGCCACTGCTAGACAACGACAGGTTAGCCTATGTTAGGATAACATCAGTTAGCATATCTCAGGCAGGCCTCTGAATCTCTCTCTTCACCTTTACCTATAAGATATTCTAGGGGGGGGGGGGGGGATAGTAATCCCCCGCCCTCTTCCTAGCTGAATGGTGCGTGTGCTGCAGTTTACAAATACCTGAAACATTAAGTGAATTCCATTTCTATGCATGATACCAATTGAAACTATATATATGTACCATTTATTAGTGAGATGCTATCGACACTGGGCGAACAAAAAAATATTTAACGTTTTAAAATAAAAAAAAAAGTCAAATTTTTTTAGAACAAAATTTACAGTCAAGTTTCCTTCCCACTGTTGAGCTGAAAATCACCGCCATGTTGATTTTATCATTCAACATATTTTAAGCTTTGGTTATCTGCCGTAACCCAAGGAATAACACACCATTACGGACTGAAGCGTTGTGGAAGAAAGTTGCAAAGGTCCTATACACTAACATACGATGCACAAACACACACAAATGTACAATCACAGAAGCCATTTGTCATATTCTCCCAGCGGCCTCGACATTCACAACGGGGTTACAGCTGTCATATGGTGGCCTTGAAATCTCTGAAGGTGGTCCGTTGGTAAATGAGGCGGGGCGGGGGGGGGCGTTCCTCCCACCCCCTTTACAGACAGGGAAACCGTAGTCATTACTGTTATATATAGACACGTAATGCAGTGCTTTAATGAAGCTGAATGTAATGACATTATACTCTCCCAAACCCCCTCTCCCCGAAACTCATTACAAGTAAACTGTAATAATAATTTTAAAATGTTCAGGCGAGTTTCTTCGGGAGTGCTGTGGTGGTGGGGGTGGGGGGGGGTTACCCCCTGGTAAGGCGGAGGTTGTCCACACGGGAGGAAGGCCGAGGATTGAGGTAGTAGCTATTAGACCTCTACGAAGTAATTCTCAAGGTCATCCTCTTCCGCCAGTATATCAATGAGGTCATCCTCGCTTGGGAAGCCCTGAGCGAGGTAAACCTCACCGGGGGATGGCCTCTGGGTCATCTACAACGAGGAAGACCTCCTCGAGGTTTTCCTCGCCCAGGAGAGCTCTGACGAGGTAATTCTCGCCGAGATGGTCTCAGTGAGGTAATCATAAACATATTTTCATTATTATTATAATTATTATTCAGAAGCTGTACATTTTGAACGAAGTGACAGAATAGGAAATAGATTTTAAAAAAGTTTTCTCTTTTAAATTTCCTTTCTATATTTTCTTTCTGGGCAAGAAAAAATTACTTTCCAAATCAGCAAAAAAAAAAAAATAAAATCTCGTGTAAACCTTGTCCTCTTATATTTTGTAAGGGGTCAAATTGAACTGAATATAGAACTTAGGCCAAAGGCGAAGCACTGGGACCTATGAGGTCACAGCACTGAAACGGAAATTGGCAGTGAAAGGTGTAACACGAGGAAAACCTCTTGCAGAGGGTTGAAAGTAAGTTAGAAGAGAATATGAAAGGGGGTACAGTAAAGGTAACGAAAAGGGTTGCGGCTAGGGGCTGAAGGCACGCTGCAAAGAACCTTTGGTAATGCCAACAGTGCACCCCACGGGGTGCACTGACAGCACTAACCCCCTACGGGAAGGAGGAATGAGAGAACTCGCCAGTTTTCCAACTCCACAAAGGAAAAATCAAGTGGATAAATGTGATTATCAAGTATTTGTTAGTCCACACAGGAGTTCTCATTGTTTACAGACGAGGCTATCAGAGATGTTATCAGACACCCAGTCTTGGTTATTAGTTAGATTTCTACAGCTTCCTTAAACCAGTCAGAAATCTAAAGGCAGTACCAAAGTGGTTAACTTTCCATGGCCTACCACTCTTATTCATATAACTGGTCAAGTTTTGCAATCATGCTCAGTAGCTATTACCAGGAAGTCCTGGTTTTCTGATCGATTTCTGCAGCTTCCTTACCCAGCCAGAAATCTAAAGGCAGTACCAAAGTGGTTAACTTTCCATGGCCTACCACCCTTATTCATATAATTGGTCAACAGTTCTACAACCATGCTCAGTCAGATCTGTTACCAGACAATCCTGGTTTTCTTATCGATTTCAACAGCCCCCTTACCCAGTCATCATCTCATGTTTGCTATGCAATGAAAGACAGACAGGGTACCTACTGTCTGGCCACAATCGAGAGATTGAAGGTGCTTTAATGCATAATATCCACCTGCAGTTCGCTCTAAACAAAGGAATAAGTAGAATGACTTCTTTGCCATCAGCCAAAACACACACACACACTAGAAATGAACGCCTCGGTTTACGCAGACGGATCGAGCAAGCATTTCCCACCAGTGGAACCACGTGTCAGTTGCCTTACTCTCGCTTTTGATGCTTTATAGACTGATAATTAAGGATATTTCCCTGTAGCACACACAGCAGCACTTCATTCATCATTCTTTGCAAAGCTGAAATGTTCTGCATCACTTCGCACATGCCTTCTGGTTGCATAATGCATCACACACACAGCTGAAGGCGTTACTGACCGGATAATTAGGAGTTTCTTTACAAAAGTTATGTCCTAAATTACCACACATGGGCCTCCTGCCTGCATCACACACAATAGGGACTAGAAACTTGAACAAGTCGTTCTGGAGAACTCAATCACTCCAGACCTATAATTTCATTGCACAGCTGAATGTGGGTTTAAAACCTACTCAATTCCAAAATGCATACCAAGGTAATGGGGATGATTTTTCTAAAATTCGACAGAACACAAAGCACTTTCAAGAGCTATATAGTTTATGAGTGAAAACGGAGAAAAACTAGCTCCACTCATATTTGAGGACAACCTGATCAACCACCGCCATAGTCCTGACTGGGTAAAAAGGAAAACTAAATGATAGGACTGACTAAAGTAGTTGAATCTACGGGGTATAGCCATCACTCAAATTACCCAGAATTGTAGTTACACAAAACACAACGGTTTAAAATGTGTACACAAATCCTTCAGATCAGTACACCAGGAATTCTCAATTGGAAGCTATAAAAACCTTCCTGGCAAAGCAATTTTAAATATTGGGTGTTCACACACCCATACCTTTTAAGAATTTTTTTTTATAAGGCAGTTATCTACTGTCGGGAGTTACAGTCTCAACGAGTGAACATTTCTGTCCATAACAGTCATAGGTTAGTCACGTTAGCCAAGACAGCATGAATTTTGTCCTTAAACAACTGCTGAAAAGGCATTTAAGTTATTCCCACATTTCAGGGAATTCTTTAGCCCTCCTGAATGACTTTTTCGTGTTCCGTTTGCCCTTAAATTACCATAGTTCTGCTCTTGACAATGAATGACTTTATCTTCACGTTCTGTCTACCCTTTCTATATTACCACAGCCATTAGTGCTCTACTCTCGACAATGAATAATTGTCTTCCATTTTTATATTACCACAGCCACCAGTGGTCCACTCTCGACATGCTCCAGCATAACATGACCACTAAAACATGGCATTTCCAAGTGGGGTAGGGTTCACCTACTGCATCCTGACCTCTATATGCTTTTACCTTTATTTCGGCTCTATTTCAGAGAGCTAGAGTGTACGAATGGGGATATTTGCGAAACACAACCAAATTTTATTTAAAAAAAATAAAAATCGAGTAGTTCTCTATTTCAGCGAGAGCTGCTATCTGCAGTGTACCAGCTATCATTCCCCGTCAGATTAGCCCCCTCAGTGCTAAAAAGACAAGGGGGGCTGGTGCCTGCACAGAAGGGTCTTGCTAGCTGTTTTCAAGCTGGTGGCTTCAATAAGGGACACCAGGACACGGTCTTACTAGCTGGTGGCTTCAATAAGGGATACCAGGACACAGCCATTCAAAATCCTTTCCAGCCCACGAGATGACATCTCTTCTGCTCTGCTGACAAGGTCCTCCTCTTCAAATCTACCTGGAAAACAAAAGACATACTTTAGTATTCAATGTTTGTCCTGTCAATAGTTTGCATATTTTCTTTCTTACATTTCAAGGTGCTGCTAAACACGTCTCTTAAGATGTCAAAATATGTAAATCTGTGGGCCCAATGCTTCTTCAAGGGATGCCGACATTATCTTGGGTATCCTGAGAGGTGAGATAGACAAATAACGAAGAAAAATATGTTGGCAAAAAGGGCACAGCCTCATTTTAACCCTTCTAGTTGTAGCCATATTACAAACCTTGTTTCAACAAAACAAACTTTACTTTTTTTGTTATATATTACTTTTGATTTGTTACTATTTAATGAGTCTTCAATTGTTGTTCTTGGAGTCATTGCCTCAACACTGCATGCATTAATGGTGAACCGTTCTCCCTCCAGGTGTAACGTAGGGAGGGGACCACTTTCATTCAACTTGTTGGAGGAATGAAAAGCGAATGCTTCCAGCCATTCAGTGGTTTCATGATAGATGATGTCAAGATAATTGTGTACAATGTTTGCTGCGTTCATTGTGTGTGGTATATGAATACACATGTAGTGTGCTATTTGAAATCCAAGACACAGGGCTGTCTAGGTACGCGATATTCACTTACAATTACTGTATACTGTTTGTGTCCTACACTGTGGGGAAGTTGGCTTTGCACCTGCAAAATTGGAAGTGGAAATTCCTGAAGCCAGTTCTTCACTATAAAATGTGACCAGTGGGTCTGTTCTAGATTATTATTTGATGACATTTACTAATGCAATAACAGTTCCTAATGCAACAACAGTTCTCACGGATTGGAAGAACTAGCTGAATTTGACGCAAAAACCTTATACTTGCTGTACGTTTGCATTTTGTGTGTAACAGCAAAGGACATTTGCTACCTTGCTGAAGGAGAAAAATAATCTTTGGTCCATTATTCATTAGGAGTGAGTTTCAGCACTTAGTTTCAAGGACTTTTTCTCTATATTTTTCTGTGGTTTATGTAAAATAAGCACTCTAGGATAAATATTGTTAAAAAACAAAACCTTATTTAAAATAAGATTGCTTATCATTAGGATAACATAGGCTGCTTTTCCTCATGATAATTAGGTCAAGGTATTCAGTTTAGGGTAGATCTAATGGCCAACAAAATTCAAATAATAAGAAAAGATTGGAAAAAGATTTTCTATGTACAAGTGCGCTTAAGATTCAAGTTTAACAGACTAGCTAGGTAGAGCTGTGCTGTCACACACAGAATTGAACTGCAATATTAGCATGAGGCTTGGGTTCTTTTTATACACTATCAGACTTACTGGAGCCTCGTTGGCAGTGTCCCACAAACCCACATCATGGAGATAATGGTGAACACACCTGAAGGATCCTGTCTCAGTTCTGGAAGGAGCACGTCTTCCTCCTCTGCATCTTTTCCCAGTTCTCTACGACTTTAGTAATTCCTGGTATCCTTTCATTTTCGACCCTGTCCATTTTTGTTACTCCCAACATCCCACCTGGGCCTATTCATCTCTGGAAGGGGCATAGATTGTGTCAAAATGGAGTTCGCCAAACGTATGTTAGCAAAACGAAACGAATAATGACGCCTAAACCATAATCTGAGAGCCAATTCTCGATTTCTGCCTAACGTCCAGTTAGGAAAATCAACCCCCCATAGGCTGTGGGGGTAAATGGGCCCCTGAAAGGAACCTTAAATTGGGCCCCCTTAGCCAGGTATGAAAAAAAAACGATCTTATGGAAAGCAGGAGAGAGAGAAAAGAATATTCTTATGGAATGCAAGGGAAAAGAGAGAACAAAAAATATTCTTTACGAAAGCAAGTGAGGGAGATGAAGAATATTTTAAACAGGTGTAAAACGTCCTGAAGTTATTGTGGGTGAATCCTTCAACCGTACTAGTGTTGAAATCCTCTGCTCTGCAGAAGCTTGAGACTAAAAATTCCTGTGGTGTTGATGGTCACTACAATCAACTGTCCTTAAAACTTCCTATTTGTCTAAATGGAAATTGGGTTTAGAAGTGTTCAACTGACAATCTCCATGGGTCTACCATTATTATTAATTATTACTATTATTATTCAAAAGATCAACCCCTATTCATATGGAACCAGCACACACCAACCACTGACTTGAAATTCAAGCTCCCAGAGAATCTGGTGTTCGTTTGAAAGAAGTTACAGAAGAAAAGACCTCTGGAATATGTCACATTATGAAAAGTAAGATTCAAATATACTTGTCTCTAATCATAATAGACACTGTTTTGCATACCTTACACCCAGTGTTGATCTATACTCAAATCTTTCCATTTAAAAAGGATACGATTACCCACAAATCTAAACTGTACTTACTTAAAACCTACACTTCCTGAAAAATCACCAGACGTCCACACTAGGTTTCAATTCCTCAGTAGACTTGACGATGAATCAAAAGTTACTCTTCTAAAAAACTGGCCATGTAGATTCTTTCTGAAAGTAGAAAAAAGGTTATGAAGGTGACAAAAATCTTCTTCTAAATCAGTTATAAGAATGTCTGCACAGCTAAACGACCCACATTGCAGAACAAGGAAGGGTTTGATAAACAATGACTGTGATTTCTGATATATAGAGAGATTTTTATTCAATATTCACTGAAAAGCACATAAATGAAAATCTAACTTAGCAGACATCACCAGAAAGGATAATAGCCACTTCAGAAGGTCCCACAAAAAGGTGACCCCACAATGTGGAGATATATGCAGACAATAATAATTGTAAAGTCAAAAAAAAAAGTATCGACACAACTGTGGCACATTTCTCAAGGATCCACAAAAAGCTGACGTCAGAATGTGGATATAAATGCAGGTAATAATAATGGCAAATCAAAAAAAGTATCTACATAATTGTGGCACATTTCTCAAGGTTCCACAAAAAGCTGACGTCAGAATGTGGAGATATATGCAGACAATAATAATGACAAACAATCAAAAAAAGTACCTACACAATTGTGGCACATTTCTCATTTCTAAAAGGAAAATATTATGTCAAAATCAAGTTCAAAACACATATGTCAGCATAGTAGTAAAACCAATGACACCTAACCCACATACAAAGTTTTAAAAACCTCTCTATTTCTGCCTGAATGTCCAGTTAGGACACAGTGACCAAGTGGTAACAGATATTAAAACAAAGACACTGTGGAGTTTTGAGTAAAAACTTAACCACCTTAAAGAGGTGATGTTAGATTTGTTATTACTCAAAGATGAATCCTGTTCATGTGGAACAATCCCACGGGAACCACTGCCTTGAAATTCAAGCTCCCGAAGAACTGGTGTTCATCTGAAAGTCACAGATGGTAAAAGGTCAACAGAAGAGGTCAGTTATCAAAAAAATAAAAAATAAAAAGTAACGAATAATTAAACTGTAAGGAATGGTTTGCCAAAAAAGGGAAGTGGCATCTATTTCACAACATTACACCTAATTCACAAACGCATTTGCATTACTGATACTGATATTTACACTTAAATGCAAAAAATTCCATCACTGGAAAAAGAAAAAAAAAGCTCACAGCCAACACAGCCATGTTGGAAGGAATACAACTCACAAACAAAAAATGAGACAAAGTGATACGTAAAATACTCCCCTCAAGGAAAGGTATGATATTCAGTGACCTTGACTCTTCTGATGAATGGGAAATGATTTTAATACTTACTGAAGAGCTTATAAGTAAAAATTAAACTTAGCATAAATCACCAGAGAAGCTTATAGTCACGTAAGAAGGTCTACAAAAAGCGAACATCAGATTGTGGAACCATGCAATTGACAACATGAGTGAACAGACCAAAATATGTGCAAAAAATAAAACTTTTTAACCATAATTTCCATTGTTGTCAGAAAGGGCGTCACTGCCCTGTTTAAACTTGGCTGGAGATAGACTGGTAAGACGTACCATACCAATGGTGGACAGGCCACCCCTTCTCTCATTTCTGGAAGGAAATGACAGAGTCGAAATCAAGTTCACCAAACAATTGTCAGCTAAGAGATGATGGAGTTAGATTTGTACAGGTCTACTGATATACCAAAAAAGGGGGTTGGATTCTATTTCACAGCATTAAACCTAATAAGCTCCCAAAGAATATGGTGTTCATTTGAAAGAAGCTACAGAAGAAAAGACCTCTGGAATATGTCGCATTATGAAAAGTAAGATTCAAATATACTTGTCTCTAATCATAATAGACACTGTTTTGCATACCTTACACCCAGTGTTGATCTATACTCAAATCTTTCCATTTAAAAAGGATACGATTACCCACAAATCTAAACTGCACTTACTTAAAACCTACACTTCCTGAAAAATCACCAGACGTCCACACTAGGTTCCAATTCCTCAGTAGACTTGACGATGAATCAAAAGTTACTCTTCTAAAAAACTGGCCATGAAGATTCTTTCTGAAGTAAAGTAGAAAAAAGGTTAAGAGAATGACAAAAATCTTCTTCTAAATCTGTTATAAGAATGTCTGCACAGCTAAACGACCCACATTGCAGAACAAGGAAGGCTTTGATAAACAATGACTGTGATTTCTGATATATAGAGAGATTTATTCGATATTTACTGAAAATCACATAAATGAAAATCTAACTTAGCTGACATCACCAGAAAGGATAATAGCCACTTCAGAAGGTCCCACAAAAAGGTGACCCCAGAATGTGGAGATATATGCAGACGATAATAATTGTAGAGTCAAAAAAAAAGTATCGACACAATTGTGGCACATTTCTCAAGGTTCCACAAAAAGCTGACGTCAGAATGTGGATATAAATGCAGGTAATAATAATTGTAAAGTAAAAAAAAAGTATCTACACAATTGTGGCACATTTCTCAAGGTTCCACAAAAAGCTGACGTCAGAATGTGGAGATATATGCAGACAATAATAATGGTGAACAATCAAAAAAAGCATCTACACAATTGTGGCACATTTCTCATTTCTAAAAGGAAAATATTATGTCAAAATCAAGTTCAAAACACATATGTCAGCATAGTAGCAAAACCAATGACACCTAACCCATATACAAAGTTTTAAAAACCTCTCTATTTCTGCCTGAAAGTCCAGTTAGGACACAGTGACCAAGTGGTAACAGATATTAAAACAGACACTGTGGAGTTTTGAGTAAAAACTTAACCACCTTAAAGAGGTGATGTTAGATTTGTTATTACTCAAAGATGAATCCTATTCATGTGGAACAAGGCCACAGGAACCACTGGCTTGAAATTCAAGCTCCCGAAGAACTGGTGTTCATCTGAAAGTCACAGATGGTAAAAGGTCAACAGAAGAGGTCAGTTATCAAAAAAATAAAAAATATAAAGTAACAAATAATTCAACTGTAAGTAATGGTTTGCCAAAAAGTGAAGTGGCATCTATTTCACAACATTACACCTAATTCACAGACACATTTACATTACTGATACTTTTATTTACACTTAAATGCAAAAAATTCCATCACTGGAAAAAGAAAAAAAAAGTTCACAGCCAACACAGCCATGTTGGAAGGAATACAACTCACAAAAAAAAAAAAAAACAAAGTGATAAATAAAATACTCCCCTCAAGGAAAGGTATGATATTCAGTGACCTTGACTCTTCTGATGAATGGCAAATGATTTTAATATTTACTGAAGAGCTTATAAATAAAAATTAAACTTAGCATAAATCACCAGAGAAGCTTATAGTCACGTAAGAAGGTCTACAAAAAGCGAACATCAGATTGTGGACCCATGCAATTGACAACATGAGTGAACAGACCAAAATATGTGCAAAAAATAAAACTTTTTAACCATAATTTCCATTGTTGTCAGAAAGGGCGTCACTGCCCTGTTTAAACTTGGCTGGAGATAGACTGGTAAGACGTACCATACCAAAGGTGGACAGGCCACCCCTTCTCTCATTTCTGGAAGGAAAAGTCAGAGTCGAAATCAAGTTCACCAAACAATTGTCAGCTAAGAGATGATGAAGTTAGATCTGTACAGGTCTACTGATATACCAAAAAAGGGGGTTGGGTTCTATTTCACAGCATTAAACCTAATAAGCTCCCAAAGAATATGGTGTTCATTTGAAAGAAGTTACAGAAGAAAAGACCTCTGGAATATGTCGCATTACGAAAAGTAAGATTCAAATATACTTGTCTCTAATCATAATAGACACTGTTTTGCATACCTTAC
The DNA here is from genome assembly GCA_039081455.1 of Macrobrachium rosenbergii. Lineage (NCBI taxonomy): Eukaryota > Metazoa > Arthropoda > Malacostraca > Decapoda > Palaemonidae > Macrobrachium > Macrobrachium rosenbergii. The sequence continues at coordinate 1,961,433 of JANJGK010000027.1, read as the reverse complement.
ACCCAGTGTTGATCTATACTCAAATCTTTCCATTTAAAAAGGATACGATTACCCACAAATCTAAAGTGTACTTACTTAAAACCTACACGTCCTGAAAAATCACCAGACGTCCACCCTAGGTTTCAATTCCTCAGTAGACTTGACGATGAATCAAAAGTTACTCTTCTAAAAGACTGGCCATGAAGATTCTTTCTGAAGTAAAGTAGAAAAAAGGTTATGAAGGTGACAAAAATCTTCTTCTAAATCAGTTATAAGAATGTCTGCACAGCTAAACGACCCACATTGCAGAACAAGGAAGGGTTTGATAAACAATGACTGTGATTTCTGATATATAGAGAGATTTGTTCAATATTTACTGAAGAGCACATAAATGAAAATCTAACTTAGCTGACATCACCAGAAAGGATAATAGCCACTTCAGAAGGTCCCACAAAAAGGTGACCCCAGAATGTGGAGATATATGCAGACAATAATAATTGTAGAGTCAAAAAAAAGTATCTACACAATTGTGGCACATTTCTCAAGGTTCCACAAAAAGCTGACGTCAGAATGTGGATATAAATGCAGGTAATAATAATGGCAAATCAAAAAAAGTATCTACATAATTGTGGCACATTTCTCAAGGTTCCACAAAAAGCTGACGTCAGAATGTGGAGATATATGCAGACAATAATAATGGTGAACAATCAAAAAAAGCATCTACACAACTGTGGCACATTTCTCATTTCTGAAAGTGAAATATTGTGTCAAAATCAAGTTCAAAACACATGTATTAGCATAGTAGCAAAACCAATGACACCTAACCCATATACAAAGTTTTAAAAAGCTCTCTATTTCTGCCTGAATGTTCAGTTAAGACACAGTGACCAAGTGGTAACAGATATTAAACCAAAGACACTGTGGAGTTTTGAGTAAAAACTTAACCACCTTAAAGAGGTGATGTTAGATTTGTTATTACTCAAAGATGAATCCTGTTCATGTGGAACAAGGCCACAGGAACCACTGGCTTGAAATTCAAGCTCCCGAAGAATTGGTGTTCATCTGAAAGTCACAGATGGTAAAAGGTCAACAGAAGAGGTCAGTTATCAAAAAAATAAAAAATAAAAAGTAACGAATAATTAAACTGTAAGTAATGGTTTGCCAAAAAAGGGAAGTGGCATCTATTTCACAACATTACACTTAATTCACAAATGTATTCACATTACTGATACTGATATTTACACTTAAATGCAAAAAATTCCATCACTGGAAGAAGAAAAAAAAAGTTCACAGCCAACACAGCCATGTTGGAAGGAATACAACTCACAAACAAAAAATGAGACAAAGTGATACGTAAAATACTCCCCTCAAGGAAAGGTATGATATTCAGTGACCTTGACTCTTCTGATCAATGGCAAATGATTTTAATATTTACTGAAGAGCTTATAAATAAAAATTAAACTTAGCATAAATCACCAGAGAAGCTTATAGTCACGTAAGAAGGTCTACAAAAAGCGAACATCAGATTGTGGAACCATGCAATTGACAACATGAGTGAACAGACCATAATATATGCAAAAATACAAATTTTTAATCATTATTACCATTGTTGTCAGAAAGGGCGTCACTGCCGTTTAAACTTGGCTGGAGATAGACTGGTAAGACGTACCATACCAATGGTGGACAGGCCACCCCTTCTCTCATTTCTGGAAGGAAAAGTCAGAGTCGAAATCAAGTTCACCAAACAATTGTCAGCACAGAGATGATGATGTTAGATCTGGAGTCTATTTCACAGCATTAAACCTAATTAAGTAAAGCATTTGCAATCTAAATAGTGACATTCACACCCAAATGCTTCCAACCAAAGCACAACACGGCCTCAAGAGGGGGGTCATTAGAAATAAACAAAGCACAACACGGCCTCAGAGGGGGGTCATTAGAAATACACAAAGCACAAAACAGCCTCAGAGGGGGGTCATCAGAAATAAACAAAGCACAACACAGCCTCAGAGGGGGGCCATCAGAAACAAACAAAGCACAACACAGCCTCACAGGGGGGTCATTAGAAATAAACAAAGCACAACACAGCCTCACAGGGGGGTCATTAGAAATAAACAAAGCACAACACAGCCTCAGAGGGTTGTGGATCATTAGAAATAGGGTTTGCTGGTGTTGACTCGAGAGATTCAACCCCTACCAGCAAGGTTGATGTCACTGGACAGCATAATGACTCAGGCACAGCACAGTACATCACAGCACTGCAAGCAGCAGTTCAGAAGACAGAAGAAATGCTGTTGTCCTTGCAGAAATGAGCAGAGAATTTGTAGGAGTCTCCATCTTGCGCTCACTTGTCAATAATCACCCATTCAGGCAATTGGCTTTGAAAATCAGAAGGAAATTCAATAAGAACTTGAACTGAACTTTCAAATAAAAATGTCACAAAAAGGGAATAAAGAAAAATCATTTTTTAATCAAAATAATTAAATTGAATATTACTTTTAAGGAAACACAAGACTAAATTAATTCTGTTTTAGCAGAAAGCCAAATGTAAATTTCAACTAATCCCAATACTGACTTCAACAAGAAGGCAATAAAAAATAATCCTGAAACAAAAAAGGGAATAAAAATAATATTGAAGAAGGCAATAAAAATTCATCCTGAAAAAAGCAATAAAAAATAATCCTGAAAAAGGTAATAAATATTATCCTGAAAAAAGGTAATCAAAATAATCCTGAAAAGGTAATAAAAATTATCCTGAAAAAGGTAATAAAATTATCCTGAAAAAGGGTAATAAAAATAATCCTGAAAAGGTAATAAAAATAATCCTGAAAAGGTAATAAAATTAATCCTGAAAAAGGTAAAAAAAATTATCCTGAAAAAAGTAATAAAAATTATCATGAAAAAAGGTAATAATGATAATCCAGAAAAAGGTAATAAATATTATCCTGAAAAAAGGTAATAAAAATTATCCTGAAAAAGGTAACAAAAATTATCCTGAAAAAGGTAACAAAAATTATCCTGAAAAAGGTAATAAAAATTATCCTGAAAAAGGTAACAAAAATTATCCTGAAAAAGGTAATAAAAATTATCCTGAAAAAGGTAATAAAAATTATCCTGAAAAAAGGTAATAAAAATTATCCTGAAAAAGGTAATAAAAATAATCCTGAAAAAAGTAATAAAAATTATCCTGAAAAAGGTAATAAAAATTATCCTGAAAAAGGTAATAAAAATTATCCTGAAAAAGGTAATAAAAATAATCCTGAAAAAGGTAATAAAAATAATCCTGAAAAAGGTAAAAATAATCCTGAAAAAAGTAATAAAAATTATCCTGAAAAAGGTAATAAAAATTATCCTGAAAAAGGTAATAAAAATTATCCTGAAAAAGGTAATAAAAATAATCCTGAAAAAGGCAATAAAAAACAATCGTGAAACAAAAAAGGCAATAAAAAATTATCCTGAAAAAGGTAATAAAAATTATCCTGAAAAAGGTAATAAAAATTATCATGAAAAAGGTAATAAAAATAATCCTGAAAAAAGTAATAAAAATTATCCTGAAAAAGGTAATAAAAATTATCCTGAAAAAGGTAATAAAAATTATCCTGAAAAAGGTAATAAAAATAATCCTGAAAAAGGTAATAAAAATAATCCTGAAAAAAGTAATAAAAATTATCCTGAAAAAGGTAATAAAAATTATCCTGAAAAAGGTAATAAAAATTATCATGAAAAAGGTAATAAAAATAATCCTGAAAAAAGTAATAAAAATTATCCTGAAAAAGGTAATAAAAATTATCCTGAAAAAGGTAATAAAAATTATCCTGAAAAAAGGTAATAAAAATAATCCTGAAAAAGGCAATAAAAATAATCGTGAAACAAAAAAGGCAATAAAAAATAATCCTGAAAAAAAGCAATAAAAAATTATCCTAAAACAAAAAAGGGCATTATCCATGGATATAATCACCATTAGGTCTCCTCAAAATTAAGTACCAGCTTAATACAAGCTAGTTGTAAGCAAAATTAGGCACCAGCTTAATACAAGCTAGTTGTAGGCAAAATTAAGTATCAGCTTAATACAAGCTAGTTGTAAGCATAATTAAGTACCAGCTTAATGCAAGCTAGTTGTAGGCAAAATTAAGTACCAGCTTAATACAAGCTAGTTGTAAGCAAAATTAAGTACCAGCCATACTTCCTCCTCCTCCAGGCCCTTTCATTCTCTCGTCTCAGGCCGTTCCTTCTCCATGGCCTGCCTTTCTTGGAAGTCCGCTTTTTCGACGTTCCTGCCCCCTGGGTATGGCAATGCCCGGGTACGACCAAGGCCAAGAGAAAGAGAAGGCCTATGGAGCTTTATCTGCCTCCTCATTGCATCAGCAGGTGAATTTCCTTAATGAGCAGGTACCTCTGGGGTACGTCATCGCCTACGTAGCTACCGCCGGTGGGAGGCTGTGACTCCACCCAATTGGGGAGACCTTATGTCCCTCTTTGGCACTGGGTAAGACTGCAGCCTGCTCAGGCTACAGGCAGCAACATCCTGCAAAAAAAGGAAGAATTAGAGAGGTGTTTAGCATCCAGAGGCTTCAGGTAAATCAAGAACTACGAATTCCCTGATGGGGATTCGGTTACTTTAGGTCCCGTACCTCTTCAAGATCCAGCTGACGGACACAAGGGGAGGTTCTCTTCTCCTGAAGTGCCCAAACTTCGCCCATCAGGGCTTCTTGGCCTCTTCAGAATTCACGAAACTTCAGCTTCCTGAAACGTGTCTGGTCATTAGACTGAATTCATCCTTCCACTGAGGGATTTCGAAAGAGGAAAAACAGATTTAGAGGTTCGGGTCACAGTCAAGGAACTTTACACACACACAAATTGGGCTCAAGACCTTGGGTAAGATTAGGGTACATAGCCACACTTACATATACACAAACACAAACACAATTTGGGCTAAAGACCTTGGGTAAGCTTAGGGTACATAGCCACAACAGTTTCAATTCCTGAACAATAATAAATTAGGATACCTCAGAAAACCTACAAAGACCCAACCGTTACCTGCTTGATTCAAGTCAGCGGGCAGCATAAGGGCTCAGGGCACAGCAGGGCACAGCAGGGTAATGCAGGCAGCAGCTGTTAAAGCCGAGAACTCGCCGTTTTGCAAAGGCGCCCCCATCAAATCCTCCTCATGCAAATGAAAAGAAAAATATTTGTTGACTTCAAAATATTATGACAGTTCCCCATGAAATTATTTGAATCATAGACTTAACCTGAAGTTATTTGAATCACAGACTTAACATGAAATTATTTGAATCATAGACTTAACCTGAAATTATTAGAATCCCAGACATAACCTTAAATGTCCAGAATCCCAAACTTAACCTGAAATTATTAGAATCCCAGACATAACCTTAAATGTCCAGAATCCCAAACTTAACCTGAAATGATTAGAATCCCAGACTTAACCTTAAATGTCCAGAATCCCAAACTTAACCTGAAATTATTAGAATCCCAGACATAACCTTAAATGTCCAGAATCCCAAACTTAACCTGAAATGATTAGAATCCCAGACATAACCTTAAATGTCCAGAATCCCAAACTTAACCTGAAATGATTAGAATCCCAGACATAACCTTAAATGTCCAGAATCCCAAACTTAACCTGAAATGATTAGAATCCCAGACATAACCTTAAATGTCCAGAATCCCAAACTTAACCTGAAATGATTAGAATCCCAGACATAACCTTAAATGTCCAGAATCCCAAACTTAACCTGAAATGATTAGAATCCCAGACATAACCTTAAATGTCCAGAATCCCAAACTTAACCTGAAATTATTAGAATCCCAGACATAACCTTAAATGTCTAGAATCCCAAACTTAACCTGAAATGATTAGAATCCCAGACATAACCTTAAATGTCCAGAATCCCAAACTTAACCTGAAATTATTAGAATCACACACCAAACTTTGAAGATGTCAGGACAAGATCAAACTGACTACCAAGAGTTAGAATAAATTGGATTAATTTTAATATAAACCTGAACATTTTCACTTAAAGAACTCTCCCTGAACAAGATGGAAAACAGTCCAGCTATTCAGCCAACGCCCCCTCACTATGGTAACCTTAAATTTTAATTGGCCCTTGAGGTATGTAAACGTTTTTGTGTTTTTTCCGTAACAGGAATGCATCTGTAACGCGTAGGCCAAAAGGTCATGAGGGGTGATGGAGTGAGAAATGTGTCTATACGTTACATTATGTAGCAACATGAAGATCTCACGTTAAAATATATAAAAACTACCCTACTTCCAAACAAGTTACATTCCGGACGGCCGTTTGTATGCTGAATTATTTGTAAGCTGGTTACTGTACTCTTCATGCCTATTCAAGCACAGTATGATATAAAATACTGTATATACAGTCAAGAAAGGGTGCTTGATTATACCACCAAGCAGGGCAGCCAATTCAGGCCAACGGCAGGCGCTAGGACCTACGAGGTCATTCAACACTGAGAGAGAAATTGACAGTAAAGGTGGTTTTACAAGGAAACTTGGTACAGAGGCTATGTGGCATCAAGGGCTTTATGTCCCAGAGTCCTTCAGCTCAGGAATGATCTGCACTGCCGTGGGTTAAGTTACAGAATCCTTGAGGCTTGGGTGCAGTGGCGTGGCTATTGGGGGGTGGGGGGGAGGGGGCTGGGCCCCACCAGTCAGATGCTTGGGCCCCCCCCCAACTGGGCCCCCCCCCAACTGGGCCCCCCAGTTGAAATTCCCTCTGTTGCTAAACTTTAACCCTTTGGTGGTCAAAAGCAGAATTACAGTTATAGGTTTTTAACTAAATTTGCATGACGAGGATATTATATTACAGTTGAAAACTGAACCTTGATAACAGAAATGAGGCTATTGTTAAATATAAGGTTGTGAGGAAATTCACATTACAGTATTTGATACATCTGCATAGAGTAGGCGTTGAAAATTAATTGAAAACTGAGCTCTGTAATTTCAAATACAGGTTTACTAATTACTAATGCTATTATTTTCCTCCATTCACATGGATACATAGATTCGAGAATAGTATATTTTACAAAATTGGTACATTAGTTTTGTGTAAATTTCCTTGGCCCCCACAAAATACATCTTGGCCCCTGCTACACCACTGCTTGGATGCTGGCCAATTGCCAGATGAGGGTTATGTGATCATAACCAACATGGCGACAGGTGAATTAAGCCGATTCTTGGTCAGGGGCAAAGCTACATTCCAGCCTGGTGGATCATGGTTCCTCAAGCATGGAGTGCAGAAATATGGGCACATGAGAATAGTCAAATTGGAAATTCTGTCTTGGAGTCGAAAGCAACAAGAGAAAGGTGCTGTAACCCCCAGCAGGAAAAAGGTACTGAAACCCACAGCAGGAGAAAGGTACTGAAACCCACAGCAGGAGAAAGATACTGGCACCCACAGCAGGAGAAAGATACTGGAACCCACAGCAGGAGAAAGGTACTGGAACCCACAGCAGGAGAAAGGTACTGGAACCCACAGCAGGAGAAAGGTACTGGAACCCACAGCAGGAGAAAAGTATTGTAACCCCCAGCAGGAGAAAGGTACTATAACCCCCAGCAGGAGAAAGATACTGGAACCCACAGCAGGAGAAAGGTACTGGAACCCACAGCAGGAGAAAGGTATTGTAACCCACAGCAGGAGAAAGGTATTGTAACCCCCAGGAGAAAGGTACTGGAACCCACAGCAGGAGCAAGGTACTGGAACCCACGGCAGGAGGAAGGTATTGTACCCCCAGGAGAAAGGCACTGTAATCCACAGCAGGAGCAAGGTACTGGAACCCACGGCAGGAGGAAGGTATTGTAACCCCCAGCAGGAGAAACGTACTATAACCCCCAGCAGGAGGAAGGTACAGAAACCCACAGCAGGTGAAAGGTACAGAAACCACCAGCAGGAGAAAGGTATTGTAACCCCCAGGAGAAAGGTATCGTAATCCACAGCAGGAGAAAGGTACTGCAACCACCAGCAGGAGAAAGGTACAGAAACCCACAGCAGAAGAAAGGTACTATAACCCCCAGCAAGTGAAAGGTACTATAACCCCCAGCAGGAGAAAGATACTGTAACCCCCAGCAGGAGAAAGATACTATAACCCCCAGCAAGAGAAAGGTACTGTAACCCCCAGCAAGAGAAAGGTACTATAACCCCCAGCAGGAGAAAGATACTGTAACCCCCAGCAGGAGAAAGGTACTATAACCCCCAGCAAGACAAAGGTACTATAACCCCCAGCAGGAGAAAGGTACTATAACCCCCAGCAGGAGAAAGGTACTATAACCCCCAGCAAGACAAAGGTACTATAACCCCCAGCAGGAGAAAGGTACTATAACCCCCAGCAAGACAAAGGTACTATAACCCCCAGCAAGACAAAGGTACTATAACCCCCAGCAAGACAAGGGTACTATAACCCCCAGCAGGAGAAAGGTATTGTAACCCCCAGCAAGAAAAAGGTATTGTAACCCCCAGCAGGAGAAATGTACTGTAACCCCCAGCAGGAGAAATGTACTGTAACCCCCAGCAGGAGAAAGGTATTGTAACCCCCAGCAAGAAAAAGGTATTGTCCCCCCAGCAGGAGAAATGTACTGTAACCCCCAGCAGGAGAAAGGTATTGTAACCCCCAGCAAGAAAAAGGTATTGTCCCCCCAGCAGGAGAAATGTACTGTAACCCCAAGCAGGAGAAAGGAATGGTAACCCCCAGAAAGAAAAAGGTATTGTCCCCCCAGCAGGAGAAATGTACTGTAACCCCCAGCAGGAGAAAGGTATTGTAACCCCCAGCAAGAAAAAGGTATTGTCCCCCCAGCAGGAGAAAGGTATTGTAACCCCAGCAAGAAAAAGGTATTATACCCCCCAACAGGAGAAAGGTATTGTAACCCCAGCAGGAGAAAGGTATTGTAACCCCCAGCAGGAGAAATGTACTGTAACCCCCAGCAGGAGAAAGGTACTGTAACCCCCAGCAAGAAAAAGGTATTGTCCCCCCAGCAGGAGAAAGGTATTGTAACCCCCAGCAGGAGAAAGGTATTGTAACCCCCAGCAGTAGAAAGGTATTGTAACCCCCAGCAGGAGAAATGTACTGTAACCCCCAGCAGGAGAAAGGTACTGTAACCCCCAGCAAGAAAAAGGTATTGTCCCCCCAGCAGGAGAAAGGTATTCTAACCCCAGCAAGAAAAAGGTATTATACCCCCCAACAGGAGAAAGGTATTGTAACCCCAGCAGGAGAAAGGTATTGTAACCCCCAGCAAGAAAAAGGTATTGTACCCCCAGCAGGAGAAATGTACTGTAACCCCCAGCAGGAGAAAGGTATTGTAACCCCAGCAAGAAAAAGGTATTGTACCCCCCAACAGGAGAAAGGTATTGTAACCCCCAGCAAGAAAAAGGTATTGTACCCCCCAGCAGGAGAAGGGTATTGTAACCCCCAGCAGGAGAAAGGTATTGTAACCCCCAGCAAGAAAAAGGTATTGTACCCCCCAGCAGGAGAAAGGTATTGTAACCCCAGCAGGAGAAAGGTATTGTAACCCCCAGCATGAAAAAGGTATTGTACCCCCAGCAGGAGAAATGTACTGTAACCCCCAGCAGGAGAAAGGTATTGTAACCCCGGCAGGAGAAAAGTATTGTAACCCCCAGCAAGAAAAAGGTATTGTCCCCCCAGCAGGAGAAATGTACTGTAACCCCCAGCAGGAGAAAGGTATTGTAACCCCCAGCAAGAAAAAGGTATTGTCCCCCCAGCAGGAGAAATGTACTGTAACCCCCAGCAGGAGAAAGGTATTGTAACCCCAGCAAGAAAAAGGTATTGTAACCCCCAGCAGGAGAAATGTACTGTAACCCCCAGCAGGAGAAAGGTATTGTAACCCCAGCAAGAAAAAGGTATTGTACCACCCAGTAGGAGAAATGTACTGTAACCCCCAGCAGGAGAAAGGTATTGTAACCCCAGCAAGAAAAAGGTATTGTACCCCCCAGCAGGAGAAATGTACTGTAACCCCCAGCAAGGAAAAGGTATTGTCCCCCCAGCAGGAGAAATGTACTGTAACCCCCAGCAGGAGAAAGGTATTGTAACCCCAGCAAGAAAAAGGTATTGTCCCCCCAGCAGGAGAAATGTACTGTAACCCCCAGCAGGAGAAAGGTATTGTAACCCCAGCAAGAAAAAGGTATTGTCCCCCCAGCAGGAGAAATGTACTGTAACCCCCAGCAAGAAAAAGGTATTGTCCCCCCAGCAGGAGAAATGTACTGTAACCCCCAGCAGGAGAAAGGTATTGTAACCCCAGCAAGAAAATGGTATTGTCCCCCAGCAGGAGAAATGTACTGTAACCCCCAGCAAGAAAAAGGTATTGTCCCCCCAGCAGGAGAAATGTATTGTAACCCCCAGCAGGAGAAAGGTATTGTAACCCCCAGCAAGAAAAAGGTATTGTCCCCCCAGCAGGAGAAATGTACTGTACCCCCCAGCAGGAGAAAGGTATTGTAACCCCCAGCAAGAAAAAGGTATTGTCCCCCCAGCAGGAGAAATGTACTGTAACCCCCAGCAGGAGAAAGGTATTGTAACCCCAGCAAGAAAAAGGTATTGTCCCCCCAGCAGGAGAAATGTACTGTAACCCCCAGCAAGAAAAAGGTATTGTCCCCCCAGCAGGAGAAATGTACTGTAACCCCCAGCAGGAGAAAGGTATTGTAACCCCAGCAAGAAAATGGTATTGTCCCCCCAACAGGAGAAAGGTACTGTAACCCCCAGCAGGAGAAAGGTATTGTAACCCCAGCAAGAAAAAGGTATTGTCCCCCCAGCAGGAGAAATGTACTGTAACCCCCAGCAGGAGAAAGGTATTGTAACCCCAGCAAGAAAAAGGTATTGTCCCCCCAGCAGGAGAAATGTACTGTAACCCCCAGCAAGAAAAAGGTATTGTCCCCCCAGCAGGAGAAATGTACTGTAACCCCCAGCAGGAGAAAGGTATTGTAACCCCAGCAAGAAAAAGGTATTGTACCCCCCAACAGGAGAAAGGTATTGTAACCCCCAGCAAGAAAAAGGTATTGTAGCCCCCAGCAGGAGAAAGGTATTGTAACCCCCAGCAAGAAAAAGGTATTGTAGCCCCCAACAGGAGAAAGGTACTGTAACCCCAGCAAGAAAAAGGTATTGTACCCCCAGCAGGAGAAAGGTATTGTAACCCCAGCAGGAGAAAGGTATTGTAACCCCCAGCAAGAAAAAGGTATTGTACCCCCCAACAGGAGAAAGGTATTGTAACCCCAGCAGGAGAAAGGTATTGTAACCCCAGCAAGAAAAAGGTATTGTACCCCCCAACAGGAGAAAGGTATTGTAACCCCAGCAGGAGAAAGGTATTGTAACCCCCAGCAAGAAAAAGGTATTGTAGCCCCCAGCAGGAGAAAGGTATTGTAACCCCCAGCAAGAAAAAGGTATTGTACCCCCAGCAGGAGAAAGGTATTGTAACCCCCAGCAAGAAAAAGGTATTGTACCCCCCAGCAGGAGAAAGGTATTGTAACCTCAGCAAGAAAAAGGTATTGTCCCCCCAGCAGGAGAAATGTACTGTAACCCCCAGCAGGAGAAAGGTATTGTAACCCCCAGCAAGAAAAAGGTATTGTCCCCCCAGCAGGAGAAATGTACTGTAACCCCCAGCAGGAGAAAGGTATTGTAACCCCCAGCAAGAAAAAGGTATTGTCCCCCCAGCAGGAGAAAGGTACTGTAACCCCTAGCAAGAAAAAGGTATTGTACCCCCGGCAGGAGAAAGGTATTGTAACCCCTAGCAAGAAAAAGGTATTGTACCCCCAGCAGAAGAAAGGTATTGTAACCCCTAGCAAGAAAAAGGTATTGTACCCCCAGCAGGAGAAAGGTATTGTAACCCCTAGCAAGAAAAAGGTATTGTACCCCCAGCAGGAGAAAGGTATTGTAACCCCTAGCAAGAAAAAGGTACTGTAACCCCTAGCAAGAAAAAGGTATTGTACCCCCAGCAGGAGAAAGGTATTGTAACCCCTAGCAAGAAAAAGGTATTGTACCCCCAGCAGGAGAAAGGTATTGTAACCCCTAGTAAGAAAAAGGTATTGTACCCCCAGCAGGAGAAAGGTATTGTAACCCCTAGCAAGAAAAAGGTATTGTACCCCCAGCAGGAGAAATGTACTGTAACCACCAGCAAGAAAAAGGTATTGTCCCCCCAGCAGGAGAAAGGTATTGTAACCCCCAGCAAGAAAAAGGTATTGTACCCCCAGCAGGAGAAAGGTATTGTAACCCCTAGCAAGAAAAAGGTATTGTCCCCCCAGCAGGAGAGAGGTATTGTAACCCCAGCAAGAAAAAGGTATTGTACCCCCAGCAGGAGAAATGTACTGTAACCCCCAGCAAGAAAAAGGTATTGTCCCCCCAGCAGGAGAAAGGTATTGTAACCCCTAGCAAGAAAAAGGTATTGTACCCCCAGCAGGAGAAATGTACTGTAACCCCCAGCAAGAAAAAGGTATTGTCCCCCAGCAGTTGAAATGTACTGTAACCCCCAGCAAGAAAAAGGTATTGTCCCCCCAGCAGGAGAAATGTACTGTAACCCCCAGCAAGAAAAAGGTATTGTCCCCCCAGCAGGAGAAATGTACTGTAACCCCCAGCAAGAAAAAGGTATTGTCCCCCCAGCAGGAGAAAGGTATTGTAACCCCTAGCAAGAAAAAGGTATTGTCCCCCCAGCAGGAGAAATGTACTGTAACCCCCAGCAAGAAAAAGGTATTGTCCCCCCAGCAGAAGAAAGGTATTGTAACCCCTAGCAAGAAAAAGGTATTGTACCCCCAGCAGGAGAAATGTACTGTAACCCCCAGCAAGAAAAAGGTATTGTCCCCCAGCAGTTGAAATGTACTGTAACCCCCAGCAAGAAAAAGGTATTGCCCCCCCAGCAGGAGAAATGTACTGTAACCCCCAGCAAGAAAAAGGTATTGTCCCCCCAGCAGGAGAAATGTACTGTAACCCCCAGCAAGAAAAAGGTATTGTCCCCCCAGCAGGAGAAAGGTATTGTAACCCCTAGCAAGAAAAAGGTATTGTACCCCCAGCAGGAGAAAGGTATTGTAACCCCTAGCAAGAAAAAGGTATTGTCCCCCCAGCAGGAGAAAGGTATTGTAACCCCCAGCAAGAAAAAGGTATTGTCCCCCCAGCAGGAGAAATGTACTGTAACCCCCAGCAAGAAAAAGGTATTGTCCCCCCAGCAGGAGAAAGGTATTGTAACCCCTAGCAAGAAAAAGGTATTGTCCCCCCCAGCAGGAGAAAGGTATTGTAACCCCCAGCAAGAAAAAGGTATTGTCCCCCCAGCAGGAGAAATGTACTGTAACCCCCAGCAAGAAAAAGGTATTGTCCCCCCAGCAGGAGAAATGTACTGTAACCCCCAGCAAGAAAAAGGTATTGTCCCCCCAGCAGGAGAAATGTACTGTAACCCCCAGCAAGAAAAAGGTATTGTACCCCCAGCAGGAGAAATGTACTGTAACCCCCAGCAAGAAAAAGGTATTGTCCCCCCAGCAGGAGAAAGGTATTGTAACCCCTAGCAAGAAAAAGGTATTGTCCCCCCAGCAGGAGAAATGTACTGTAACCCCCAGCAAGAAAAAGGTATTGTACCCCAGCAGGAGAAATGTACTGTAACCCCCAGCAAGAAAAAGGTATTGTCCCCCCAGCAGGAGAAAGGTATTGTAACCCCTAGCAAGAAAAAGGTATTGTCCCCCCAGCAGGAGAAAGGTATTGTAACCCCTAGCAAGAAAAAGGTATTGTACCCCCAGCAGGAGAAAGGTATTGTAACCCCTAGCAAGAAAAAGGTATTGTCCCCCCAGCAGGAGAAAGGTATTGTAACCCCTAGCAAGAAAAAGGTATTGTACCCCAGCAGGAGAAAGGTATTGTAACCCCTAGCAAGAAAAAGGTATTGTCCCCCCAGCAGGAGAAAGGTATTGTAACCCCTAGCAAGAAAAAGGTATTGTCCCCCCAGCAGGAGAAAGGTATTGTAACCCCTAGCAAGAAAAAGGTATTGTACCCCCAGCAGGAGAAAGGTATTGTAACCCCTAGCAAGAAAAAGGTATTGTACCCCCAGCAGGAGAAAGGTATTGTAACCCCTAGCAAGAAAAAGGTATTGTCCCCCCAGCAGGAGAAAGGTATTGTAACCCCTAGCAAGAAAAAGGTATTGTACCCCCAGCAGGAGAAAGGTACTGTAACCCCCAGCAAGAAAAAGGTATTGTCCCCCCAGCAGGAGAAATGTACTGTAACCCCCAGCAAGAAAAAGGTATTGTCCCCCCAGCAGGAGAAATGTACTGTAACCCCCAGCAAGAAAAAGGTATTGTCCCCCCAGCAGGAGAAATGTACTGTAACCCCCAGCAGGAGAAAGGTATTGTAACCCCCAGCAATAAAAAGGTATTGTCCCCCCAGCAGGAGAAATGTACTGTAACCCCCAGCAGGAGAAAGGTATTGTAACCCCTAGCAAGAAAAAGGTATTGTACCCCCAGCAGGAGAAAGGTATTGTAACCCCTAGCAAGAAAAAGGTATTGTACCCCCGGCAGGAGAAAGGTATTGTAACCCCTAGCAAGAAAAAGGTATTGTACCCCCAGCAGGAGAAAGGTATTGTAACCCCTAGCAAGAAAAATGTATTGTACCCCCAGCAGGAGAAAGGTATTGTAACCCCTAGCAAGAAAAAGGTATTGTACCCCCGGCAGGAGAAAGGTATTGTAACCCCTAGCAAGAAAAAGGTATTGTACCCCCAGCAGGAGAAAGGTATTGTAACCCCTTGCAAGAAAAAGGTATTGTACCCCCAACAGGAGAAAGGTATTGTAACCCCTAGCAAGAAAAAGGTATTGTACCCCCGGCAGGAGAAAGGTATTGTAACCCCTAGCAAGAAAAAGGTATTGTACCCCCGGCAGGAGAAAGGTATTGTAACCCCTAGCAAGAAAAAGGTATTGTACCCCCAGCAGGAGAAAGGTATTGTAACCCCTAGCAAGAAAAAGGTATTGTACCCCCAGCAGGAGAAAGGTATTGTAACCCCTAGCAAGAAAAAGGTATTGTACCCCCAGCAGGAGAAAGGTGTTGTAACCCCTAGCAAGAAAAAGGTATTGTACCCCCGGCAGGAGAAAGGTATTGTAACCCCTAGCAAGAAAAAGGTATTGTACCCCCAGCAGGAGAAAGGTATTGTAACCCCTAGCAAGAAAAAGGTATTGTACCCCCAGCAGGAGAAAGGTATTGTAACCCCTAGCAAGAAAAAGGTATTGTACCCCCAGCAGGAGAAAGGTATTGTAACCCCTAGCAAGAAAAAGGTATTGTACCCCCGGCAGGAGAAAGGTATTGTAACCCCTAGCAAGAAAAAGGTATTGTACCCCCAGCAGGAGAAAGGTATTGTAACCCCTAGCAAGAAAAAGGTATTGTACCCCCGGCAGGAGAAAGGTATTGTAACCCCTAGCAAGAAAAAGGTATTGTACCCCCGGCAGGAGAAAGGTATTGTAACCCCTAGCAAGAAAAAGGTATTGTACCCCCAGCAGGAGAAAGGTATTGTAACCCCTAGCAAGAAAAAGGTATTGTACCCCCAGCAGGAGAAAGGTATTGTAACCCCTAGCAAGAAAAAGGTATTGTACCCCCGGCAGGAGAAAGGTATTGTAACCCCTAGCAAGAAAAAGGTATTGTACCCCCAGCAGGAGAAAGGTATTGTAACCCCTAGCAAGAAAAAGGTATTGTACCCGCAGCAGGAGAAAGGTATTGTAACCCCTAGCAAGAAAAAGGTATTGTACCCCCGGCAGGAGAAAGGTATTGTAACCCCTAGCAAGAAAAAGGTATTGTACCCCCAGCAGGAGAAAGGTATTGTAACCCCTAGCAAGAAAAAGGTATTGTACCCCCAGCAGGAGAAAGGTATTGTAACCCCTAGCAAGAAAAAGGTATTGTACCCCCAGCAGGAGAAAGGTATTGTAACCCCTAGCAAGAAAAAGGTATTGTACCCCCAGCAGGAGAAAGGTATTGTAACCCCTAGCAAGAAAAAGGTATTGTACCCCGGCAGGAGAAAGGTATTGTAACCCCTAGCAAGAAAAAGGTATTGTACCCCCAGCAGGAGAAAGGTATTGTAACCCCTAGCAAGAAAAGGGTATTGTACCCCCAGCAGGAGAAAGGTATTGTAACCCCTAGCAAGAAAAAGGTATTGTACCCCCAGCAGGAGAAAGGTATTGTAACCCCAGCAAGAAAAAGGTATTGTCCCCCCAGCAGGAGAAAGGTATTGTAACCCCTAGCAAGAAAAAGGTATTGTACCCCCAGCAGGAGAAAGGTATTGTAACCCCTAGCAAGAAAAAGGTATTGTACCCCCAGCAGGAGAAAGGTATTGTAACCCCCAGCAAGAAAAAGGTATTGTCCCCCCAGCAGGAGAAAGGTATTGTAACCCCTAGCAAGAAAAAGGTATTGTACCCCCAGCAGGAGAAAGGTATTGTAACCCCTAGCAAGAAAAAGGTATTGTACCCCCAGCAGGAGAAAGGTATTGTAACCCCCAGCAAGAAAAAGGTATTGTCCCCCCAGCAGGAGAAAGGTATTGTAACCCCTAGCAAGAAAAAGGTATTGTACCTCCGGCAGGAGAAAGGTATTGTAACCCCTAGCAAGAAAAAGGTATTGTACCCCCAGCAGGAGAAAGGTATTGTAACCCCTAGCAAGAAAAAGGTATTGTACCCCCAGCAGGAGAAAGGTATTGTAACCCCTAGCAAGAAAAAGGTATTGTACCCCCAGCAGGAGAAAGGTATTGTAACCCCTAGCAAGAAAAAGGTATTGTACCTCCGGCAGGAGAAAGGTATTGTAACCCCTAGCAAGAAAAAGGTATTGTACCCCCAGCAGGAGAAAGGTATTGTAACCCCTAGCAAGAAAAAGGTATTGTACCCCCAGCAGGAGAAAGGTATTGTAACCCCTAGCAAGAAAAAGGTATTGTACCCCCAGCAGGAGAAAGATACTGTAACCCCCAGCAAGAAAAAGGTATTGTCCCCCCAGCAGGAGAAAGGTATTGTAACCCCTAGCAAGAAAAAGGTATTGTCCCCCCAGCAGGAGAAAGGTATTGTAACCCCTAGCAAGAAAAAGGTATTGTCCCCCCAGCAGGAGAAAGGTATTGTAACCCCCAGCAAGAAAAAGGTATTGTCCCCCCAGCAGGAGAAAGGTATTGTAACCCCCAGCAAGAAAAAGGTATTGTCCCCCCAGCAGGAGAAAGGTATTGTAACCCCCAGCAAGAAAAAGGTATTGTCCCCCCAGCAGGAGAAAGGTATTGTAACCCCTAGCAAGAAAAAGGTATTGTACCTCCGGCAGGAGAAAGGTATTGTAACCCCTAGCAAGAAAAAGGTATTGTACCCCCAGCAGGAGAAAGGTATTGTAACCCCTAGCAAGAAAAAGGTATTGTACCTCCGGCAGGAGAAAGGTATTGTAACCCCTAGCAAGAAAAAGGTATTGTACCCCCAGCAGGAGAAAGGTATTGTAACCCCTAGCAAGAAAAAGGTATTGTACCTCCGGCAGGAGAAAGGTATTGTAACCCCTAGCAAGAAAAAGGTATTGTACCCCCAGCAGGAGAAAGGTATTGTAACCCCTAGCAAGAAAAAGGTATTGTACCCCCAGCAGGAGAAAGGTATTGTAACCCCTAGCAAGAAAAAGGTATTGTACCCCCAGCAGGAGAAAGATACTGTAACCCCCAGCAAGAAAAAGGTATTGTCCCCCCAGCAGGAGAAAGGTATTGTAACCCCTAGCAAGAAAAAGGTATTGTCCCCCCAGCAGGAGAAAGGTATTGTAACCCCTAGCAAGAAAAAGGTATTGTCCCCCCAGCAGGAGAAAGGTATTGTAACCCCTAGCAAGAAAAAGGTATTGTACCCCCAGCAGGAGAAAGGTATTGTAACCCCTAGCAAGAAAAAGGTATTGTCCCCCCAGCAGGAGAAAGGTATTGTAACCCCTAGCAAGAAAAAGGTATTGTCCCCCCAGCAGAAGAAAGGTATTGTAACCCCTAGCAAGAAAAAGGTATTGTCCCCCCAGCAGGAGAAAGGTATTGTAACCCCTAGCAAGAAAAAGGTATTGTCCCCCCAGCAGGAGAAAGGTATTGTAACCCCTAGCAAGAAAAAGGTATTGTCCCCCCAGCAGGAGAAAGGTATTGTAACCCCTAGCAAGAAAAAGGTATTGTCCCCCCAGCAGGAGAAAGGTATTGTAACCCCTAGCAAGAAAAAGGTATTGTCCCCCCAGCAGGAGAAAGGTATTGTAACCCCTAGCAAGAAAAAGGTATTGTACCCCCAGCAGGAGAAAGATACTGTAACCCCCAGCAAGAAAAAGGTATTGTCCCCCCAGCAGGAGAAAGGTATTGTAACCCCTAGCAAGAAAAAGGTATTGTCCCCCCAGCAGGAGAAAGGTATTGTAACCCCTAGCAAGAAAAAGGTATTGTCCCCCCAGCAGGAGAAAGGTATTGTAACCCCTAGCAAGAAAAAGGTATTGTCCCCCCAGCAGGAGAAAGGTATTGTAACCCCTAGCAAGAAAAAGGTATTGTACCCCCAGCAGGAGAAAGGTATTGTAACCCCTAGCAAGAAAAAGGTATTGTCCCCCCAGCAGGAGAAAGGTATTGTAACCCCTAGCAAGAAAAAGGTATTGTCCCCCCAGCAGGAGAAAGGTATTGTAACCCCCAGCAAGAAAAAGGTATTGTCCCCCCAGCAGGAGAAAGATACTGTAACCCCCAGCAGGAGAAAGGTATTGTACCCCCGGCAGGAGAAAGGTATTGTAACCCCTAGCAAGAAAAAGGTATTGTACCCCCAGCAGGAGAAAGGTATTGTAACCCCTAGCAAGAAAAAGGTATTGTACCCCCAGCAGGAGAAAGGTATTGTAACCCCTAGCAAGAAAAAGGTATTGTACCCCCGGCAGGAGAAAGGTATTGTAACCCCTAGCAAGAAAAAGGTATTGTACCCCCAGCAGGAGAAAGGTATTGTAACCCCTAGCAAGAAAAAGGTATTGTACCCCCGGCAGGAGAAAGGTATTGTAACCCCTAGCAAGAAAAAGGTATTGTACCCCCAGCAGGAGAAAGGTATTGTAACCCCTAGCAAGAAAAGGGTATTTTACCCCCAGCAGGAGAAAGGTATTGTAACCCCTAGCAAGAAAAAGGTATTGTCCCCCCAGCAGGAGAAAGGTATTGTAACCCCTAGCAAGAAAAAGGTATTGTACCCCCAGCAGGAGAAAGGTATTGTAACCCCTAGCAAGAAAAAGGTATTGTCCCCCCAGCAGGAGAAAGGTATTGTAACCCCTAGCAAGAAAAAGGTATTGTCCCCCCAGCAGGAGAAAGGTATTGTAACCCCCAGCAAGAAAAAGGTATTGTCCCCCCAGCAGGAGAAAGATACTGTAACCCCCAGCAGGAGAAAGGTATTGTACCCCCGGCAGGAGAAAGGTATTGTAACCCCTAGCAAGAAAAAGGTATTGTCCCCCCAGCAGGAGAAAGGTATTGTAACCCCTAGCAAGAAAAAGGTATTGTACCCCCAGCAGGAGAAAGGTATTGTAACCCCTAGCAAGAAAAAGGTATTGTCCCCCCAGCAGGAGAAAGGTATTGTAACCCCTAGCAAGAAAAAGGTATTGTCCCCCCAGCAGGAGAAAGGTATTGTAACCCCCAGCAAGAAAAAGGTATTGTCCCCCCAGCAGGAGAAAGGTATTGTAACCCCTAGCAAGAAAAAGGTATTGTCCCCCCAGCAGGAAAAAGGTATTGTAACCCCTAGCAAGAAAAAGGTATTGTACCCCCGGCAGGAGAAAGGTATTGTAACCCCTAGCAAGAAAAAGGTATTGTACCCCCAGCAGGAGAAAGGTATTGTAACCCCTAGCAAGAAAAAGGTATTGTACCCCCGGCAGCAGAAAGGTATTGTAACCCCTAGCAAGAAAAAGGTATTGTACCCCCAGCAGGAGAAAGGTATTGTAACCCCTAGCAAGAAAAGGGTATTGTACCCCCAGCAGGAGAAAGGTATTGTAACCCCTAGCAAGAAAAAGGTATTGTACCCCCAGCAGGAGAAAGGTATTGTAACCCCTAGCAAGAAAAAGGTATTGTACCCCCAGCAGGAGAAAGGTATTGTAACCCCTAGCAAGAAAAAGGTATTGTACCCCCAGCAGGAGAAAGGTATTGTAACCCCTAGCAAGAAAAAGGTATTGTCCCCCCAGCAGGAGAAAGGTATTGTAACCCCTAGCAAGAAAAAGGTATTGTACCCCCAGCAGGAGAAAGGTATTGTAACCCCTAGCAAGAAAAAGGTATTGTACCCCCAGCAGGAGAAAGGTATTGTAACCCCTAGCAAGAAAAAGGTATTGTACCCCCAGCAGGAGAAAGGTATTGTAACCCCTAGCAAGAAAAAGGTATTGTACCCCCAGCAGGAGAAAGGTATTGTAACCCCTAGCAAGAAAAAGGTATTGTACCCCCGGCAGGAGAAAGGTATTGTAACCCCTAGCAAGAAAAAGGTATTGTACCCCCAGCAGGAGAAAGGTATTGTAACCCCTAGCAAGAAAAGGGTATTGTACCCCCAGCAGGAGAAAGGTATTGTAACCCCTAGCAAGAAAAAGGTATTGTCCCCCCAGCAGGAGAAAGGTATTGTAACCCCTAGCAAGAAAAAGGTATTGTACCCCCAGCAGGAGAAAGGTATTGTAACCCCCAGCAAGAAAAAGGTATTGTCCCCCCAGCAGGAGAAAGGTATTGTAACCCCTAGCAAGAAAAAGGTATTGTACCCCCAGCAGGAGAAAGGTATTGTAACCCCTAGCAAGAAAAAAGTATTGTACCCCCAGCAGGAGAAAGGTATTGTAACCCCCAGCAAGAAAAAGGTATTGTCCCCCCAGCAGGAGAAAGGTATTGTAACCCCTAGCAAGAAAAAGGTATTGTACCCCCGGCAGGAGAAAGGTATTGTAACCCCTAGCAAGAAAAAGGTATTGTACCCCCAGCAGGAGAAAGGTATTGTAACCCCTAGCAAGAAAAAGGTATTGTACCTCCAGCAGGAGAAAGGTATTGTAACCCCTAGCAAGAAAAAGGTATTGTACCCCCAGCAGGAGAAAGATACTGTAACCCCCAGCAAGAAAAAGGTATTGTCCCCCCGGCAGGAGAAAGGTATTGTAACCCCTAGCAAGAAAAAGGTATTGTACCCCCAGCAGGAGAAAGATACTGTAACCCCCAGCAAGAAAAAGGTATTGTCCCCCCAGCAGGAGAAAGGTATTGTAACCCCCAGCAAGAAAAAGGTATTGTCCCCCCAGCAGGAGAAAGATACTGTAACCCCCAGCAAGAAAAAGGTATTGTCCCCCCAGCAGGAGAAAGGTATTGTAACCCCCAGCAAGAAAAAGGTATTGTCCCCCCAGCAGGAGAAAGGTATTGTAACCCCTAGCAAGAAAAAGGTATTGTACCCCCAGCAGGAGAAAGGTATTGTAACCCCCAGCAAGAAAAAGGTATTGTACCCCCAGCAGGAGAAAGGTATTGTAACCCCTAGCAAGAAAAAGGTATTGTACCCCCAGCAGGAGAAAGGTATTGTAACCCCTAGCAAGAAAAAGGTATTGTACCCCCAGCAGGAGAAAGGTATTGTAACCCCCAGCAAGAAAAAGGTATTGTAACCCCCAGCAGGAGAAAGGTACTATAACCCCCAGCAGGAGAAACGTACTTTAAACCCCCAAGAGCTGTTGGCTTTAGCAAATATCACAAAGGACACCACTCACGGATTGCCAGCAATTCCCATTAAGTAATACCATAATAATAATAATAATAATAATAATAATAATAATAATAATAATAACAATAACCACTGATTCTACCATAATAATAATAACCGGGTCTATTCTGCCACATTTGACACTTAGCCAACAGGAGCTCGTAAGCAGTACGTCTAACCCTTAACAATAATAATAATAATAATAATAATAATAATAATAATAATAATAATAATAATAATAATAATAATCACTGGAAATATTTCTACCAAATCTGACACTTAACCAACAGGAGCTCATGAGCGGTATGTCCACCCCTTAACAACAATATTAATAATAATTCAATACTTTTTTTAAACTGAATTATATTAATGGTCATGCCGCGGCCCATGGAACTGTAACCACGGCCCGCTGGTGGCCTGTCCTGTATCGTTGCCAGAGGCACGATTATGGCTGACTTTTAACCTCAAATAAAATGAAAACTACTGAGGCTAGAGGGCTGCAATTTGGTGTGTTTGATGATTGGAGGGTGGGTGATCACCATACCAATTTGCAGCCCTCTAGCCTTATTAGTTTTTAAGATCTGTGAGCGGACAGAAAAAGTGCGGACAGAAAAAGTGCGGACAGAAAAAAGTGCGGACATAAAACGTGCGGACAGAAAAAAGTGCGGACATAAAACGTGCGGACAGAAAAAAGTGCGGACAAAAAAGTGCGGACATAAAACGTGCGGACAGAAAAAAGTGCGGACAAAAAAGTGCGGACATAAAACGTGCGGACAAAAAAGTGCGGACAGTAAATAGTGCGGACAGAATACGTGCGGACAGAAAATGCTGGCGGAAAAAAGTGCGGGCAGAAAAAGTGCAGATGGTGAACGTCGAACAGAAAAAAGTGCGGACAGAAAAAGTGCGGACAAAAAAAGTGCGGACAGAAAAAATGCGGACAGAAAAAACTTCGGACATACAACGTGCGGACAGAAAAAATAAGGATAAAAAAAAGTGCGGGCGGAAAAAAGTACGGATAAAGTGCGGAGAAAAAAGTACGGACAAAAAAGTGCGGAGAAAAAAGTGCGGACGGAAAAAGTGCGGACATAAAAAGTGCAGACAGAAAAAAGCGCGGACACACAACGTGCGGACAGAGAAAAGTACGGACAGAATAAGCGCCGACAGAAAAAAAGTTCGAACAGAAACAATAATGGCGATTTGGACAATAAACTTCCCAAGTCGGCAGACGGTACCTGAATCGACTAATCGCCTGAAGGGAATCGATCTAACTAAACGGACTGGAATCGACGAACGGGAACTGAATAGACGCGACGAAAGCAGCAATTCACAAGGAATCAATGACCGGGAATTGAATAGAAACTCAGAAGGAATAAATGACCGAAAAAAAGACTTTAAAAATCGATACCTCTCACGTGAAACCGGCGTCCCAAAATGTCCGCCTTGGTTGCTATTAGGCAACAACACCAACATGTCTCCGCTGCTCCCGGGTTGTAGGCAGCCATCACAACCTATACAACAACTTATAACAACAACTACAACCTTCCGCTTGAAATACTCACTGGGAATATATAGATGTGACGCCTTGTTCGGTCGCCATCATCGAATTTGTAAAAGTTTTTGCGGCCATCGTGATCTCCAAGAGTTCCCGCCATACAGTCGTGCTGATACGGGGTTGATAAGGCGACTGACCGCCCAATCAAAGCGTCATCAGTATAAATGGCGCGATATGAAACAAACGAGCGTCGGAATCAACGACGCAACAAGGAATCAAAGTCTATTTAACGAGATGGAAGAAATAAAATCAAAGTCTATAATGGAGGATAAAAAGGATTCAATACTAAACACGATCATAACATTGCGATATTTATTAAAACTGAGCAACAAATAATAAAAAAATAAATACGATCTTGAAGGCTTTCTCTCTCGCGCGTCAATTCCTCCCGTTTTCTTTCGTTGGCTTCGTCAAGTATACAATTTATGCGTCATGCATTTTTATCCGTTTTATACATTAATTACGTCGTAAATTACCTTCCACTGACATACGAGACAACGGAAAATGAACGTTTTATACAATCATCACCTTTTAAATTATCTTGCACTTACGAGACGACGGAAAATATATGATTTTTGGTTAACTTTTAAGACAGAAAAGATCGTAATAAGTTTATCATACATTTTATACGCATTACACATTAATTACGTTGTAAAATAACGATACGAATATACAGTTAACTCATACAATACAGGAAAGACGGTAAAAGGCATTGAATGAACGTAATTAGCAGATAGATTGTAAAATATGTAAGAAATTGTGAGCTAATTACTACACAAATAGACCTAAGTGATATTACAATGCTATGAATTTTACTCAACACTTTATAATACAACACTGAATGAATATATGTGGCAAATAGATTGTAAAATATGTAAAAAAATTAAACTCAACACTTTGTAATACAGCATTGAACGAACATATGTGGCACATAGATTATAAAATATGTAAAAAAAAATTGTGAGACAATTATTCCACAAACAGACCGCGCAATCAGGCCTAAATATTATACATTGCTTATGAATTATACTCTGCACTTTTTTCTTCCTCTCTCTCTCTCTCTCTCTCTCTCTCTCTCTCTCTCTCTCTCTCTCTCTCTCTCTCTCTCTCTCTCTCTCTATATATATATATATATATATATATATATATATATATATATTTAAAACATTATTGATAATTTATATGTATTTCTAGTGTGTGTATGTAGACCAGTGTATTCCTAGTGTGTAGGCCTATGTAGACCAGTGTATTCCTAGTGTGTATGTAGACCAGTGTATTTCTAGTGTGTGTATGTAGACCAATGTATTCCTAGTGTGTATGTAGACCAGTGTATTTCTAGTGTGTGTATGTAGACCAGTGTATTCCTAGTGTGTATGTAGACCAGTGTATTTCTAGTGTGTGTATGTAGACCAATGTATTCCTAGTGTGTATGTAGACCAGTGTATTTCTAGTGTGTGTATGTAGACCAGTGTATTCCTAGTGTGTATGTAGACCAGTGTATTTCTAGTGTGTGTATGTAGACCAATGTATTCCTAGTGTGTATGTAGACCAGTGTATTTCTAGTGTGTGTATGTAGACCAGTGTATTCCTAGTGTGTATGTAGACCAGTGTATTTCTAGTGTGTGTATGTAGACCAGTGTATTCCTAGTGTGTATGTAGACCAGTGTATTTCTAGTGTGTGTATGTAGACCAATGTATTTCTAGTGTGTATGTAGACCAGTGTATTTCTAGTGTGTGTATGTAGACCAGTGTATTCCTAGTGTGTATGTAGACCAGTGTATTTCTAGTGTGTGTATGTAGACCAATGTATTCCTAGTGTGTATGTAGACCAGTGTATTTCTAGTGTGTGTATGGAGACCAGTGTATTCCTAGTGTGTATGTAGACCAGTGTATTTCTAGTGTGTATGTAGACCAATGTATTCCTAGTGCGTGTATGTAGAATTTAGACCAAAGGCCAAGCACTGGGACCTATGAGGTCATTCAGCGCTGAAAGGGAAATTGAGAGTAAAAGGTTTGAAAGGTGTAACAGGAAGAAAACCTCAAAGCAGTTGCCCAGGGTTGAGGAAAGTAAGGTGGAAGAAAGAGAATATGAAAGGAGGTACAGTAAAAGGGACGAAAGGGGTTGTAGCCAGGGCCTAAGGAACGCCCTTTGCAAAGAACCTTAAGTAATGCCTACAGTTACCCTCTTACAGAGGAAACGGCTTATAGTACTAAAGAGAAAAATAATAAAAAGTGAAAGGAAAGTTCTGAGAGAGAGAGAGAGAGAGAGAGAGAGAGAGAGAGAGAGAGAGAGAGAGAGAGAGAGAGAGAGAGAGAGAGAGTGCTCGTTTCGTTATTTGAATATTTGAACAAAGTGAAAAAAGGCCTTGAATTTGTGCTTGTGAATTTGGGAAGCATTTCAATAGTTTCATAATACTTTTTATTCCCTCACAGCAGACGGATTTTGCAATCCAGTTCCGGAAATGAAATCTAATAAACAATTGCAACCGATGAAATTATTGCAAGTTCTGAATGACAATGAGATATGGTTATGACGTATTAAAGGATTATAATAAAGTATGTAATTATAAAAGATTTTTTTTAATTAAAAGAAAAAAAGACGTGAATTGCAATTTCATAAGCAATCGTACAAATGTTTATCAAGCTCTCTCTCTCTCTCTCTCTCTCTCTCTCTCTCTCTCTCTCTCTCTCTCTCTC
This sequence comes from Macrobrachium rosenbergii, assembly GCA_039081455.1. NCBI lineage: Eukaryota > Metazoa > Arthropoda > Malacostraca > Decapoda > Palaemonidae > Macrobrachium > Macrobrachium rosenbergii. Next base: position 1,935,561 of record JANJGK010000027.1, on the reverse strand, counting down.
TCTCTCTCTCTCTCTCTCTCATAATAAAAATATTGTAATTATTTTACTTTTGATAAACTGTGCACACACACACACATACATGAAAGTTTTTTATATATTTAATATATATATATATATATATATATATATATATATATATATATATATATAATATACATACATATACACATGTATATACATATATATACAGAGTGTATATGTATATATATATATATATATATATATATATATATATATATATATATATATATATATATATATATATAAAACAATCTGATGAATATGATAGGTCTATCTGAGCACTGCTCCGGGCAGCTATTTACATCTGAGGCGTCTGAGCAGACCGCTGGGTTCTAATCTCCCCCCGAGGGAGTCATCGGGGGGTTAGAAGGTCTTTAGAAGGTGTCACTGTTGAGGAGAGAGAGAGAGAGAGAGAGAGAGAGAGAGAGAGAGAGAGAGAGAGAGAGAGAATTCATTAATTCCTATTGCTGTGTGGTATAAGAGTAAATATTCTAATTGCTGATATATAAAAATTAGCTAGATTTAGTTTAAGTTGATTCGTATATTCAAATTGGTTTTATCACTCAGTTGTATTTATAAAGGAAGAACAAAAAAACCACTTACCTGTTTAACAAACCCATTTGTTCTCAGAATTTATCACAAAAACATGGTAAGGAAATCACTTCCGTGTAGACAACAGAGAATTATGAAAGAAAAAAATAACGATTATAGTTAAAAGCTTGGAGCAAGATTTGCGATTCCCAACCTTACGGTGCGGGGACGTAGAGATGACAGTTCTCTGATACTGACGCTAAGCGTGATTCAGCATTTGAGAGAGAGAGAGAGAGAGAGAGAGAGAGAGAGAGAGAGAGAGAGAGAGAGAGAGAGAGAGAGTAGACATAAGTATACCTTAGTTTTACCAGACCACTGAGCTGATTAACAGCTCCCTTAGGGCTGGGAATCGTTTAAAATTGGCGGGAATGAAACAAATCGAAC
>JANJGK010000027.1:1912065-1929565 GCA_039081455.1 Macrobrachium rosenbergii | reverse complement strand
TATTATTATTATTATTATTATTATTATTATTATTATTATTATTATTATTATTCAGAAGGTGAAACCTATTCAATGGAACAAGCCACCCACCACAGGGGCCACTGACTTGAAATTTAAGCTCCCAAAGAATGATATCATGGAGTTCATTAATCAGAAGTAACGGAAGGTAATGGGAAATACAGAATGAGAAGATCGCTTATTAGAAAAGAAAAAAAAGATGAATGAATAAAGAGATAAAAATGTATTGAATTGAATTGAATTGAATATAAAATTTAGGCCAGAGGCCAATCTTGAACTTTTGCAGAATTCTACCGACGAGTCGAAGAGAGAGAGAGAGAGAGAGAGAGAGAGAGAGAGAGAGAGAGAGAGAGAGAGAGAGAGAGAAATGAATAAACACGTGGAAAGGATTACCCAAGTTGATAAACGCCCCGACGGAGGAAGGATGTGGGTGGCAAGGTCTAGACCTTGATGGGTGGGAAGGTCACGAACAGGCGACGGTGGCGGGACTTATAGGCCTATAATAGCCAGGTCACAGACCGGCGCATTAGAAGTGAGCCGTTGACGATCTTGTGCTGAAATGTACGTCTGACATGTCTGTACTTTTTCATACATATGTATATGTATGTGTATATATGTATATGCATATATATATCTCTCTCTGAAACCGGCAAGAACAATTATATATAGTAACACAAATGATGATGAAATCCTTCGTCTATGGTACCGGTGGAGGAGAGAGAGAGAGAGAGAGAGAGAGAGAGAGAGGACACTCCTTCCTTTCTCCCTTTTCCTTTTCTCTCTCTCTCATTCAAACTAGAAAAGAAATTCGACGTCAAAATTCCAATCTTTCTCTCCCTTCAACCTCTCTCCCGAGTTAAAATTTTCAGAGTTTGCCTACAACAGGACATCTTCTGAGCCTCAGATACCGGTGGGAGAGAGAGAGAGAGAGAGAGAGAGAGAGAGAGAGAGAGAGAGAGAGAGAAGGGGAGGAGGGAGGGGCGAGGGTTATGGAGGTAATCCCTGTAACGGACACCCTATCGGGTCGATCACTGTGTCGCCCTACTTGTCTCACCGTCTCTCGTGAGTCTCGTGACTCTCGAGTCTCGAGAGACTGACTTGCGTCTCATGACTCATGAGTCGTCACTCGTCAGTCTGCGCTGAGATGTTGTCGTGATCGGATGTACGTTCGCGTCGTCGCGGTCCTCTTGGCGAAGCACGAGTCGGATGGTACTTTATCTCTTGTGTAAGTATTTTATAATATTCTATATGTAATTATACATGACCGTTATTTTTGTGACGCCTTTTGGAAGGAATGGTTTGGGTCTCGTGCAGCCATACTCTCGTTTCCACATTTTTAAAATGGGTAGAGGGCGGGAAGTGCATTTGGGGGGGGGGGGGGATAGCCTTGTAGGGCGGGGGTGGGGGGGTTGTTTGTTCCTTATTTTGCTGCCCTGGGCTCTTGTTCCCCCCCTCCCCCCCCCCCAACACCCTCACATACACACGTGTCTTCCGTAATATGTTTAACAATTTGCCTTCACGACAACCAAGTTTTTTTTTTAATGTTTTTATATGTCCTCGCCTACATTAGATTTAATCCTGGTTTAACTCGTGAGAGAGAGAGAGAGAGAGAGAGAGAAGGAGAGAGAGAGAGAGAGAGGTTGTTTGCCCTAACTATAACCAGGTTTTATTTTTTTAATAATTGTTTTATACATGTTCTCGCCTACATTAACTTTTATCCGTGTTCGGTTCGAGAGGGAGAGAGAGAGAGAGAGGTCGTAATGGTTTGTGGGATTAAAGACGGGTTCGCCGGTGGAGGGGAGGGGAGGGACCGTGGACCCACCCCCCACCCCCACCCCCGAATTTGAGATTCGAGATTCGAAATTTCACGGTCTGGACCTATATGCATGCTGAGGACAATCCCAAGTATGAGATTTACGTCTTGTACGAAGCTAATGGTGAAATGCACGCCATTACTATAACGTCTGGTATTGAGAGAGAGAGAGAGAGAGAGACGTCTAAACAGGAGATTCTGCTAATCCCTTGGAAATTACCCCAACCTTCGTCTGTTCTTTCAATCAACACGACACCTACCATAATCTTTTACAGCTAAGAAATATATATATATATATATATATATATATATATATATATATATATATATATATATATATGTATATATACTCGTATATATATATATATATATATATATATATATATATATATATATATATATATATATATATATAAACTTTGCCGTCAGAGAAGGTGAATGAGAAAACCTAAAGATCATTTGGATTATATACTTCAAATTCCACGCCATGTTATAATTACGTATTGATGAAAACAAATCAGAATTAAAGGAACTTTGAAAAACGTGAGAAAACCTAAAGATCATTTGGATTATATACTTCAAATTCCACGCCATGTTATAATTACGTATTGATGAAAACAAATCAGAATTAAAGGAACTTTGAAAAACGTGCAGTTTTTTTTTTTTTAGATTACAACGTATGTTTACGAAATGTAAATGTAAGATAACCCACATAAACTGTAAATTAACGTATTGTTATCATATAAATCTTGTAAAAATCGAAAAAAAATAATTAGAAACACTTTATCTCTATTCAAAGAACAATTGCCTTTATTTCTCTCGCTATAAGATCGACAGTTGCCAATTTCAGTTTGAATTCGTTGGCCTTTGTAACTGCCCCCAGTCTCTCTCTCTCTCTCTCTCTCTCTCTCTCTCTCTGTGTGTGGCGATCATTTGCCCGCATTAACTTGTGTGTATGTGATCATACTCTCAGTCACGCCTGTTTCCTAAGCAATAACTTGAATCCTTCAAATTCCCTTCAAACCAATCGAATTTTGACAGACGTTCCAGAAACCCTCAAGGCCTATTTTGGCATTCATTTTTCACACTCTTCTTCGTCTGCTGGACTCTCGTTTTTTTTAGAATTAGGTGGCCTTATGCCAGCCGTCTCGGTAAAGTATATTAGGGAGAAGAATGGACTCATAGGCCGGTGTCACACTATGCGTCGTCGCCGCTACGGCGAAACCGTATGCGGCACCTCCGCATCACCTGCATCCTGTCACACATAAGCGGCGAAGTCGCGTCAGTCTATCCCAAGCAGCTAGCATAGATAGGTTAACTATCATGCTGTCCAAAATTGAATGTTATTTGTGCATTAGAAGCAGAGGGCTAGATTTGAAAAGTTAAATGAGAATATACGAAAATATGATGAAAGGTTTTTCGAGAATTACCGAATGTCTAAAGCTTCTTTTGATGAACTGCTGGAAAGAGCTGAGGCCTCATATCTCGAAGCAAATACAAAGTTTCGAAGATCAATATCTCCAGAAGAAAGATTAACAATTACACTAAGGTGAGTAAAAAAAATAAATAAATATTATTACATGATTTATTCAGACTGGAAAAAATGGTAATGTAACACAGTAACTACAGTATATTATAATAATTCAAATCCAAATAGAAGAATCAAATGTAAAAATAAAATATTCCTTGAATTCTGAAAAACTATTTCATAATCGAAGCAAGATGTTTAGTAAGGAGATTGAGAGACACTGCGTCAATCATTTGAAAGTCCTGTGAAGACGTGGATTGGGTATCTATGGTGCCATGATGACAGGAGTTGGTGATTGCATAGAGGGATCCTTATGCAGGAGATGGTGCTTCCACAAGAGATGGTTCCTGCATTAGTTGAGATGGTGCCTGCATGTGAGCTGGTCCCTGCATATGGGCTGGTGCCTGCATATGAGCTGGTCCCTGCATGTGAGCTGTGTCCCTGCATTTGAACTGGTGCCTGCATTTGATGAAATGATGCCTGCATATGAAGTGGTCCCTGTACATGTAATGGTGCTTGCATATCACTGCTTGACATAGAAGCAGGATACCTTTGAAAATGATAAGAGGGATTCATTACGGACTGCTGAAATGAAAGATATGGTACTTGAGGGTAATTGACCTGGCTGTAAGTTCTGTGATTTTTTTTCGTCGGATGCTTTGAAAGAATTGAAGAGTCAGCAGTCTGAAATCTATTTTCTCGTCATCGTTAAGTTGCTTGTAATCAGGAAGAATGGATATTAAAAAATGATTTGTCTGGATCTTCTTCTTTCTGTTTGGTGCTTATCACAATATCCTTTATCACCCTTTTCCCCAAAGTGATGGCCTTGCATGAATGCATTGAATGAATAAATCAACGTCAAACATCTTTGTAAAAACAAGTGGTTCAGTGGAGCGCCGGGAGCGGCGTAGCCGTCTGGTGTGACCACGTGTCCGCGCTGCCGCAGCATGCTGCGGCGCAGTGCGGCGGAAACGGCAGCGCCGCACTAGTGTGACACCTCTCATTGGTTTGTGTGTGATATCGCCATGTGTGACACCGCATACGGTTTCGCCGTAGCGGCGACGCCTGCATAGTGTGACACCGGCCTTAGGCCAGTGTCACACTATGCGGCGTCGCCGCTACGGCAAAACCGCATGCGGTGTCGCACACGGTGATATTACACACAAACCAATGAGAGGTGTCACACTAGTGGCGGCGCTGCCGTTTCCCGCCGCACTGCGCCGCAGGCATGCTGCGGCAGCGCCGGACTTGCCGCAACGCCGCATCCGGTCCTGTTTCCATGGGAAAACACACTCAGTTCTATGCACGTGGTCACACCAGACGGCTACGCCGCTTCCGGCGCTCCACTGAACCACTTGTTTTTACAAAGATGTTTGACGTTGATTTATTCATTCAATGCATTCATGCAAGGCCATCACTTTGGGAAAAGGGTGATAAAAGGATATTGTGATAAGCACCAAACAGAAAGAAGAAGATCCAGACAAATCATTTTTAATATCCATTCTTCCTGATTACAAGCAACTTAACGATGACGAGAAAATAGATTTCAGGACTGCTGACTCTTCAATTCTTTCAAAGCATCCGACGAAAAAAAATCACAGAACTTACAGCCAGGTCAATTACCTCAAGTACCATATCTTTCATCTCAGCAGTCCGTAATGAATCCCTCTTATCATTTTCAAAGGTATCCTGCTTCTATGTCAAGCAGTGATATGCAAGCACCATTACATGTACAGGGACCACTTCATATGCAGGCATCATTTCATCAAATGCAGGCACCAGTTCAAATGCAGGGACCAGCTCACATGCAGGGACCAGCTCACATGCAGGCACCATCTCAACTAATGCAGGAACCATCTCTTGTGGAAGCACCATCTCCTGCATAAGGATCCTCTATGCAATCACCAACTCCTGTCCATCATGGCACCATAGATACCCAATCCACGTCTTCTCAGGACTTTCAAATGATGGACGCAGTGTCTCCTCAATCTCCTTACTAAACATCTTGCTTCGATTATGAAATAGTTTTTCAGAATTCAAGGAATATTTTATTTTTTACATTTGATTCTTCTATTTGGATTTGAATTATTATAATATACTGTAGTTACTTGTATTACATTACCATTTTTTCCAGTCTGAATAAATCATGTAATAATATTTATTTATTTTTTTTACTCACCTTAGTGTAATTGTTAATCTTTCTTCTGGAGATATTGATCTTCGAAACTTTGTATTGTGCTTCGAGATATGAGGCCTCAGCTCTTCCAGCAGTTCATCAAAAGAAGCTTTAGACATTCGGTAATTCTCGAAAAACCTTTCATCATATTTTCGTATATTCTCATTTAACTTTTCAAATCTTTTACTTGTCTCTCGCGTTCTGCATTAAATGGGTGAATCCAGTGCACAAATAACATTTCATTTTGGACAGCATGATAGTTAACCTATCTATGCTGAAGCCTTTTTGAATGTGAAAATAAGTTCGTATGTAGATATTACTGACATTTTTGAATGTGAAAATAAGTTCGTATGTAGGATATTACTACATTTTTGAATGTGAAAATAAGTTCGTATGTAGATATTACTACATTTTTGAATGTGAAAATAAGTTCGTATGTAGATATTACTACATTTTGAATGTGAAAATAAGTTCGTATGTAGATATTACTACAATTTTGAATGTGAAAATAAGTTCGTATGTAGATATTACTACATTTTTGAATGTGAAAATAAGTTCGTATGTAGATATTACTACATTTTTGAATGTGAAAATAAGTTCGTATGTAGATATTACTACATTTTTGAATGTGAAAATAAGTTCGTATGTAGATATTACTACAATTTTGAATGTGAAAATAAGTTCGTATGTAGATATTACTACATTTTTGAATGTGAAAATAAGTTCGTATGTAGATATTACTACATTTTTGAATGTGAAAATAAGTTCGTATGTAGATATTACTACAATTTTGAATGTGAAAATAAGTTCGTATGTAGATATTGCTACATTTTTGAATGTGAAAATAAGTTCGTATGTAGATATTACTACATTTTTGAATGTGAAAATAAGTTCGTATGTAGATATTACTACATTTTTGAATGTTGAAAATAAGTTCGTATGTAGATATTACTACATTTTTTGAATGTGAAAATAAGTTCGTATGTAGATATTACTACATTTTTGAATGTGAAAATAAGTTCGTATGTAGATATTACTACATTTTTGAATGTGAAAATAAGTTCGTATGTAGATATTGCTACATTTTTGAATGTGAAAATAAGTTCGTATGTAGATATTACTACATTTTTGAATGTGAAAATAAGTTCGTATGTAGATATTACTACATTTTTGAATGTGAAAATAAGTTCGTATGTAGATATTACTACATTTTTGAATGTGAAAATAAGTTAGTTTGTAGATATTACTTACATTTTTTGAATGTGAAAATAAGTTCGTATGTGGATATTACTGTGAATGTTTCTGTCATGACCCGGTTCAGGCAGCGCGGTGTACAGTCAGTGACACATTTGACACACACACACACACATACTCTGCTTCCCTCCAAGGCTCAGGACTCACCAGAATTACCAGTTTTTTTTTTTCTTTTTTATTGTACATTGAGAGAGAGAGAGATCATGATAACACGTCTTGTTATCGCGTCTATTTTATTATTAGAATGATTTCCGAAGCTTTTTGTAGAAAATTGTACATTGAGAGAGAGAGAGCATTTGACTTTCTTACGTTGAAGTCTATTTTGTGAATGACCTGATTTTCGTTATTCCAAGAATATATAATATCTGTTCTAGTTATGTTATTGTCTAAGGGATGATTTTCATGTAGTCATGTGTATATACATACATATACATATATACACACATTTGTACATACACAAGATCGTAATTCTCAGTCATAAACATTTCCTGTCATAATTTGAATCCTTCAAATTTTTCGTCAAATCAATCGACGTCTTCGAGAGAGAGAGAGAGAGAGAGAGAGAGAGAGATTCTCCCCCTCCCCCCTTAGATTCTCCCGAGATTCTGTCCCTATAGGTGTTCATGTTCATATTACGACACGGGAAATGTTTATGACTGAGAATACGATCGTGTAGGCCTATATACGTTTGTATGTATGTGTGTATGTATGCAGCATGTGTGTATGTATATGTATGTGCACGTGACTACGTGAAAATCATCCTTAGAACAATAACATAACTAGAATAGACATATATACTTGGAATAACAAACATTCAAGAAGGAAGCTTCCACTTGAGAACGACGGCCAAATCTCTCTCTCTCTCTCTCTCTCTCTCTCTCTCTCTCTCTCTCTCTCTCTCTCACACACACACACACACACACAGACACACACACACACACACAATACAAATATGCATGTAACAATGACTTTGTAATATATTTCACTTATTATTTGTATGATGACTGAAAATATAAGGCCTAGAATTTAAATGAACTCTTTATAAAGTTCAGCTCCCGTGACTTTTTTCGTTCTGAAATTCAAGTACCTCTCTCTCTCTCTCTCACTCTCTCCTCTCTCGTCTCTCTCTCTCTCTCTCTCTCTCTCCTCTCTCTCGGAAGGTTGAAGTATGGATTAATTTGTAGCCTTGTATAAAGGAATATTAGCAAAGCTATTTTCGAACGTTTATAAAACAAAAGCCATTCTCCAAAGAATGTGGTACGTGACGATGGTGGGGTCAGTGTCTGTTTTATCCCTTATTTTGGGGCAACTTCCGAGGGATTAGCCCACCTCCCCTCCCCCCCCCCCCCCCCGTCTCCCATGTTTCTCTGTTAGCTGTTTAGAAGTAATTCTCGTGCTGGGGTTGGTTATAAGTCTAGACCGATAGCATCAATGATTTCATCTACGGAATAACAATGATAATTATTACTAATTATACTGAATATTGTTCCTTTCTCTCTCTCTCTCTCTCTCTCTCTCTCTCTCTCTCTCTCTCTCTCTCTCTGAAGGTCAAAATCATGGACTCTGTCACATTCGTTGTAAAGGAAAAATTACCGAAGTTATGTTACACAATTATGAAAGAATTATTTCAAAAGTAATTCTTTAAAAAACAATATAAAAAAGTAGGATAGTTGTAGTGAGGGGTTAGCGGAATGTCCTCTCTCTCTCTCTCTCTCTCTCTCTCTCTCTCTCTCTCTCTCTCTCTCTCTCTTCTCTCTCTCTCTCTCCTTCTCGGTGTATTTTACTATTATAGCTGGGATTGTCATAAGCACGCTAGACCTAGACCTATAAAATCAACAGCTTCGCTCAGGCATTGAAATATCAATATTATCATTATTATTGAAAAGAGAAACCCACAAGATTCTTGTGTATAACTTGTTTACTGGTAAATATTTACATATATTACTTTAATCTGGAGCACTTTCAGGTCCTAACTGTGACCCTTTTTCAAGAGATTAGGTAGTCGGGCTGGTTCAAGATTGCTGGGCCTTGAACCAGCCCTGACTACCTCATAAAGGTCCCATCTTCAGAAGAAAACTGAAAGAAGTTTTTGTTGGGTTCATCATTATTATTATTATATATCATCATCATATTATTTTACATATTATGATGAATAATAATCATAGGTATTGTATAATGAATATTGTATCCAGGGTATGAAAGCAATTAGCCTAGGCTTTAGTGCATTCGGGGGGGGGGGGGGGGAGGCCTGGCGTGGTCGGGTGCTTGTGGGGCGGAGTGTTTGCTACTTGCCTGGCTGGGGATTGCCTCCTCCCCCTATATCCCCCCTGTTATCCACCCCCCCCCCACCCTGCCCTGGCCGTCCTCGCACCGTATACACCAAACATATCCATCCCCTCCCCACCCCTCCCCCAGCGTTTCGCCCCTACCATAACCAGTTTTTTTTTTTTTTTACTTTTTTTTATCCGTTATCGCCTATAGTGTTGCCATCAGAGGTTCTATCTTTATGCAGTTCGCGAGACAGAGAGAGAGAGAGAGAAGTATATTTTTGAGACAGGAAACAAAGACTAAAAAATTCCTTGTCTGTGACGTTCTCTCTCTCTCTCTCTCTCTCTCTCTCTCTCTCTCTCTCTCTCTGTATATATACACTATATATACACACACATATATAATATATACACATATATACACAAGTAACTAATTAAGAGCATTTGGATTATATATATTTCAAATATGACGCCATGTTTTATAAGTAATAATGATAAGAAACAATGCGTATTTAACGGAGCTTTGAAAAAACGTGCTAAGTTTTTTTTGAGATATGTATAAATAAATATGTATATTTACAATATACACTTACGAAATGTAAATGTGAAATAACAGACGTAAACTGTAAATTAATTTATTGTTACGATATAAACGCGTAAAAATCGTAAAAAATAATAATGAGAAAGATTCCCTGTCCGTTCGTCGTTTTATCTGTATCAAAGAATAATTGCCTTTATTTTTCGCGTTACGAGATCGACAGCAGCCATTTCAGTTTGAATTTGTTGGCCTTTAATAACTGTCCCCAGTCTCTCTCTCTCATCTCTCTCTCTCTCTCTCTCTCTCTCTCTCTCTCTCTCTCTGTGCCGGTCATTTGTCCGCATTAACTTGTATATGTGTGTGTGTGATCATACTCCCAGTCACGTATATTTTTTCCTATATATTTATAATTTGAATCCTTCAAAATTGTCGTCAGATCAATCGAATTTTGACAAAGGAAGACGTCCACTTTAACTTGTGTGTATATGTGTGTGTACGTGTGTGTGTCTGTGTGTGTGTGTGATCATATTCCCAGTCGTGTATATTTCCTACGTAATAACTCGAATCTTCCAAATTTCCGTCAAAATCAATCGAATTTTGACAGACGTCCCAGGAAACCTAGAAGCCTATTTGGGCATCCATTTTTCATGCTCTTCTCCGTGCGCTGCATTCTCGTTTTGTAGAATTATAGGTGGCCTTATGCCAGCAATCTCAGTAAAGTATATTCGGGGGAAAAGAATGGACTCTTAAAGGTTTCAATACCAAGTATATAAAGCTTTAGTTAGAAACCATTTTTGAACATTATAAAGCCTCAAGTACAAAGCCTTAGTGGAATTGATATTCAGCATTGTAAAGCCTTGCTATAAAACGAATGAATAATAAATCCATAATATAACTAATTAAATTAGCTTACACAAGCGTCAGCGTAAATGAGAGAGAGAGAGAGAGAGAGAGGAGAGAGAGAGAGAGAGAGAGAGACCTGGATATGTGGCCGAGTCATTAACGCCTAAAGAATTTAAACGGAAAACGGTCACTATCGACCTTATTGTCCCCCGAAATAAAGGCGAGAATTCTCCGTTATAAACCTTACGAGCCGTTAAGGATTTTTTTTTCTGTACCTTTACGACTTTTATTACAATATATTTATACTTTTGCGACTTTTTATTACAATAATTTACATAAATTTTGAAACGATATACATTTTCAATGTGTTAGTTACGTTGACATTTACGAATATATAGGCCTATAGTAATAATCTTTAATATGGTAGGTGTAGAAAAGGTTGTTTTTCGCCTATTCGTGAGTCAGCTTCACAGGGGATTAGCGGGAGCTCTCTCTCTCTCTCTCTCTCTCTCTCTTCTCTCTCTCTCTCTCTCTCTCTCTCTCTCGCCGATATCAGACGTTATAATCGTCTGATATTGGCAGGGGGAGAGAGAGTATTCGTACAAGACGTAGCTGGGATCATTAAAAGCAGGAATAGGCCTAGACCGATAAAATCAGCTTCTTGAGCGGAGGCATTATTATTATTATTATTATTATTATTATTATTATTATTATTATTATTAACTTTAATAATAATAATAATTATGGATTCCAAGATTTTGCGACTGTTGAAGGCATTTAGCCACACACTTTTTCATAATTCGAGAACTGCGTTTGGGCAGGAGACCTTTCTTGGGTGCGGGGGTGGGGGGTTAGGGGTACCGTGTTTACCAATCTTGCTGCCCTGGGGCACTTTCACTGGTATTTCCCCCCCCCCCCACCGCCTTCTTTCCGCGTATCTCTTGTGATACATTTCAGTCTAACTTTCTGCCTCTCATCATACACACTTTTTTTTTTTTTTTATATGTATGATATTCCAGGCATCGCTATTCCTATTAAGTAGAAATTCCTTCTTGAATTCGTTGAATCAGTTCATTATTTGAATAAATAAGAGGAATTTTTAAAATTATAAATGGCGACGAAATTTGACTGGAATCCTCAACCGTTGAATTTTAATTATATGCTCAAATAAAGAAACAATTCTCTCTCTCTCTCTCTCTCTCTCTCTCTTTTAGCTACATATAAACATGCTCTCTCTCTCTCTCTCTCTCTCTCTCTCTCTCTCTCTCTCTCTCCTCTCTCTCTCTCTCTCAGATACATATAAACATGCACGCTCTCTCTCTCTCTCTCTCTCTCTCTCTCTCTCTCTCTCTCTCTCTCAGATACATATAAACATGCACGCTCTCTCTCTCTCTCTCTCTCTCTCTCTCTCTCTCTCGCTTAGTAAGTTTAAGTAGCTTTATTATGGCTTTGCCATTCCAAGTTCGTTTTAGACCGAGTCAAAAATAAACCTTTGCTGTCATTTCCACGAAAAGCTTTATATGGGAATCTTTAGACTCCATTTTATATTTATTTATATATTTATTCCTTTCCGGGAGGGCTCCTTTATACCCACAAAGGTCGCTGGCATAAGGCCACTACCTACAGCTACTTCTACAGGATCATCAGAATCTATAAGGGAGGAAGCGTATGAAAAATGGATGCTAAAATAGGCTTAGAGTTTCTGGAAGGATTCAAGTTATTGCGTAAGAAAAAAATATGACTTAGAGCGTGAACAGACAGACACACACAGACACAAGTTATGCAGACAAATGACAGACAAACAGACAGACTTTTCTAGACATGACATATAGGCCTATGATAGTACGAAGCTCTTGACCTGAAAATGTAATATATACTTTTATTGATTGTAAATTTATGTGAATTTTTTTTATAGTTTTTTATTATTTTTACTTGGTTTTATTTTAGTTGGTTTCTGTGTCTGTCTGTCTGTCCTCAAGGCTTGTAACTCAATCGTCGACCCTGTTCCCTCCCTTCGTCCCCCTTCCCCTCATCCATCCCCTCCCCCTCCCACTCACTCTCCCGGAGCACCACGATCGAGTGTTAATTTAGCTGTGTCCTTCCCCCTCTCCTCCCCCTCTTCCCTCCCGCACCCCCTTCCCCTTCCCTTACCCTTCACTCTTCCACCCCCTCCCTCTTCCCCTCCCCTCCCACTCACCCTTCTGGAGCATACGATCAAGCGTTAATTTAGCTCTCCTTCCCTCCCCTTCTTTCTCCCACCCCCTCCCCTCCCCTCCCCCTCTGCCTTATCTCCCTACCCTCACCCTCTCCTCCCCCCTTCTGAGGCAACGGATCAAGTGTTATAACTCCCCCTTCTCAAGTATACAATCTAGTGTTAATTTAGTTGTGTCCTCCCCTTCCCTCCCTCTTCCCTTCCTCCCCTTCCCCCTTCCTCCTCCCCTTCCACGTCCCCTCCACCTTCTAAAGCACACATCAAGTGTTAATTTAGCTGTGTCCTCCCCTTACCTTCCCCTCACTACCCTCCCCCTCCCCTTACTTCTTCCATTCCCTCCCCCTTCCTCCTCCCCTCCCCACTTCCCCCCTCCCCCCTTCCGGAGCATACGATGAAGTTTTAATTTAAGCTGTGTCCCCTTACCTCTTCCATCCCCCCTCCCACTTCCTCCTCCCATCCCGTCCCACTTCCCCCTCCCCTTTCGGAGCATACGATCAAGCGTTAATTTAGTTGCGTCCTCCCGTTCCCTTCCCTCCCCCTCCCCTTTCCCTTCCCTCCCCTCCCCCTCCCTGCCCATCCCCCTCCCCCCTGCCCCTTCAGGAGCTTGCAATCAAATGTAAATTTTGCTATGTCCTCCTCCTCCTTCCCTCTACCCTCCCCCTCCCCTTCCCATCTTCAATCCCCTCCCCTTCCCCCTCCCTCCCACTTCCCCTCCCCCTTCTGGAGCAACGATCAAGTGTTAATTTAGCTGTCCTTCCCTCCCCTTCCCTCTTCAATCCCTCTCCACTTCCCCCTCCACTCCCACTTCCCATACCCCTTCCCTGCCACCTTCCTACTCCCCCTCTCTCCTCCCTCTCTTCCCCTTCCCTCTTCCATCCCCCCTCCACATCCCCCTCCACGCCCACATCCCATACCCTTCCCTGCCAACCTTCCTACTCCCCCTCTCTCCTCCCTCTCTTCCCCTTCCCTCTTCCATCCCCCTCCACTTCCCCCTCCACTCCCACTTCCCATACCCTTCCCTGCCACCTTCCCTACTCCCCCTCTCTCCTCCCTCTCTTCCCCTTCCCTCTTCCAATCCCCCACCACTTCCACCCTCCACACCCACTTCCCATACCCTTCCCTGCCACCTTCCACTCCCCCCTCTCTCCCTCCCACTCCCTTCCCTCTTCCATCCCCCTCCACTTCCCCCACCACTCCCACTTCCCATACCCTTCCCTGCCACCTTCCTACTCCCCCTCTCTCCTCCCTCTCTTCCCCTTCCCTCTTCCATCCCCCCTCCACTTCCCCCTCCACCCCCCACTTCCCATACCCTTCCCCTGCCACCTTCCTACTCCCCCTCTCTCCTCCTCTCTTCCCCTTCCCTCTTCCATCCCCCTCCACTTCCCCCTCCACTCCCACTTCCCATACCCTTCCCTGCCACCTTCCTACTCCCCCTCTCTCCTCCCTCTCTTCCCCTTCCCTCTTCCATCCCCCCTCCACTTCCCCCTCCACTCCCACTTCCCATACCCTTCCCTGCCACCTTCCTACTCCCCCTCTCTCCTCCCTCTCTTCCCCTTCCCTCTTCCATCCCCCTCCACTTCCCCCTCCACCCCCACTTCCCATACCCTTCCCTGCCACCTTCCTACTCCCCCTCTCTCCTCCCTCTCTTCCCCTTCCCTCTTCCATCCCCCTCCACTTCCCCCTCCACTCCCACTTCCCATACCCTTCCCTGCCACCTTCCTACTCCCCCTCTCTCCTCCCTCTCTTCCCTTCCCTCTTCCATCCCCTCCACTTCCCCCTCCACTCCCACTTCCCATACCCTTCCCTGCCACCTTCCTACTCCCCCTCTCTCCTCCCTCTCTTCCCCTTCCCTCTTCCATCCCCCTCCACTTCCCCCTCCACTCCCACTTCCCATACCCTTCCCTGCCACCTTCCTACTCCCCCTCTCTCCTCCCTCTCTTCCCCTTCCCTCTTCCATCCCCCTCCACTTCCCCCTCCACTCCCACTTCCCATACCCTTCCCTGCCACCTTCCTACTCCCCCTCTCTCCTCCCTCTCTTCCCCCTTCCCTCTTCCATCCCCCTCCACTTCCCCCTCCACTCCCACTTCCCATACCCTTCCCTGCCACCTTCCTACTCCCCCTCTCTCCTCCCTCTCTTCCCCTTCCCTCTTCCATCCCCCTCCACTTCCCCCTCCACTCCCACTTCCCATACCCTTCCCTGCCACCTTCCTACTCCCCCTCTCTCCTCCCTCTCTTCCCCTTCCCTCTTCCATCCCCCTCCACTTCCCCCTCCACTCCCACTTCCATACCCTTCCCTGCCACCTTCCTACTCCCCCTCTCTCCTCCCTCTCTTCCCCTTCCCTCTTCCATCCCCCTCCACTTCCCCCTCCACTCCCACTTCCCATACCCCTTCCCTGCCACCTTCCTACTCCCCCTCTCTCCTCCCTCTCTTCCCCTTCCCTCTTCCATCCCCCTCCACTTCCCCTCCACTCCCACTTCCCATACCCTTCCCTGCCACCTTCCTACTCCCCCTCTCTCCTCCCTCTCTTCCCCTTCCCTCTTCCATCCCCCTCCACTTCCCCCACCCACTCCCACTTCCCATACCCTTCCCTGCCACCTTCCTACTCCCCCTCTCTCCTCCCTCTCTTCCCCTTCCCTCTTCCATCCCCCTCCACTTCCCCCTCCACTCCCCACTTCCCATACCCTTCCTGCACCTTCCTACTCCCCCTCTCCTCCTCCCTCTCTTCCCCTTCCCTCTTCCATCCCCCTCCACTTCCCCCTCCACTCCCCACTTCCCATACCCTTCCCTGCCACCTTCCTACTCCCCCTCTCTCCTCCCTCTCTTCCCCTTCCCTCTTCCATCCCCCTCCACTTCCCCCCTCCACCTCCCACTTCCCATACCCTTCCCTGCCACCTTCCTACTCCCCCTCTCTCCTCCCTCTCTTCCCCTTCCCTCTTCCCATCCCCCTCCACTTCCCCCTCCACTCCCACTTCCCATACCCTTCCCTGCCACCTTCCTACTCCCCTCTTCCCTCTCTCCTCCCTCTCTTCCCCTTCCCTCTTCCATCCCCCTCCACTTCCCCCTCCACCCCACTTCCTATACCCTTCCCTGCCACCTTCCTACTCCCCCTCTCTCCTCCCTCTCTTCCCCTTCCCTCTTCCATCCCCCTCCACTTCCCCTCCACCCCCACTTCCCATAACCCTTCCCTGCCACCTTCCTACTCCCCTCTCTCCTCCCTCTCTCCCCTTCCTCTTCCATCCCCCTCCACTTCCCCCTCCACCTCCCACTTCCCATACCCTTCCCTGCCACCTCCTACTCCCCCTCTCTCCTCCCTCTCTTCCCCTTCCCTCTTCCATCCCCCTCCACTTCCCCCTCCACCCCCACTTCCACATACCCTTCCCTGCCACCTTCCTACTCCCCCTCTCTCCTCCCTCTCTTCCCCTTCCCTCTTCCATCCCCCTCCACTTCCCCCTCCACTCCCCACTTCCATACCCTTCCCTGCCACCTTCCTACTCCCCCTCTCTCCTCCCTCTCTTCCCCTTCCCTCTTCCATCCCCCTCCACTTCCCCCTCCACCCCCACTTCCCATACCCCTTCCCTGCCACCTTCCTACTCCCCTCTCTCCTCCCTCTCTTCCCCTTCCCTCTTCCATCCCCCTCCACTTCCCCCTCCACTCCCACTTCCCATACCCTTCCCTGCCACCTTCCTACTCCCCCTCTCTCCTCCCTCTCTTCCCCTTCCCTCTTCCATCCCCCTCCACTTCCCCCTCCACCCCCACTTCCCATACCCTTCCCTGCCACCTTCCTACTCCCCCCTCTCTCCTCCCTCTCTTCCCCTTCCCTCTTCCATCCCCCTCCACTTCCCCCTCCACCCCAACTTTCCCATACCCTTCCCTGCCACCTTCCTACTCCCCCTCTCTCCTCCTCTCTTCCCTTCCCTCTTCCATCCCCCTCACTTCCCCCTCCACTCCCACTTCCATACCCTTCCCTGCCACCTTCCTACTCCCCTCTCTCCTCCCTCTCTTCCCTTCCCCTCTTCCATCCCCCTCCACTTCCCCTCCACCCCACTTCCATACCCTTCCCTGCCACCTTCCTACTCCCCCTCTCTCCTCCCTCTCTTCCCCTTCCCTCTTCCATCCCCCTCCACTTCCCCTCCACTCCCACTTCCCATACCCTTCCCTGCCACCTTCCTACTCCCCCTCTCTCCTCCCTCTCTTCCCCTTCCCTCTTCCATCCCCCTCCACTTCCCCCTCCACCCCCACTTCCTATACCCTTCCCTGCCACCTTCCTACTCCCCCTCTCTCCTCCCTCTCTTCCCCTTCCCTCTTCCATCCCCCTCCACTTCCCCCTCCACTCCCACTTCCCATACCCTTCCCTGCCACCTTCCTACTCCCCCTCTCTCCTCCCTCTCTTCCCCTTCCCTCTTCCATCCCCCTCCACTTCCCCCTCCACTCCCCACTTCCATACCCTTCCCTGCCACCTTCCTACTCCCCTCTCTCCTCCCTCTCTTCCCCTTCCCTCTTCCATCCCCCTCCACTTCCCCCTCCACCCCCACTTCCCTATACCCTTCCCTGCCACCTTCCTACTCCCCTCCTCTCTCCTCCCTTCTCTTCCCCTTCCCTCTTCCATCCCCCTCCACTTCCCCCTCCACTCCCACTTCCCATACCCTTCCCTGCACCTTCCTACTCCCCCTCTCTCCTCCCTCTCTTCCCCTTCCCTCTTCCATCCCCCTCCACTTCCCCCTCCACCTCCCAATTCCTATACCCTTCCCTGCCACCTTCCTACTCCCCCTCTCTCCTCCCTCTCTTCCCCTTCCCTCTTCCATCCCCCTCCACTTCCCCCTCCACTCCCACTTCCCATACCCTTCCTGCAC
>JANJGK010000027.1:1732467-1911965 GCA_039081455.1 Macrobrachium rosenbergii | reverse complement strand
CCCTTCAGGAGCTTGCGATCAAATGTTAATTTTGCTATGCCCTCCTCCTCCTTCCCTCTTCCATCCCCCTCCCCTTCCTCCTCCCTCCCACTTCCCCCTCCCCTTCTGGAGCAACGATCAAGTGTTAATTTAGGTGTCCTTCCCTCCCCTTCCCGCTTCCCTCTTCCATCCCCCTCCCCACCCCCCTCCCCCTTCTCGAGTATACAATCTAGTGTTAATTTAGTTGTGTCCTCCCCCTCCCCTTCCCTCTTCCTCCTCCCCTTCCACGTCCCCCTCCCCCTTCGGAGCATACGGTCAGGTGTTAATTTAGCTGTGTCCTCCCCTTACCTTCCCTCTACCCTCCCCCTCCCCCTTCCTCCTCCCATTCCGTCCCACTTCCCCCTCCCCTTCCGGAGCATACGATCAAGTGTTAATTTAGTTGCGTCCTCCCCTTCCCCTTCCCCCTCCCCTCCCCCTCCCCTTCAGGAGCTTGCGATCAAATGTTAATTTTGCTATGTCCTCCCCCTTCCCTCTTCCATCCCCTCCTCCCCCTCCCCCTCCCCTTCTCTCTTCCTTCCCCTCCCCCTTCCAGAGCACATGACCAAGTGTTAATTTAGTTGCGTCCTCCCCCTCCACTTCCCTCCCCTTCCCCCTCCCCTCCCACTCTCCCTCATCCCCCTACCCTCACCTCACCCTCCCCTCCCTTCCCCTTCCTCCACCCCATTCCCCTCTATCCCTTTCCCATTTTCCTCCCCCTTCACCTTCCCACTCCCATACCTCCTCCACTCCCCCTTCCCCCTCCACCTTCTATAGCACACAGGTGTTAATTTAGCTGTCTTCCCCCTCCCCTTCCCTCTTCCACCTCCTCCTCCCTTCCCCCCTACCCCTTCTCGAGTATACAATCTAGTGTTAATTTAGTTGCGTCCTCCCCTCCCTTTCCCTCCCCTTCCCCCTCCCCATCCCCCTCCCCCTCCCCCTTCAGGAGCATGCGATCAGATGTTAATTTTGCTATGTCCTCCTCCCCTCCCTCTTCCATCTCCCTCCTCCTTTCCCTCTCCTCCCCCTCCCCCTACCCTTTTGGAGCACACGATCAAGTGTTAATTTAGCTGTGTCCTCCCCCTCCACTTCCCTCCCCCTCCCTCCCACTTCATCCAAACCTCGCCTGCCACATCCCCCTTCCCATACCTTCCCCCTTCCCTCCCCCTCCCAACTCCCCCTCTCCCTCATCCCCCTACCAACACCCTCACCCTCCCCTCCCCCTGTTGGAGCACACAGTCAAGTGTTAATTTAGTTGTCCCTCCCTCCCCTTCCCTCTTCCATCCCCCTCCACTTCCCCCTTCCCTGCCACCTTCCCCTCCCTTCCTCTTCCCTACCCTCCCCTCTCCTTCCCTTCCCCTACCCCTTCCTCCTCCACCCGTTTCCCCTCCATCCCCTTCCCATTTTCCTCCCCTCCCCCACCCTCTCACTCTCCCCTACCCCCTCCTCTTCCATGTAATGTATAAGATAGGCTATCAAACACGAATGACGTAATTACTTGATACAGCAAAAACGTCTCTTCCTCCATGTGGACTGAGAGAGAGAGAGAGAGAGAGAGAGAGAGAGAGAGAGAGACGCACACACCAAAACTCAGCAGAGCTACAGACACACAGACAGACATACAGACAATGCGCGAGAACAGAAATAAATTTCCTTAAATTAATTTTAATTTTTCGTGTTCATCTCTCTAGCAAATTCGTCTGATTTTTAGAGTGACCAAAACACTCAGCGCAGAAAGCCTTAAAAATCGTTTTATTTTTCAATAAAAACGACATTTTTCCCCACAAACTATTATTAAATATGATATTTTATATAAATATCTTTCAATAATAATAACGTGAAGTGCCCAAGACAATAGTCCTTTTTTAAGAATGCCCAGCAGACGAATTTTGAGAAGCGTAAAATAAAAATATGACGATGAGATGAAATGATTAAAATTATAAATCATAACTTTTTTGAATTCTAATATAGAAACTTTGGTATGTTTTAGATTTGTTGTGGGTTAGACTGAAAAGGTTTAGCTTTAACTTATAATATATCAAAGGCGTTCGAGTTACGTGAGTTGCATCAGTTGTTGTCAGTTATTTTATACATGATTATCTAGCTAATTCCCGTAAATTTAACTAAATAGCCTTTATAGCCAATGAGTTATGGTTTATGTAATAATTCAAATAATTAATTGAACAGAGTTTAATTTGATGAAGCACTCTTCAAATCAGAGATAATATTCTACATAATTACTAGGTATTGCCGGCTACTAGTAATAGCATTATGTCACATAAATCTTTTAAATAATGTGGCCCTGACTCATTTATTTACATTAAGATATGATTTAATGCACATTTAATATCGATTCAGTCTAAACTGAATACATTTTATTATAGCCGATGAATTCATTTATTTTTAGCTCAGTCTCCCTACAGATGATGTCAGGATAATATTTTACAAGACAACTTAACAAAATATCTCTCAAAATATATAATTCGAGGTCAAAATTAGCTTAATCATCGCTTAATCCTTATGAATAATTCATTTAGTTCTCTAAATGTCCGTGCATTGTCCGTTTATTGATTGATAGAGTAATACATTGTGTTTTAATTTAAAATCATTGTCAAGTTTCAATGTTCGACTTGCTGTTTGTTTTACCAGACATTCATAGGAAAACACCTTTTAGAGTTCTCAGCTTTGATCAAAATACGTCATTATTGGCGATTTTTTAATATAAATTAATATATTATTTTGTTATTCTTCTTATATATCAATACATGGATAAATATAGATATTTATATATCAAAATATTTAAGCTTAGACAACAGTTATATGCTAAACGAAGTCTTAAGTTCAAGAGTTGCTTAGCAATGTTTTAAAATTAATTTATTTTGGCAATTTTAGCGAGATTAAACAATAATCTCCAGGGCTAAAGGAAACAAGAATGTTTTCGAAATTTATTCCTCACATCACATTGTTTAAAAATCTCCTACCTTTCGTAAATTTTCGTGTTCATCTCCAGCAAATTCGTCTGCTGTGTTCAAGTTACCAAAACACTTAGAGCAGAAAGCCTTAGAACTTGTTTGATTTTCCAATAAAAACGACAGTATTTGCTGCAAGCTAGTATTAAATAGCATACTTGATATGAATATCTTTCGACAGTAAAAACGTGAAGCATATATTTGATTTTTTAATGTACAAGACAATAGTCCTTTTTTGAGAATGCCCAGCAAACGAGGCACAGGGCAGACGAATTTTGAGAAGGGGTAGAAGAAGCATAAAATAAAAATACGACGATGAAATGAAGTCCTCAAAATTATGAATCATAACTTTTTAAAATTTTAATGTAGAAACTTTGGTATGTTTTAGAGTTATTGTTGGTCAGATTGAAAGGTTTTAGCTTGAAGTCATTATATATCAAAGGCATTCGAGTTACGTAAGTTGCATTAGTTGCTATTAGTTATTTTATATATAATTACCTAGCTAATTCCTATAACTTTAATTAAGTAGCCTTTATAACCTATGGGTTATGGTTTGTGTAATAATTAAATTGATGAATTGAACAGAGTTCAGTTTGACCCAGCATTCTTTAAATCATAGATAATATTCTACATAATTACAAGAGATTGCCATTTATGATGTGTACCATTATTTCACATAATGTGGTCCTGACTCATTTATTTACATTAAGATGTGATTTCATATACATTTTATATCGATTCAGTCTAGACTGAATGCATTTTATTATATCTGACGAATTCATTTAATTTTAGTTTCGTTTCCCTTCAAATGATGTCAGGATAATATTTTACAAAACGACTTAGCAAAATTTGCCTAAAAATACATAAATTGAGGTCAAAATTAGCTTTATCGTTGCTTAATACTTATGAATAATTCATTTAATTCATTATATGCCCGTGCATTGTCTGTATATACAGTGATAGAATAGTATATTTTGTTTTAATTTAAAATCTGTGTCAAGTTTCAAAGTTCGTCTTGCTGTTTATTTTACCAGACATTCATAGGAAAACACCTTTTAGATTTCTCGGTTTTGATCAAAATACTTCATTAATGGTGATTTTTTAATATAAATCAATATATCATTGCAGTATTGTTCTTATATTTCATTACATGAATAAATATAGATATTTATATATCAAAATATTTAAGCTTAGACAACAGTTATATGCTAAACGAAGTCTTAAGTTCAAGAGTTGCTTAGCAACGTTTTTAAAATTAATTTATTTTGGCAATTTTAGCGAGATTAAACAATAATCTCCATGGCTAAAGGAAACAAGAATGTTTTTGAAATCAATTCCTCATATCACATTGTTCAAAAATCTGCTATCTTTCGTAAATTTTCGTGTTCATCTCCAGCAAATTCGCCTGCTTTGTTCGAGTTACCAAAACACTCAGTGCAGAAAGCCTCAGAATTTGTTTTATTTTTCAATAAAAACGACAGTATTTGCTGCAAGCTAGTATTAAGTACCATACTTTATAAGAATGTCTTTCAATAATAAAAACGTGAAGCATATATTTGATTTTTCAACGTACAAGACAATAGTCCTTTTTCGAGAATGCCCACCAGACGAGACACAGGGCAGACGAATTTTGAGAAGGGATCGAAGCATAAAATAAAAATACGGCGATGAGGTGAAATTATTAAATTTATAAATCGTAACTTTTTTGAATTTTATTATAGAAACTTTGGTATGATTCAGATTTAATGTGGGTTAGATTGAAAGGTTTTAGCTTTGAATTATTATATATCAAAAGTGTTCGAGTTATGTGATCTATATGAGTTGCTATTAGTTATTTTATGTATAATTATCTAGCTGATTCCTACACCTTTAATTGTGTAGTCTTTATAGCAATGAGTTATGATTTATATAATAATTCTAATTATTAACTGAACAGAGTTTAATTTGTTGCATTACTCTTTAAATCATAGATAATATTCTCTATAGTTGCAAGATATTGCCAGTTACAAGTAATACCATTATTTCGCATAAATCGTTTACATAATGTGGCCCTGACTCATTTATTTACATTATGATATGATTTCATACACATTTAATATCGATTCAGTCTAAACTGAATACATTTTATTACATATGACGAACTCATTTATTTTAGGTTCCGTTTCCCTGCAAATGATGTCATGATAATATTTTACAAGACGACTTTACAAAATTTGCCTAAAAATATCTAATTTGAGAATAAATTTAGTTTTATCCTTGCTTAATACTTATGAATATTTTATTTAATTCAGTAAATGTCCATGCATTGTCTGTTTATTGAGCGATAGAATGCTACGTGGTGTTTTAATTTAAAATCTGTGTCAAGTTTCAATGTTCGTCTTGCTGTTTATTTTACCAGACATTCAAAGGAAAACACCTTTTAGAATTCTGGGTTTTAATCAAAGTACGTCGCTTTTGGTGATTTTTTATTATAAATAAATAAATTAATTTGTTATACTTCTTATATATCATTACATGAATAAATATGGGTATTTATGTATCAAAATATTCAAGCTTAGACTATAGTTATATGCTACACGAAGCCTTAAGTTTGACAGTTGCTTAGCAATTTATTTAAAAGGATTAATTTTGGCAATTTTAGAAGACTAAACAATCATCTGCAGGGCCAGAGCAAACAAGAAAGACTCATTAATCTGTGTCTTATATTAAATCGTTGAAATTCGTTGTTATATAACGTAAAATGGAAGATTGAATGTTTGCGTAAACAAAAAGTTGTCAGTTACGTAATATGTTCGATTTTTATTTTTTTTTTTTTTTATTATTTTAGTTATTTAATTCCCCAATAGATGTCCATAGCGGCGCAGACCCCATGAAATTCCCAAAAACGACGAGCCTAAAACTATTACGAAAGATATATTTCAAAGTGTATGACAAATATGACATTAAATATGAATATTAAATATTATATCAGTTAAGTGAAAGTTTCTATTGAAAATAATTCGATTATATTCAATCTTTATGTTACGATATCATTCATCTTTGGAAGCACATGAATTTTAAACATACGATGAATATGACATTAGATATGAATTTTGAATATGATAATTGATAAATTGAAGGTTTTATCTGAAATAACTCGATTATACTCCATAAATTATTTTAGGATATAATTTATTTTTATGTATTTATTTTAGGCGCGTAATCCTCACTGCTGAATGTAAACAAACCGGCTTTCAGAGTAAACTTTGGCTAAAATGTTTCTTTATTTACGGTAAATATCACCTCATTTCAACCTTTATTTGCTTACAGCGTATTGTTTTCGCGTCTATAACGAAGCTTCGTTATATATATACCGTTATATCAGTCGTACTTAACGAATTTACGAATAAAAACACGAATTTATTGAAGCATTTTTTCGAATTTTGGTCGAGTGGTTGACGTCCTCCCATGATGGCCATCGTAATTCGCCGGTTATTTTCCTCCCCTCTTTATTTATACCGATCGTAAGCGTCGCCCATTACATTAATAAATCATTGCCACTTAATTTAAAGTGTCACAGAAACGTAACATACGGAAAAAGTGCCGTGGACACTTGTGAAGTGTCACTAGACTTATCACCTTAGGTATTTCTTTACGAGGTCTTTAAGTCACAACCCCCCCTTAAAGTGTCAAGTTGCCTTCATAGCGTACCATAAGGTACCTTAAGCTGGGGCCTGCAGCTTAAGGTAATCTAGGTTTAGGCTGGGTCCTGTATTCTAGGGTACCCTAGGTAGGGGCCTGTACCCCAAGGTACCCTAGGCTGGGTCCAGTACCTTAGGGTACCCAAGGCTGGGCCCTGTATCCAAGGGTATCGTAGGCTGGGGCCTGTATCCGAGGGTACCATTGGCTGGGGTCTGTGCCATAGGGTACCCTAGATTAGGGTCTGTACCATAGGGTACCCTAGACTAGGGTTTGTACCATAGGGTACCCTAGATTAGGGTCTGTACCATAGGGTACCCTAGACTAGGGTTTGTACCATAGGGTACCCTAGATTAGGGTCTGTACCATAGGGTACCCTAGACTAGGGTTTGTACCATAGGGTGCCCTAGATTAGGGTCTGTACCATAGGGTACCCTAGACTAGGGTTTGTACCATAGGGTACCCTAGATTAGGGTCCGTACAATAGGGTACCCTAGACTAGGGTTTGTACCATAGGGTACCCTAGATTAGGGTCTGTACCAGAGGCTTGCTGATTGGGTAGCCAGGCCATTGTCATTGCAGGGTACTGTATATGACACCTTGGTTTTATTCACCACATCAAGACTACTGTACAAATCTCAGTGTCTTAGTATAGGTTAGGTTTGAATTCATGCCCCCATTACTGGTAATTGCTAGTATTAGTTATATTTCTGGCCATAATTTAGAAAGTAAAATGCAAAGGCCCAGAGGACAGGTAACCCAGTGCCCTAAGCTTCCATAGACTGAAAAGAGAAAAGTAGTAAGAGGGATAAAGGTCTTAGCTGCAAAGGAGTGGTGGAAATTTATAGTGTACTAGCGAAGAGATGGGGGTTTAAGGTTTAGGTATATAAAGTTGGTTAATGTTTTCATTGTTAATGAGTTTAGTTTGAATGTAGCATGCTTAAAATACTCAACCACTGTCTAGAGGTAATTAACAATTGAATTTCTTTTACAGGTCTGTAATTGGTTTCCCTGGCATACACTGCAATCAACCAGTGCTATGGCCGACTGCAGAACAAAGGCTAAGTGTTGGACCATCTGTCAACCCACGGAAGATTTTCACTTGTATGTGTAAATGGTGAGTGGCTCTTACCTGCCCATGAGGGTGGTTCAAAATTATCTTGTGTCCAAATCATATTCTAATAATGCTGTGATGCTGTCTCTTTGGCATGACTTCAGTACTTTCACGCAGGCCTTACTTCATGTCCTTTTTACTAGGGATAGCCTACCCTTTAGGGGAGTAGTGGCGTCAGTAATGCATGAGGTGCACTGTAGGCATTACTTAAGGTTCTTTGCAGCGTCCCTGCGGCCCCTAGCTGCAACCCCTTCATTCCTTTTACTGTACCTCCATTCATATTCGCTCTCTTTTCCATCTTTCTTGCCACCCTTTCCTAACAATTGATTCATAGTGCAACTGCGAAGTTGTCCAGCTGTTATACCTTTCAAACCTTTTTACTGTCAGTTTCAGCACTGAATGACTTCATAGGTCCCAGCTCCTGGCCTTTGACCTAAATTCTGTATTCTGTTTACAAGGAATATGCTGCTGTTTTTTCAGAACTCTGATCGTTGTCTTTGATTATTCATGATGTAGGAATGCTTTCTTATTTCTGGTGATAGAAATTCATTTCTCGCTATAATGTGGTTCGGATTCCACAATAAGTTGTAGGTCCCGTTGCTAAGTAACCAATTGGTTCTTAGCCACGTAAAAATAAGTCTAATCCTTCGGGCCAGCCCTAGGAGAGCTGTTAATCAGCTCAGTGGTCTGGTAAAACTAAGCTATACTTACTTTTTTTTAGGAATGCTTTCTCAACCAGATCTGGTGTTCTCCAGTCAGTGAAATCCAGGAGTGAATGACAGAACTAAATCAGCGGGTTTTAGTAAAAAATAGAGGCTGTTCAGTAAGAACTCTGCTAGCTGGATAACACACTGCACACCTAGTATTGTGGGCCACCTTTGTAACATAAGGTCTTTTCTGCTGAAAACCCACCATTATCTGATTGAAATTACAACTCGTATTGTTTGACCCCCGTAGGTCTTACTTAAGATCCTCTGCAGCATCCCCTCAGCCCTTAGCTGCAGTCCCTTTCATTCCCATTACTGTACCTCTGTTCATAATCTCTTTCTCTCTTACTTTCCACCCTTTCCTAACAATTGACCCAAACAAATTGGTAGAGGCTAGAGCTTACCCCTGTTCAGTTCTTATTGCATCCTACAACCTTTCACCTTACACTCCTAAGCCCTCAGTTATAAATCTCAATAATACTTCTTGCTGAGTGTATCTTCCCTTGTTACTGAACTTTGGGCTAGTTTTTATATATATTCAGGAAATTTGCTCTATTCCAGTATAGGCACCATGTACAGCCTATTTCAAGTTCTGGAAACCTAAAAGAGAGAGATCTGTGGTACCAAATGGATGAGGTACTGGTGTTCCTGGACATTCCTGAAAGGGCAGGCTCTAGGTTTTATCACTAAACAGGTCTACAGTAATATTTGTTGAGATGATCAGCCCCAGATACTTTACTAGGTTTAATTGCTCAGGTATGGAATCAGATTCTAATTAATTAATACTCATCCATGAGTGATTGATCCAGCCCACAGCCGGAGATAAAATATGTCGTTTATAACTGTGAATATGATCTAGTTTGCTGGTGGAGTTCTTAGTCAAATGAAAAAACAGAAGTCAGTGTTTTAAAGACTGTTTTTGATAAGCTTATGGGTTTCACATGACAGTCGACTCGTTTGTGGTAAGGATTCTTCGAGCTTTCATAAGTGAGGTTGAAATATTTTGCTTTCCAATATCTTGTGTGATTAAGATTGAGTGACCCAGAATGATATTCTCATGATTTGCAGGTGTAATTATTAAGTGAGAACAAATGATGCAGTTTGTGGACTTGTTACTCTCATGTACAGTTTGTACAAATTTGATGTTTTGTACAGAACTTTCTGTAGTCAGCTGACATTCAAGGTAATAAGCTTCTACACAATGCACTAACCTTGTCATGTGTAATAGTACATTGCTTAGAATGCTCCTTTGTACAAGAAATTACTCTTTGAATTTGTAGCATTGAGATGAGCCCTTACAAATGACATTCCAGGCTGCCCCTACTAGCAGATTGTTAATGTTTATTATTTATTTAATATGGTGTATATTAATTGTACAATATAGTATGCACTGGGATTTTTTCATGCATATTAATCTGTGTCACTTATATATTTTATACTGCACTACATAAGGTTTAATCAGTGTCACTTATATTTTACACTGCTCTGCATAAGGTCAGGAGGTACTTAAAAGATGTAAATCTTGATCAGCTGATGAAGGAAAGGTTTAGGTTATGTCATTTTGCATTCAAGTAAGTTTTGCTCTCTACAGAATAAAGTTTCCCTTTGCAGATGCAAGTAAAGAAAGTTCAGTCTCAGTCCTTGGAAGCTGTGAGAAAAATACGATCACCAAGGGACCCCAACTGCCTTGCTTACATGTAACCCAAGGCAGGAATGGGCAAGCACAAGCCTTGCCCCTCCGCTTGACTGCTGGCTTGCTTGTGCCATCAAAATCTGGATTATCCAGGTGAGTCTTGAGTAAATTGTAGTGTGAATTCCTGTCTTATCTTTTTAGGGGACTGCATGAAGGTAGGGTGTAACACTTTCAATTCTTGTCATGAACATGAAAGTAGAGGATTAGAAAACTGTGGTAAACCATGATTGGTAGCACTAAAAGATGCTATATTTTAAAGGGAAAGTTTTTATTGTTCAGTATAGATATTCATGTCAGTGGAAATTTTGAAGGAGCTGAAGTGAATGTAGACTTTGGAGGTAAAGAGACACTGAGGGTTGATGCAATGGAAGTTTGATTGTAGGTGTGAAGAGTATTACATACTTTGCGTAAAGTACTGAATTGATTGCGGTTTGCAAAACGTTTTGGTCATCCCAATTTTAGGTACACTGTCGTTTTGTCAAAGAAATCCAATTCCCATGGGGGATAGTGCCATCAGTGCACCTCGTGCATTGCACTGTAGGCATTACTTATGGTTCTTTGCAGCGTGCCTTCGGCCCCTAGCTGCAACCCCTTTCGTTCCTTTTACTGTACCTCCTCTCATATTCTTTTTCTTCCACCGTACTTTCACTTTTTGCTAGCAATTGATTCATAGTGCAACCGCTTTGAGGTTTTCCTTCTGTTACGCCTTTCAAACCTTTTCCTGTCAATTTCCGTTTCAGCACTGAATGACCTCAAAGGTCCCAGTGCTTGGCCTTTGGCCTAAATTCTATATTCAATTCAAAGAAATCGAAGATTCTCCTCCTGAAGGGGCCAAGTTCCTTTACACAAACAACAATATCATTTCAGATCGTCCAAGTTTTTAAAAATAATGAACATCTGAGGGTGCATTGAATTGTTATTGAAACAGACTGAATGGGGGGGAATTATAGTGTTGAGTCAGGTACATTGACAGAACCACAAGAAAAAATTGTTTAGCCATTCTAGTGAGAAGTTACAGTTGAGTGTCAGGAAGTATGTCTGACTTCTGAGAACCCAGCAGTAGAAATCCATAAGATGTACATTTTATCTAGATAGTGCAGCTGGCCTCTGCAAATAAGACTATTGAATTTGATAGGATGAACTACAAGCTCCATAAGTTTAATGAATTTGATACGATACACTGCAATCTTCATAAATCACGACCTTCTGAAAGATTGACTTTAGGTATGTGAGTCTACTTTGCAGTTATTTTGTACAATTTTAAGAGGCCTCTTAAGTCCAGTGATTTACCTTTGAAATATAAAATTTTATGGAAAGTAATAATAGTGTGTTGAAAAGAAGTTCAATGGGTAATGATGGTATAATTTTGAAGTTTATAAACCTTAGAACTTGTGTATTGACTAGCGTTTGTTCAGTAGTTTTAGATATAAAATCTGAAGTGTAGATGGATTATAGCACATTTTAGAGAGCACTGCCTTGAAATAACGTCATCAGGATCTGATTGAAGGTTTTTCTTTCAGGCTGAGCACCTAGGAGAATACTCTTGCTACAAAGAGCTATTTACTTCTGATACTTGAGTGGGCCAAGATGACCCATTATCACCTGGATCCACATCCTGTAGTGGTAAGACTCAAATAAAACTAGAACTGTCCTACTGAATTTGGTGCAAACGCCAGACCAGTTAAAGACTGCGTTTGCTTAACTGGATAACGTTGAATCTGGTACAGTTAGGAGCACTTTTGCTCTCCTTGAACTCCAGTTAAAAACTGCAAATTGACTGCTTTGAACAACAGGTCAGATTTGATAAGAGCTAGTTATGGGACTTTTAGAAGCATCGGAAAGCTGATGACATTCTGCACTAGTAGTTAGGCTGTAGTAAAGTGTGCTGGTAGAACTTTTGGGTAAGAATTCTGTGGAGAACTAAATACAGACTAAAATGTTAAAGTGTCAATGGAAAAGGCAGCAATGTTAGATATTTTTGGTACAGGAAAGACTACACTTGCACCCTCAGGAAAAACTTTGTCGGGTTTTGTAGACGAGAATGTGGTCTACAAAACTAAGAGTTCGTAGTTCTCTGTGCTGACCAGTATTCAGGATATTCTTTGTATAGTTTATATAGGAATTCATTTCATATTCAGATGTGACATACTAATTACTGTAGAGGTTTTTACTTTGATGTAGATGTGAGGATTCCTTGTACTCTGCGGTAAAACCTTGGTAATGGGTATATTTCTCTTGTAGAATTTAATGTTGATTGAATTAGTTTCATGATATATTATTATAATCAGAGTTAAATCTGAATTCATTGAATGGAACGGTTCATTTTACATGGAAATCCATGCTAGTTTTAGTGCGATGAAATAGGCGTAAGATTTTTACTTTAATTTACTCTGTTTTTCAATTCTGGTAATGTCCCTATATGTCCCTCACATAGCACACTGTAGGCATTACTAATGACTGTTTGCAGCATCCCTTCGACCCCTACCTACACCCACTTTTTAGCCTTTTGCTCCACCTCCATTCCCACTTCCTGTCTTCAATCGTACAGCCAGCCACTCCAACTCCCTCTTTAGAAAGCCCCCCCTAGTGTTTGGCTTCCTAGCGAAAATTATACAAAATCAGTCACATCAACATAGAGCATTTTTTGGGAGAATATAGTCAGGTTTAATCTGATCACTTTGTGTTTATTTCTTGAATATCCAAGCGAGAGTAGAGAAGAGGGAATTAGGAGCCACAAGTAACATTGGTACTTCGTGTAGATCACAAGTCTTATAGTTCTTTGAGTGTCTAAGAGATTGCTGTCAAGATTAATGTCGTTATTGAGAGAATGAAATCTGTCCATACAAGAGTGTCGCAACAGCAGTTTGATTCTTGGTGTAGTCGTCAGGGAATGTAAAATGATTGCACAGGATATCTGGAGAACTAAATGCTATCTGAAATGTTAAATAGTGTCGGTGGGAAAAGCAGAGTTTATTAGATACTGTTGTGCAGTGGAGATGCTTTCATCAAGACCACCCAGAGAAACGTCATCAGGTATTTTAGAGGAGGATGTGGGCTACAAAACTAAGAGAGTGTAGTTCTCTCAGGATATTCTTACAGTTTTTAGGCTATATGAATTTGATCCATATTCAGGTGTATAGAAATTAGAGCTTTGTACTTGTGTGTAGATGTGAGGATTCCTAGTATGGTGTAGTAAAATCTTGTGACACATACATGACTAAATTTGTCTGGTAGAATTTAATGTTGAATAAACTTGTTTCCCGGTAACACCCCAACTTAGCAGGAGAGTTGAGTTTAGGAATTATGAGGACTTTTTGTCAGTTGTAAGATATCTGGAAAATATTCAACAGACTTTGTTACTTATCAGAAAGCCAGGCTCCCAAAGTGTGTTGAATGTAGGTACTAGCGAACTAAAAGGTTCATTTTAGCAATCGAGTAGCCCAGAAACACTTTCAAAATACTAATATTGAAATTGAGCATAATTATGTACAGTCCATCTTTCAAGTGATGGTAACTATCTGTGCATTATATGGAAATCCTTGCCAGGTTTAATGTGATGTATGTCTTGTCTTAAATCATTTTGATGTCTGTTGAAGATCCAATAGGTACATTAATTTGGGAGACCCACTGTGCAGTCCAGGTGATGACTTAACTGACAGAAGGGAAAAATCTGGTCATTTCAGAGTTGAAACCTCTCCCAGCAAAGTGTTCTGAATTTTGAGAAAATTGCAAGTTTTACAGAAGCTCCTCTATTGACTCTGGCAAGTGAAAACTATATGGTGGGCTCTGCCACAACCCAAAATATATCAGCTATATTTGCATGGTTAGAATATAGTACTTATGTAGAATTAATGTTGCAGTATGCAAGTTCACAGATTCAGAGGTAGTAACATTTGCAAACACTGTTACACTGCTAAAATGTTTGGTATGCCCTTGAACAGTTTATATCTGCAAACTCAGGGAAAAAGTCATTGACTCTGCCAACTGGGTTTTCTGTGTTCCTAGCATCTCCAATATGAAGTATTAGCCTCAGGCGTCTTCATAACATGGTAATCGTAATCTCCAATGCTTTGTTTGTTCTGTCTGTGTCAATCAAACCTTGACTTTCCTGCTTTTCAAAGTTGAACTTTATCAGAGAATTTTGTTGTGAGATTGTAGCTCCTGAACTGCATTTTAGATCTGTGATTACTGCATCTGTAGTGAATCAGTCAGGGCTAC
Source organism: Macrobrachium rosenbergii (assembly GCA_039081455.1). Taxonomy (NCBI): domain Eukaryota; kingdom Metazoa; phylum Arthropoda; class Malacostraca; order Decapoda; family Palaemonidae; genus Macrobrachium; species Macrobrachium rosenbergii. The sequence continues at coordinate 1,897,571 of JANJGK010000027.1, read as the reverse complement.
ATTATCACAGGACAATTTTGATGTGCAGAATAGTATAGTGAATTGGGGACAGGCCTGTATTATTAGTGGGCTGCTGTGGTGTGCAAATAATTATGTCATTTTGCACCAACGTGAGACAGGCCTACATTGTTTCTGTAGTACCTTTCCACATTGTTACTGACTCAGTCTTATTGCACAGGGCACTTGTACTGACATGAGAGATAGGCTAAGATTATTAATGGATGACCTCTGACCTTTTGTATTCAATGCTGAAGTACCACATTTTATTTCAGGATGAAACTAATGCAATACGCAATAAAGAAGACCCATTTTGACGTGAAGTTTGCTGGACCGAAATGCAGATGAAAATTATTTATTGAAGAGTCCCTGTTTGACATGAGTTTTACTGGACTGCAATTTAAGGTAAGTCGTCTTAGAAACTGTAGCCCTTCCTGTGATATATGTGAGGTAATTTCAATAGAAAATCTTAAGTTAGCAGTTATATAGGCTCTGTAATTTTTTTGTTTTGTTTTGTGCTTGTAAACTCTTAAATTAACATGTTCGAAAAATGGCTGTGCTGTGTTAAATATAGGCACTTAATTTCTTATCTTTTAAAAGTGCAAGGTTTGGAACTGGCAATTTTTGGGTATAACAATCTTCTTTCAGCTGTTCCAGTGTAAGCAATTGGCTGTCACACTTTCATTGGCTTATTTACATTAATTTTTCACCTTTTTAGACTGTTTTCGACATGGGTTTATGAACCCAGCATGGCATCAGAATATAATTGCAGTAACTCCAATATGGGGGTGAATTCACTTAGTTCTCCAAAGGCTCCTGACACTGGTTAAAATTCCTTCCTAAAACTGAGAGAAGAATCTTGGGTCAGTTTCACAGAAAAAACTGCAATGCAGAACTTTGGTTTGTTAGTTTTGTGTGAAAGAAAACTATTGTGACAGCTTTGTCTGTCTGACAAGGAGATATAAGCTAACTTTAACAACAAGTATCCAAATTCTGTTATGAAAATTTATATTATACATTACATCTCGGGCACACTAACGCACCTTTAGTGTTTTTCGTTTTTAGCATGTTTGTACCAGCCGCTTCTGGATGGTATATTTTCCAATATTTTGTATTATTTTGACATTTCATTCTGTATAGTTTCTGTAGTTTCCTCTTTTTGACGTTTTCCCTTACTACCCAGTTCGCTTTCTGATGCCTCTTGTATTCAGTGCTCCTCACCTGATCTAAGGTGCAATCTCCGTAATGGAATCGATTCATTTCTCTGTTGTCTTTCAATACCAAGGGACTTTCATCCGCGTCTCTAGCGGAATTTCAGTGCTGCCTTCCCTTCCTTGTATTGTTTTCAAAATCATATCTGTTTCAAGTTCCCAAAACCAGCTGTTTCTAAGCAACCAGCTTGGTTCCCCTTTGCCAGTGCGCTGGAATACGTAAAACCAACAGTCTTGTGTTTCGTCTGGTCCTAGATGTGGTCATTATGGAATAAGCGTTACTCTATGCCACAAGATTAGAATCAGTTTCATTGTGTGTTCCTCTGTCCCACATTCAACACAGGTGCTTTTACACCAGGGTTTGTGCCACAGATGTTTACATTTCTTGTGATGTTGAAATGTCGGTTGAACCCATTTTCAATGAGCTTATTTCTGTTTCCAGTAGACATGCTGTGCACGTCATGTCTACTGGAAAACTTACAGACATGAGAATTAGTATGTGCTCTGATCTTGAGCTGCTGTTGTGGTTCAGGCTAGCCTGTGTGTGTATTGCTGTATATACGATTGATGTTTCTTGCTTTGATCTTTACTTATGAAAGTAAGAGTCAGAAATTCTCAGTAGGTTGAACTTCCACAATAAAAATCATTCTAGTTCATTAGTTGTAACAAAGGTTAGATTCTAGTAGTAAAACCATATTGAGTAGTGAGTTTTCTGGGATTGGACAATGTTATTGAACATACAGACCTCTTCGAGAAAGGCCAGTGTGAAATTATTGATAATTTTCAATTTTGACATTTAATTTGTATTAATAGGAGTTTTGTTTTGCAGGAACCAGCCAAAGGAAATTTGCATCTTAACCCTTAGTGGACGGATTGAGCTTCAGTGTGAAGTGAAACAGGTTTGGGGAGGTGGACGGATTGCGCTTCAGTGTGAAGCAGCATTACGCACCACTGTTATGGTAATAATGGTTCGAAACAAAGGTGCCAATACTTCTGCATGCTATAAATTCACTAATGGCAACTTTTATACAGACGTGAGTTAGTTAGTTAGAGTTGGGCCAGTATCAGTAATGCTTAGGACTTCAAGGGGGAAGGTGCTGCATCTCTCTCTCACGTGGGTCGTTTTGTAAATTTGCTCGTAAATATACGAAGGGGTTGCTTTTGGTGTTTGTTTTTGTCTTTTACGATAGTATGTTGGTTGTAAATGTAATTTTACAAAGAAAATTGCAAAGAAATATTTCAGTTACTGAATCTTCCTTCTTGTGAACTTACATGAATATTTTACAACAAACATGCAAAAAATTGGTTACAGCTTTTATTTCTTATCTGTTTTGATATTGTGTGAGCAGTAATAATAATTTTACAAAATCCTAAAAAGTTATTAGAAAAAACATATATAAGTTGGTAAAATTTACAATTGTCTTGTAAATGAGGGCCCACAACGGGTTGTAAATAGTCATTTTCAACTTCTTGTGGAAGGTAGGGGAAATTTTTTATAATTTTTTTTATTTATACAGTGTAAATGTCCGTGTCATTCTCTTTCCATTGATGTGATTTTTTTTTTATTTTGCCAACCTCAAAGTTTCCCCAGTCTGGGGTGCTGCACATTGATAAACTATGCCGTCCCTTAAGGGTTAATGGTACTCCCATTCACAAGAACAGACAAAAAATGTTATGGGCATTCTTCAGGAAACCATAGGCAGGCTCTGATTCAAGTCCACACATTTGTAACTAAAAAGACTTATGTATAGCCATTACTCACATGCGTCCAGGTTGGGAACAGTTTATGATTTGAGGTTTTTCATGTCGTAAAATTGAGACGTGATTGTTTTCCCCACTTTTCTGTGACTGATGACATCGAGAGGTTCACAGCAGATTTTTCAGAAAACACCTGATTTACCCAAATCAGGGCATTGGTTTATATGCGCTTAGAATCTTTTTTATTACCACTGTAGTTTTGTAGTGACTTCAACAGATAACTGTAAGTGCATTTGTATGGGTAGAAGTTGTGTTTTGATTTTTGGGGCTGTTGGGAATGTGACTGTAAGTTATCCACTTGTCTTACTGGAGACGAGGTGTACCTGTTGGTATCTGTTTCAATCCTTTGATGCTTTTGAAAAATACTACTACTAGAAATCTGTATGGCCATAGCTTAATGGTGTAATATGGCTGGGTAAGGTGCTCAAATGGTGATTATAACTATTCTGTGAGTGTGTTTTTAACCTAGCGAGAACTTTATTGTACTGTAATTTAAATACAGGCAGTCCCCGGTTTATGACGGTTCCGGCTTACGACGTTCCGAGGTTACGACGCTTTTCAAATATATTCATCAGAAATTATTTCCTGGCTTACGACACATGTTCCGGGGTTACGACGCGTCGTACGCTGATCCGAGGGAAGAAATATGGCCCCAAAATGGCAGAATAATCATAATTTGAAGGTTTTTTTGATGTAAAACTCAATGATAATGCAGTTTACATCGTTTTCAATGCACCCAGAGCATTAAAAGTAAGGTTTTCTTATGATTTTTGACGATTTTCGACGATGTTCCGGCTTACGACGATTTTCGGGTTACGACGCGGCGCAAGAACGGAACCCCCGTCATAAACCGGGGACCGCCTGTATACAGTAGATAGAAGATTAAATCAAAATGTTGGCATACAGGTATATGTAAATTAATGTTTTACGTATCCTTATAATGAATTGCAATGCAGGGTGAGCTATGGAGAATGTTAGCAGAGAATTTGTAACAATAAAATGGGGTTCATAGTAGCTTTTTTCTTTTACCAGGATTGCTGTCACTTTGAGATCTAGATTTATTTTATGTAGGTGAATTCCCTGACGTTCAGAATTCCATTTCTTGGAATTTCTCTTGAGATATTGAACAAAGAACTATTCCACTGAGTTCCCTGACATTCTGAATGAGAGCATTGCTTTAAATTCTGAATATAAATTGGGAAGCCTGTGATGTTACGTTTCAGTTAAGGGGATTAGTTAGTTAGTCACAAATGATTTGTTTAACCAGACCTCTAAACTCTTTTTAGGGTTCTTCTCGGGCTGGAAAATGAAGGGGAGAAGGAATTCATAAAAAAATTAAGTAATTAAATAAATAAATAAATAAAAAAGGGGAAAAAATTAGAATAAAATAAAAAATCAAGAGAAAAGAAAGGGAGTGGGGAGAATATATTTTATTTATCAATTTAATTTTGTTGAAGAAGAGAATGATACTATTAACTGAAAAGCTGTTACCTTCTTTCATTGATTTATTTTGTAAATAAGTGTTTCTTTCATGTTGCCAATCAAGACATGTTTGATTGTTATTGGGATGTTACACCTTTCACAAGTTATTGGGTTTGTGTGCGGAGTTGACATCAGATGACCATGTGTGGGTCTGGAATGTCCTATTCTGAGGCTTGTTAAAAATCACTTCATTAATTCTTTGCTTTTGGGTAGAGGAATGCCACTTTTTAACTTCGTTCTTAATTTGTTTTAGTTTGTTTTGAGGGGGGTGTATTTGTCCAATCATTTTGCCAATCCCTGTAAATTAAAGGTTTAGCTGATGCTAGCCAGTCTGATATGGGAGCTTTCGTAGTAGTTGGGGGGGGGGGGGGGGGGGAATGTACAAGCTAATTTAGCAGCTTTATCTAGTTTCTCATTACCTCAGTGCCTACATGGGCTGGGATCCAACAAATTTGAACTTGAAGGCTGTTTGTAATTAACTGATGAATTTCCCATTGGGTATTTTGGACAAGGTGATTATTTGATTTAAATGATCCTATTGCTTCAATTGCACTTCTTGAGTCGGTCAATATGAGTGCGGAAGGAATTCCTTTTTATGTCATGATCTTGAGAGCCAATTGTATGGCTGTTAGTTTAGCTGTAAATACTGATGATATTAGAGGAAGGCCCATTTGGATAGTTTCACCACTTGAATAGGCTGATGAGCCCACTCCAGCTTCATTTTTGGGTCCATCTGTGTAGATTATGAAGGGATTACCCTCCCGTCTTATGTGTTCCATGGCATGTTGATGGTACATTTCTGTGTTGAACGTATACATCTTTGAAAGGCATGATAAATATGTGCATATTTTTGCCCTTTTTAGTGTCCATGGTGTGATCCGATTTATTTCTTGGGTAAATTTGGGTATCATGTTATGCAAATTCAAAAGATGGCTAGTTTTTTGTAGTAAATGAGTTTTGATATGGGTTATTTGTATTTTGGTTCAGAAATTTATTTGATACAGGAGATGTGCCTGCGTGAAGGGATAAGCCTCTTCTTAAAGTAATTAGATCACTGTAATATTTTAGGATAGAGACAGTTGGAGGTGAGCGGAAGGCTCCCGTACATACGCGCACTCCCTCGTGATGTAAAGCGCCTAGCGATTTTAGGGTTGTTTCTGAGGCAGTTGAATAAATTGGACAGCTATGTAATTTATAATTGATAGTACTGTTGCATTGTACATCAAATTTGTGTCTCATCCTGCACCCCACTTGGTGTGTGAGATTTTCTTTAATAATGCAAGGGCTTTTGATCCTTTGGCTTTGATATATTTGATATGATCTTTCCACTTTAAATGATCAAACATTATACCCAAATATTTAACACTATTGCACATGTTTATCTCTTCATTATAGAGATATAACTTAACGGTTTGTTGTTTCAACCATCTTTTGTCTTTTGTAGAAGACAATGCCATTTGTGTTATTTACCGACAACTTGAAGCCTACGGAGTTGGTCCAAGTGGTCATATTATTTGTTGCTATGTTAAGTATCCTTTGAGCATGTCTCGGAGAGTAACTTGAATAATGTATTACAAAATCATCCACATCCAACCTATTTTGTACACCCTCAGGCAGGTTCATAGTAATATCATCTATTGCCAGGGCAAATCAGATGCAGCTCAAAACACTGCCTTGGGGGATACCCTCCTCTTGTACGTAGCAATTTGAATATGTGTTTTCTATGCGTACTTGAGATGTACGATTTGTTAAAAAATTGTCGATAAATATTGAGGAAGGTGACCTCGAATATCAGATTTGTGGAGTTTGTGCATAATATTGTATCTCCATGTGGTATCATATGCTTTTTCTCTGTCAAAGAAAATAGCCACTGTCAGCTTTTTCTTTTCAAATCCTTTTTTAATATGATCTGAGTTAATGGGTCTGGTGTGGATATACCAGCTATTGATCCCGATTGGGTAGGTGATGAAATTGAGTGTTTGTTCATGAAACTTACCCGTCAGATATATATATAGCTGTATTCTCCGAAGGTCCGACAGAATTTCAAATTTCGCGGCACACGCAGTGGCCGGTCAGGTGGTTAGTACCCATTCCCGCCGCTGGGAGGCGGGTATCAGGAACCATTCCCATTTTCCATTCAGATTTTCTCTGTCGCCGGTGTTGTCAACAACTGTTGTCTGCACCTCCGTCATAGGATTTGCTTTTTTCTAGATTACTGAGTATCTCATTGTCTTTTGGTATTTTGACTTTGGATCGGTAGATCGGCATACGCTTTTTTGACTTTTCTTTGGGTTTTGATTTAGATTATCATTATGTCTGGGTCTAGCTCTGCTAGTTACCGTGCGTGTGTGATGTCTGAATGTAAGGTGAGGTTGCCGAAAGCTGCGGTTGACCCTCACACTATTTGTTCTAACTGTAGGAAGCATATATGCATGTTGAATGATAGGTGTGATGAATGTGCTTCTTTGTCTGAAAATGAATGGAGAGCGTATGATAAATATGTGAGGAAGTTGGAGCGTGATCGACTGAGGAGGTCTTCCTCCAGGAGTGCTTCTCTTTGCGGAAGTGTTGATGTCGGCCCTAACTCCCCTGTACCTTTAGATCCTAACCCTGTGGTTTTGTCTCCTGCCCCTGAGATCGTGCCAGTGGAGACTAATATGCTTTCCGCTATGATGGAATCGATTCGTGCTTTAGAATCTAAAGTGTCAGCTCTCCAAGATAAGTGTTGTGAAGTGACTAGTGCCCCCAGTGCAGTGGAGGGGGCGTCAGACCGGCCCCATCATGCCTCTAGGCCTGGACCTCTGCTGGACTCCCAGGACTCAGGGAGAGAGCATGTCGAAAGCCGAAGGAGGGTGACGGGGAACCCCCACCGGTCTGGCGTCCCTTCGGCAGGTCCTGAAGACGTTTCCCAGGCTGCCCAGGCTCGATCTCGTGTTCGGGTCCTGAAGGACTGCTTCTCGTCTTCTGACACGTCCTCCCCACGCAGGGGTTGGAACCGTCAGATAGACTCTCGCCCTCTTAAGAGAAGCTTTAGGGAGGAGGACGCTTCACGTCCTCTCTCTCCTACTCTGTGCTCCTCGCCAGAGTTTGTGGATGCGTTTCCCCCGCAAAAGAAGTACCGGACGTCATCCCAAGAAGACGTTTTTGAGCGCCCAAGAGCTCTCCCTCCTCAAGAGAAGAGGATTAGGACGCCCCCTCGTCCTTCTGCCTCTAGGTTCCGTGATTCTCCAGAGAGAGAGGCGTCACCAACGAGGACCCTTATTGCCTCCATGCAGCAGCAACTCTCCTCGTTCATTGCAGAGAGAGAGTCCAGGTCCCGTCCTCGTCGGAAGGATGTTAGACTTCCAGTGAAGAGATCTAGGCGGTCTCCTTCTCCTGCTCCTCGTTCGTCACCTTCGTCTGCTTCGCCCGCTCGTCGTGGAAGGAACCCTAGACTCTCGTCCCCAGAGGGTGTTGGGGAGGATCGTCTTGACGTCACCCCAGGACGTCCTCCCCTCCCTTCTCGTTCTAGACGTCATGTTCTCCATTTTGTTGATGACGCTCGCCAGGCTTATGACGTTCGTCATGCTGCCAGACGTGACGCCCGGCTGGACGCTCAAGAAGCTCGTCATGCTGCCAGACGTGACGCCCCGATGGACGTTTTTGACTCCCTTCAAGACGCTCCACCTGCCGTTGCTGTCGGCTCTCGTGTGGTTCCTGGTTCTCCAGCTGCTTTGCACGCCAGTTCCTCTTCCAAGCAGAGGTCCCTGCGGCGTGTTTCCTCTCCAACTTCTCTCTGCTCTTCCCCGCCCGATGTTGGAGATAGACTCAGGGTCTCGGAGTCTGAAGATGAGTTGAAGGATCAGTCCTCGTCGTCGGACTACCAGATCCTCGTCAAGCTGTTGAAGGAATTGTTTCCTGACAAGTTTCTGCCGGCAGTTCCTCTCTCCCCTCCTTCTCAACTGACTTCTTCTAAGTCTAGGAAAGCTCCGGGATTCCTGAAAATGACTAAATCGCTCTCCACTAAGCGGGCCTTCAAGAAAGTCCATTTGTGGATGGACTCCCGCAAGGCTCAAGGAAAGTCTTCTTTCGCCCTTCCCCCTTCAAGACTCTCGGGAAAAGCGGCGATGTGGTATGAGACCGGAGAAGACTTAGGCTTACGTCTTCCTTCCTCATCTAAGGGAGACTTCGCCTCGCTCGTTGATTCGAGTAGGAGGGCTCATCTGTCGACAGCCAAGATTCCCTGGACTCTTACGGAGATGGACCATCTTTTGAAGGGCCTTTTCAAGACGTTAGAAGTCTTCAACTTCCTTGACTGGTGTCTTGGAGCTTTGGACATTAAGTCTCGGAGTCAGGACTCGATCTCCTTGTCGGACCTTTTGAGCGTCTTGTCTTGTATGGACAAGGCGGTCCGAGATGGTTCTGACGAATTGGCCTCGCACTTTGCAACAGGAGTGCTCAAGAAGAGGTCTCTATTCTGCGGCTTCGCTACGAAGTCCGTCTCCTTGGCACAGAAAGGAGAACTGTTGTTTGCTCCCCTTTCCAATCATCTTTTCCCGGCTTCGTTGGTAAAGGACATCGCTGCAAGCTTGCAAGAGAAGACCACACAGGACCTGTTGGCTCAGTCATCGAAGCGCCCTGCGGTTCCTGTGACCTCGACGACGTCAAACCGGCAACTTTCTCCCAAGATGAAGAAGCCCTTTCGTGCCGGAGCATCCTCGAAGCCTTCTTCTCGAGGAAAGAACCTCTCGAGAGGTAAAGCCCTTGCTAGAGGTAGGGGCAAGAAGTGATGTGATTCTCCTCCAGATACCGGTGGGTGCCAGGCTTCTTGCGTTTTCCGAAGTCTGGAAAGTGAGAGGGGCAGACAGTTGGTCCCTTTCGGTTTTAGAGAAAGGATACAAGATCCCTTTCCTTTCTCCCCCTCCCTTAAGCCTTTCGCCCTTGGACCTCTCTCCGTCGTACGGTCCAGGAAAACAAGAGATCCTATACGACCTGCTGCAGCAAATGCTCGTCAAGAGAGCAATAGAACAGGTCGTAGACCTGAATTCCCCGGGCTTCTACAACAGGCTGTTCCTGGTCCCGAAGCAGTCGGGAAGTTGGAGACCTGTGCTGGATGTCAGCAGCCTGAACCGCTTCGTCGCGAAAGAAACTTTCAAGATGGAAACGGCGCAGTCTGTTCTAGGAGCCTTAAGACCTGGGGATTGGATGGTATCCCTCGACCTTCAAGACGCGTACTTCCACGTACCGATACATCCTCAGTCAAGGAAGTTCCTGAGGTTCGTCTTGAGGGGAAAGGTGTATCAATTCAGAGCTCTTTGCTTTGGCCTGTCCACAGCTCCCATGATTTTCACCGTCATCATGCGGAATGTAGCAAGGTGGCTGCATCTGGCAGGCGTACGTGTGTCGCTCTACTTGGACGACTGGCTGATTCGAGCGTCATCGAGGGAGAGGTGTCTGGAGGATCTTCAAGCAACTTTAAACCTGACGAAGGAACTCGGCCTGCTGGTCAACTTCGAAAAGTCACACCTGACCCCAACGCAGTCCATCGTGTATCTGGGGATTCAGATGGACTCAGTGGCTTTTCGGGCTTTTCCGTCCCCGGAACGTCAACAGCTGTGCTACGAAAAAGTCCTGGCCTTCCTAGGGAAAGAAACCTGTTCGGTGAGGGAGTGGATGAGTCTGCTGGGGACCATTTCCTCACTGGAAAAGTTTGTTTTCCTAGGGAGACTACATCTCAGGCCTCTTCAGTTCTTCCTGCAAGACAACTGGGAAGACAAGGAAAATCTCGAGTTGTCTCTCAAACTTTCCCTCGAAGTGAAGGAGCATCTCAGGTGGTGGTTGGATCCCTCGAGGCTTTCAGAGGGCGTGTCTCTCAGCCTTCCGAACCCCGACCTAGTGTTGTTCTCCGACGCGTCAATGTCGGGGTGGGGAGCAACACTGGGCAAGAGAGAAGTGTCAGGCATCTGGAGAGGGGAACAGGTGGCCTGGCATATCAATATGAAGGAATTAGGGGCGATTTTTCTGGCCCTTCGATTCTTCCAAGATCAAGTGTCCGGTCGCACAGTCCAGGTGAACGCGGACAATACCACTGCTCTATCTTACCTGAAAAAACAGGGAGGCACTCATTCTCGTTCCCTGTTCGTTCTTGCGAAAGAGATCCTGTTGTGGGCGAGTTCCAGGAACGTTACGATCTTGACGAGGTTCGTAGCAGGCGTTCAGAACGTGAGAGCGGACCTGCTAAGTCGTCGTCATCAACTGCTCCCGACAGAGTGGACTCTGAACCAGGAAGTGTGCCAAAAACTGTGGGGTTTATGGGGTCGTCCCTTAGTGGACCTGTTTGCAACGTCAAAGAACAACAGGCTTCCGCTTTACTGCTCTCCTGTCCTGGATCCAGGAGCAGTGTCAATAGACGCCCTTCTTTGGGACTGGTCTCGTCTGGACCTTTACGCTTTCCCTCCCTTCAAGATCCTGGGAGAAGTGGTCAGGAAGTTAGCGTCGTCGCAAGATACGAGGATGACTCTGATCGCTCCGTATTGGCCTTACAAGGAGTGGTTTCCGGAGGTAATGTCGCTGCTGGTAGACTTTCCAAGGGTGTTACCTCTTCGTCCAGATCTACTCAGACAGCCCCACTTCGAACGATACCATCAAAACCTCTCCGCTCTCGGTCTGACTGCGTTCAGACTATCGAAATGCTGGCGAGAGCGAGAGGTTTTTCGAAGCAGGTGGCAAGAGCGATCGCGAGAGCCAGAAGAACATCCTCGATCGCAGTTTATCAATCGAAGTGGGCCGTATTTCGACAGTGGTGTACTCGCAGAGGGATTTCCTCTTCCTCGACCACTGTGAGCCAGATTGCAGACTTCCTTCTTTTCCTTAGGGAAGTTCCGAAGCTGGCAGTCTCTACTATTAAGGGGTATAAGAGTATGTTGTCGGCGGTCTTTCGACACAGAGGATTAGATATCGCCAACAATACGGACCTCCATGACCTCATTAGGTCGTTCGAGACGACTAAGGTGCCTCAGTTTCTGGTTCCATCTTGGAACTTGGACGTGGTTCTTAAGTTCCTGATGCAAAGCCCTTTTGAACCCCTTCATGCTGCTTCTTTGAGGAACTTAACAAAGAAGACTTTATTTTTAGTGGCTCTCGCTACTGCAAAGAGAATCAGTGAGATTCATGCGATATCTAAGTCAGTTGGTTTTAAAGGAGACGATGCAGTGTGTTCTCTCCAACCGTCTTTTCTTGCCAAGAATGAGAACCCGTCTCACCCCTGGCCCAAGTCCTTTGAATTGAAAGGTTTGGCGGGTATTCTGGGCCAGGAACCAGAAAGACTGCTTTGCCCTGTTCGGGCTCTTAAATTCTACTTGAACAAGACTAAAGAGTCGAGAGGTCTTGCAGACAGGTTATGGTGCTCGGTGAGAAGACCTGACGTCCCCATGTCAAAGAATGCGCTGGCTTTCTTCTTGAGGTCCACCATTCAAGAAGCGCATAAGAGTTGTCAGGAGAGTGACTTCGAACTTTTGAAAGTTAAAGCGCATGAGGTTCGGGCTGTTGCAACGTCAGTAGCCTTTCAAAAGAACATGGCTCTGAACGATATTATGAATGCCACCTTTTGGAGAAGTCATTCTGTGTTCGCCTCTCATTACCTAAAGGACGTAAGAACAGTGTATGAGTCTTGCTGTTCATTGGGACCTTACGTTTCGGCTGGTACGATCTTGGGAGAAGGAGGCAGTACCCATCCTATCCTTTAATGTATGGTTAGGAATAGTTTTTAAAATTTTTTGGTGGTGTTTTTATGGTTGTGGGTAGACTGTGGGGGCAGTCTTCCCTTTCCTTAGTTTTTAACTAGTCACGATGTTTGGTAGGTCAGGTGGTTATTTTTGTCTCTTTGCTTCCTTCTTGAGGGCTACGATCTGGGCACATAGTGGTCACGTCCCCGTTGACAGATCGTCTGGAACTCTCCAACCATATAGGTCTCTACCTCGTTGGAAACTCCAGTAAAGCAGACGCAGACTTGGGTGACAGTAATCACGAAGTCAGCTATGCTAAAAGGTAAGGAACCAAGATGTGTAATCATCTACATTGTTTTGTTTCTCAATCCTATGCTGTCTCTGCCCACCTCCAATGGTGCGATTCAGCTATATATATATCTGACGGGTAAGTTTCATGAACAAAATGATATTTTAATGATAAAATAAGGTTTGTTCATACTTACCTGGCAGATATATATATTCGTAGTGCCCACCCACCTCCCCTCAGGAGACAACGGCACTATGAAAATCTGAATGGAAAATGGGAATGGTTCCTGATACCCGCCTCCCAGCGGCGGGAATGGGTACTAACCACCTGACCGGCCACTGCGTGTGCCGCGAAATTTGAAATTCTGTCGGACCTTCGGAGAATACAGCTATATATATATCTGCCAGGTAAGTATGAACAAACCTTATTTTATCATTAAAATATCATTTTTGTTATGACACTTGTTAATCTCAAACTAACCATTTTCTCCAACGGTTTGCACGAGCAACTTGTTGGAGATACTGGCCTATAATTAGTGGGGTTGCTAGGGTCTTCTCCTGGTTTACTGATGGGTATGATTATTGCATGTCTCCACTCAGTTGGGAAGACATGCGTTAGCCGTATGTTATTATATAATTTTAACAAGAATTCTTTAGCTAGTGTGGCTAAATTCTGAATCGTTTCAAAGGAAATCATATGACCCAGATCTGATGATCGACATGATTTTAGGGCAAAATTAAGTTCATTCGTATTGAATTCTTGATTATAATCAAGGTCCTCATCAGTTTCAAAATTAAGGGTCTGATTCATTTTTTGTGTTCTAATTCTTTTGAAGTGCTCATCTGAGTTAGAATGAGCACTAATATCTTCTATGTTTGGCTAATATATTTGAAATATCTTGTAGGTTATGATTTAGTTTGCCATTATATAGTATTGGGCTTCTAGGTGGTCTTATTACCATTGATTTTACAAATTTTGTGCCATATTTCCTTTACTGAAGTATTTGGTGACAACTCCGATATATAATTTTTCTATGACTGAGCTTTTTCAAATGTTTTTCGAAATTTTGCATTATATTTATTGTATAACTATTATCTTGTTTAGTTTGTTTATATTACAAGGGCCTTTATTAAGGGTGTTTAATCTAGATTTTAGTCTACACAAATTACGTGCTGTAATTTGTTTGGTTTGATTCAAGAGAGATAAATTGTTAGACCACCATGGTACGGGGGATATATTAGGGGTTGAAGAAGTTTTGGGGATGCATTTATCTGCAGCACTGATTACAAAACTAGAAAAGAAATCATTTGTGACATTACTGTTTTGATTTAATGGGAGGGGAGGGATATTTCTAGTTTGTAAATTGTATTTATCCCAGTCAGCTTTCAGTAAGTTATATTTTATGGGAAATGATTGTTTTTGGTTGTTCAAATAATTCAAAACAATTGGAAAGTGATCACTAGTATATGAGTTGTCTAGGACATTCTATTCCAGTTTTTCAACTAATTCCAGTGAGCATAATGAAGTATCTACTGAGGAGAAGGTTAAATGAGCTTTTGAGAAGTACGTTGGTGAATCACTTTCGTTCAGGGAATGTAAATTCTGAACATTTATGCAATTCCCAATGTTTGTCCTGGCCAAGTTAATAGCATGTGTGTTGTCCCATAATGGATTGTGGGCATTGAAGTCGCCTGCTATTAGTAGGGGGCCATTTACATTATTTAGTATTTCTGGTAAATCACTAAAGTTTGAGTTAAAATTTGGCTGATTATATAGATTCAGTATAGGGATAATTTGATTGTCTGGCATATGCAATTTGATTTCAGTTATTTGATATGACAGTGCTGTAATATTGAAGGGTTCATAAGTTGAATCGTTATGAACATATATAGCTGTTCCTAGCTTGCCATGCGCTGTTGGCGAGTGGCAAGCTAATTTATGGTTTCTAAAGTTCTTAGGAGTTGTACCAATATGCTGTAGACATATGCAAACAGGTTTATGTTCCTTTAGTATTCTCTGGATTTCACCTAGCCGGAGCCGAGTAAGAAAATCCATTCACGTTCCACTGAATTATTTTATTGGTCATTGTTTGGTGGGATTGGCGTTAGATTTTGTAAGTTAATTGATGATTTAGCTATATCCCGTAACATTTTAAGGGAGTTTGCGTTACTTTGTGGTTTCTTTGTAGCTAGGGTTGATTGCTGAATATTTGATGCATCGGTTCATCTTCATATTTCCTTATATTTGAGTTTTGATCATGTTTTTCTTTAGTTTTAAGGATTCCGAGCACAGTCCGCCATCTTGATGGAATGTTAAAGGGCATTTTCGGAACCTAGTAAAGTTATGAAATTTCGGGTTATATTTTCATTTTTGTTAAGTAAATGATTGTACATCGCGATGAAACACTCTTGCCATCCGCAAGATAAATCATGTCCCGAGTGTTGAAGGAATGGTTCTGTTCTCTGGGTCCCAGTTACGTTTCCATTACTGGATGTTGAAATATTTTTGTTAGGAATTTCTGGTATAGGTATATTGGATCTCTGTGCTGGTGTAAAATTTTGATGTGAACTTTTAGGTTTTTTATTATTATTATTATTCTTTGGTCTTGTTGAGGGTTGATTTGATGTGATTAATTTGATGGGTTTTTGAATCTTCAGTGGGATGTTTAATTGAAGGTTTCTGCATTGATTTCGGTGATGAGAGTGCAGAAGAGTTAGTCGATTTATCCCTATTTGGGGAATCGTTATTTACATTTGTCTTGGATTGTGGAACACTATGGATTTCCACTTGTGATGCAGTTAATGTAATCTGTTTCTGATTAATGGGTGAGACTGGGGTTTTGCTGGATCGATCTGTGAATGGAATGTTAGGTTTTTTACCCTTAGGGGGGAGTTCTGTCGATTACTTTCCTTTTTTTATTATGGTTATTTTTGTCAATTAAGTTTTCAGTGGATGATGTTAGTGCAGTATATGAGTTTCCAGATCTGGATTACTAACCTCTGTTGATTTTTCCATATCCCTGGAATTTGTTTCTGAATGATTAACTGGGCTTGTTACTGGGGAGGTCTGTTGCAACTGTACTCTTGGGCTTTCATGAGCAGTAGAGGAGGGGGAGAGGTGTGTCTCAGCTATTCTGTGTTGAGATTCTTTATGTTTATTATGAGTTGTTACAGCGTTTGAATATGAATGGCATTTTACTGGGTCATTGATTCCTCTCACCTTCAGTTCGAGTTTGGCTTCGTTAACGGGCATACCAGTTCTGTCCATTAACATTTGTAATTCTGTATAATGTTGATAAAATATACAGTCTGTAGATTTTGCATGATGATGTAATTTGCAATTTACACATTTGAAGGTTGGTCTTCAGAACATATAGCGTTATTTCTACATCTTTTGGTTGAATGGCCGTATTTTAGACACTTAGAACACCGGAGAGGTTTAGGGCCAAAGGGGCGAACCTCTCAATTCAGTCCCAGAATTTTTATTTTTCGTGGTAGTTCCCGGTTTGTAAATTTTATTCTGACTATTTTAATATGTTTATTTGCATCCCTTCTACTCGGGACAGTATATAATTCCAAGTCATGTATGTTGTTGTATCTTAATTGAAGGGAGTTAATTAAGATTTGTTTTGATGGTAGCTCTTTTTCATCATTGTCTGGGAGCATTACTGTGCCTTGTGTATAGTTTAGTGTTTAATGGCTGGTTACTGTTACTTTCATTTCATTTATGTTGGTTATTTGTAGAAAGGTAGTTGATTGTATTAGCCATTCATTGTTTTTGATATGTCTACATTCCATGTCTTGTGTGGGCTGTATATTTAATCATTTGTTCTCTAAAATGGCTGGTGAGATGCTATTCTGCTTTTAATATTAAAAATCTGGACCAATTGTCTGGTCCCAAAATATGTTCAAAATGAACTAGCGTTGGATTGAGTCGATAGTTATTTCTTTTTTATTTTTTCACATTCGTCGGTGACGAGCTCTGTGTTGATGGGGTTTAAGGGGGATTACTTGTCTCTATTTTAGAGTTATTGTCCTTTATGTATGGTTCCAGTGTTACAATACTGGAGTTTACCAATTTGTTTTTATTTGTTTCTTTTTGGACTTTCTAAACTCTCTGAGCCTTTAGGAACTGATATTTTACTTGGAACAGGATGTCCCGTTGTAACGTTTCTATCTATGCTAAGGAGATTGGCGAGTGACGTTCCATTAGTCATCGACCGTGCCAGAATTTTACCATCATGGGGTCCAGGGGTACTAAAATCTTCATGACTACTTTGCATAAAGGATTAAAAAGAAAAAAATTAACAAATCTTGAAAAGATATCATTGGCTTTTTATGAAGTTGAACGTTCCACCAATGGCACAAGTGGGAACTGACTCCCAAATGTCTGCGTCCTTACCCCACCCCAAAAGGGGGGTGGCACGTCATGATTGGTATGGCCCAAGTGTAAGCAAAACCCGCTTGCTAGGACTGAGTGCATTGTAATAATACAGGCGGTCCCCGGTTTACGACGGGGGTTCCGTTCTTGCGCCGCGTCGTAACCCGAAAATCGTCGTAAGCCGGAACATCGTCGAAAATCGTCAAAAATCATAAGAAAACCTTACTTTTAATGCTCTGGGTGCATTGAAAACGATGTAAACTGCATTATTATTGAGTTTTACATCAAAAAAACCTTCAAATTATGATTATTCTGCCATTTTGGGGCCATATTTCTTCCGTCGGATTGGCGTACGACGCGTCGTAACCCCGGAACATGCGTCGTAAGCCAGGAAATAATTTCTGATGAATATATTTGAAAAGCGTCGTAACCTCGGAACGTCGTAAGCCGGAACCGTCGTAAACCGGGGACTGCCTGTACAGTCATCCCCACCCCAATCACAATATTGGCTAACCGGACTGAAAGCCGAGAGTCCTATTCCTAGAACCAGGCCCCCCTGGAATCCGTGGTCCGGCTCCACAGAATAGTTCCGCCCGAAAAACCAGGTCCGAACATTATCAGGTAGATGATGGTTCTACCACAGTTCCCACTATTGAGCTTCAGATTCAACCTCACTCCATGCTATGATATGTTTTCCTACTTATTAATTTTGGTAATTTTGACGCAAGTGGAAAAATCCACAAAATTATTCCTAAAGTGTATTATTATATATGTGGGACACTTGGGGTCAAACTTAAAAAAAAAATAAAAAATAGATCCCTAGGTTCGAGACCCCCCCCCCTCACCACGTCAAGGTGGTCCCAATTTGAGGGCGACTGAATATGGGTGCTTGGAATTTTTTTATTATCACTATAGTTTTGTAGTGACTTGAACAGTGTTTTGATTTTTAGGGCTGTTGGGAATGTGACTCCTAAGTCAGCCACTTGTCTTACTGGAGACAAGGTGTACCTGTTGGTATCTGGTTTCAGTCCTTTGATGCTTTTGAAAAATAGTACTTCTAGAAATCTGTATGGCAATAGCATATGGTGTAATATGGTGATTATAACTATTCTGTGAGTGTAATTTTAACCTAGCAAGAACTTTATTTTACTGTAATTTAAATATACACTAGATAGAATATTAAATCAAAATGTTGGTATACAGGTATATGTAAATTAATGTTTTATGTATCTTTATAATGAATTGTAATACAGGTGAGCTATGGAGGATGTTAGCAGAGAATTTGGAACAATAAAATGGGTTTCATAGTAGCTTTTCTCTTTTACCTGGATTGCTGTCACTTGGAGATCTAGATTTATGTTATGCAGCTGACTAGTTGAACCATGTTTTGGATACTTGGACTTGCAATACATAAGAGTGGTTTATATCACGTCCTCGTAGTACATATATGAAAGAGGACTGGACGTAGCGCACTTCCTTGGTATACTGCTATTATCAGTGTTAGATGACCATTTTCTCCCTAGGTCCAGATCTACTTTAAATGAGATTCAAGCATTAGTCAGTCAATGCCCTCGGTTTTTCAGCTTCTTGGGATTTTAATTCCCACAGTCCACTTTGGTGTGGAGATTTTTTTTTTTTTTTTTGATGCATGAGGAAGGATCGTTGATGATAGCCATTCCAGTGATCTTACTCTATAATGACAGAGCGATGACATTTGTTAATATCTATCCCAATGACTCCTGTTCGAGACTTGAGCATTTGTTGTTCTGTCAACTGTACTCGTATTTCAGTTGGGCTGTTGATGAATCTTTGCTCGGGTGTGATAATTTTCCTTTTCATTTAAAGTTCTTTTGAATTGACAAGCGTTTGTTCCCCATCTGTCAGTTCTGATTTTAATTGGGCTGCTGGTGAATTCTGGCACAGAAGTGGTGATTTTCGTCTTCCATTAACTGGTAGGTGCAGGAAACAGGTTGGGCTTAATGTCAAGACCTTAACTTTTTTCAGAATTTTGAGTCCCACTTGACTTTGATTTCAAAGACCGAGGGCAAACCTTGCAGACTTTCTGTTCCTTTGATGGGATAAGACCTGTGGGCTTTTAAGAAAATGTTATTGACGTTATAAATATAACTTGCGCACAACAAAATCTATCAATGTGCTTTAGCTAAGAAATGTAAATATATTAGTAAAGTCAAGAGGGAATCCTGTCTTTTTTTTTATATAAATGGCATGAATTTGGAGACCCTGTACAAAGCTGTTTTTGCTTGCAACTATAGCTAGGCTGGTGTTGCAAACTGTTGTTTTCTAGTATCAGGTGCAATACTACTCAGTTTGCTAGGAGCTGTATCTTGATTGCAGCTAAAATGTGGAATAGTTTGCGTGGTGCAGTTGTAGAATCTCCAGATCCCCAGTGTTTAAGAGAAGAGCAAATTCATTCTTGCTGTCTGCTGACGTCTGAATATTTTTCCCCCCTCGTATTTATTTATCACCTTTTCCCGAAACTTGTCTCACTCTCTCTGCAAACTGGTTTCCCTTTGGGGCAAGTCCTGTGTTTATAAAAGCCTGTTGACTCTCCATAAGAGTTTTCATCTAAAAGGAAGACTAATCCATTGAATTCCCTGATGTTCAAAATTCCATTCCTTTGAATTTCTCTGAGATATTGAACTAAGAACTTTTCCACTGAGTTCCCTGGCATTCTGAATGTGGGCATTACTTTAGATTTTGAATCAAAATTGGGAAGCCTATAATGCTACGTTTCAGTTAAGGGGATTAAGAGAAGCTTCTGTCATCATGATATGCTTAAACACCTTCCAGAACTTGCTAAGTGATTCCTTCTTAAACCTAACAAAAATGGGAGACTGGCATTCTTCCTCCTTCCTGGAAGTTTGCAAATGTTGCCCCTATCAGGAAACGTCTTCAAATTCCACATTGCCCCACAAGCTACAGGCCAGACAGTTTTTAAAAGCTTATAATACTATGTAACAATTTGGAATTACTAAGTATTAGCATGAGGTGGGAATTCAAGGTAATAAGATTATTTTCATTAGATATTGTCTGTATGACAATTATATTAAGGTTAGAATTTGCAATACCTTATCAGACTCTTATGAGTTTTGAGTAAGGGGTCCCACAAGGCAGTTGTCCTCAGTGTCACTATTTTGGGAGGAGTTATTAACAGCACATATGAATCTGTCTTTCCAGTCAAAGATTCACTGTTTGTTGAGACTTTTCTGCATTACTGCTAACAATGCTGTATTTGCAATTGATTTGCAAAGGTCAGTTAATGCAGTAGGTAAGTGGTTTCATATTTTGTTTTCCGTAAACTTTGGCTGGTCAGTTCACGAGGAGTACTTGTAAGGAAACTGTTCCTAACCTTAAAGATACCTTCATTATCGTAGGAGAAGGAAGTTAAATTTTTGGGACTTATTTTTCACAGCATCTTACTAGCATGTGGTAGAACATTTAAGAGGCAAGTATACGCTGCAATCTGTACTGATCACTCGTAATATTGAGTGATCAGTACAGGTCATCTGATAGAAGACGTTTCATCTCAATCCAACAAAACCTTTGATTGCACAATAAAATGTTAGCAGACAAAATTTATAGTATGATATGGTGACAAGATTAAATATGAAACTGGACAAAATAAATATGTAAAGAGAAATAGAGCAGTGACAGGGAATCTAGCATTAAAGTGAAAAAGTATGTAGTAGACACTATTTAAAGTTTGAATTGTAAAGGAAATTTTCAGAGCAATGCTGTAATTCAAGAGAAAATTATATAAAAATGATAAAAATTGAATAGAAGTAGCTTTCGTACAACTGTTATCACTACAGATTCAACTGTAATTGATACATACACGTTACAGTCTAATCAACATATTGTGAAATTGCATATTAGTGCATATTTTTCAAGCAAAAAAAAAAAGATGCCACAAATATGATTTGGTTTGGGTTACATTTGAGCAAAGTCAGTTACATCTCTCTCTCGCTCTCTCTCTCTCTCTCTCTCTCTCTCTCTCTCTCTCTCTCTCTCTCTCTCTCTCTCTCTCTCTCTCTCTCTCTCTCTCTCTCTCTCTCATGCCAAACTAAGGGAGAAATGAATCAGTGCTTAAGGGTTAGGTTGTGACAAGCAAAGACGTGAAGGTTTTGTGCTCCATGAAAAAGTGCAATACCAAAAAGGTGTTGAAAGATTAAACAATTAGATGAATAATTAATATAACACATTTGGAAGAGGATAAATTAGATATTTTACGATAACTCTCAAAAGGACCTTCCCCTCGGGCATGTAGCAGGTTGAAATAGGAAAGACCAAGGCCTGCCTCCTTCTGACTGTGTGAGAGATGGGTTCAAAACATTTGGTTATTCGAGGTATAATATGAAAGTTTTATGCTATGGTCATTAGTAAACTGGATTGCCAACAATCCTCTTGAATATCAGTAGTTGCCTATGATGTCAGAATGGTTATAGATATGGTTATGGCATTGCAATTGTTAGGAAATGAACTAGGGAGATAATATGGACGTTTGGAGGTAGACCCATACATCAAAAAGGCACAAGAATATGCATAAATCTTCCTTCTATTGTAATTGGAAAATAAGTTAGCTATTACAGCCTATGAAAAACACGTGAATACCTATAATCATCTGTAATTACCAGTAAATTATACAGGCATAAATATGCCATCTTAATATACAGATACAGGTGCTATTTTATTAAAGGGAATGAAAGCAGAGAGGCCAAGGTTTGGATATTTAGGAGGAAAGGACTGACGAATGGTTCCTACTTGCCCGCAGGTAATACAGATAATATCTAGACATATGTATGGCTTTTTATACGAACTGCAGGCTGACATACTCGCGTTTTTAAGTAAAGAGGGGTTATTTTTATCATGCCTTCGTCATTTTACGCTAATTACTCACTCCAGTTCGGCAGGTGAAAGAGGCCGTATGACGTCATCGATTTTAGCACATGTCGAATCCTTATGAAGGAACTAAATACATTTTCATATTTAATTTACATTACACTATATATTATTAAATTGCTTGATATTGTTTATTTGTTATTTGTTAATAAATATTTGAAAAGAGCTCTACAAAATCTAATTTTTGGAACAAGAACCATCGGCTCCATCTTAAACGTACAGAGTGAAAACCCTTCATATATTCAAATTAATCGCCTAAAAAGCCATAAAAATGCGTATAATTAATACATTAACGTATATTTAACCCATTGCGGGCTCACAAGCGCGCTCTGGCGCTCATATACGCACTCGACGGGAATAAAATATGACTTTAAAAATGGTGTCTGGCAACCTTTTGTTTACATTGACAAGGAGAGGCTCAATGGAGGTGAGAGTGACGTCTCTTTCTTCGTTATTTTCTCGGTAATTAACGTAACCAAAGGATGAAAGCGAATGGGAACCGAAAGATAAATGAATTAACATGGCTGTTTTAATCTAGGATAGTAATTACCGAAGGGTAGTGACTTTTAATGCGTAAAATAAGGTAGTTCAATAAGGCTGCCTCTGTACCTGTCATACTTGTTGGAGAAGGTCGACGCTTATTTGAGCTTATTTATTTGATTACTTGAATTAATTCCTTCTTGATTACCATTAATTAACTTAATTAGGATAATAATACCCACGGCTAGCCGTAATTAACCCGGGATGAGGCTGTGTGGCTAGAAACCTTTGTGGCTTAATGCCCGCATCTTGGAATGACCGAGGACGTCAATTATAATTAGAGTAATTAATAATAGTAATCAGTAGTAATAGTCTAATTAATAGTAATTAATAGAAATAACCGAGTCCTGGTTAATTAATAGCAATTATTTAGCCATGTTTCTTTACTTTGGCAAATATTTACCCTGGGCTATAGGTGAGCGGGCATAGTAACAAGCCTTAGGGCCGGGGTATTGAAGAATTCGGGACAATTTCGAGTAATGGAACAATGTTGGGGCAGTTTTAGCCCCAGGGTTTGGTCGTGGCAAACGTAGGCCTCTTCTGGTAGTTTATTTTTGTAGTTTGAAATCCAAATTACTCTAATTATTGGTAATTAAGTCTTATTGGGGTGCTGGTAAGCTAGACCTGAGTAATGAGCCACTAAGATATGAACTTGGGATTATACAGGATTTCTAGTTATTTAGCACATTATATTGAAGGATGTTTTGGTTGTAATTGACAAACAAATGCTTGTTATGTTGCGTGTCCTGTATATGGATGTATCCGGCTTATAATCTATAAACTTTAAGTTAAAAGTCATGTCAAGGTATTTATCATATGATTTTGATATGACTTTTATCTTAAAGTTTATAGGCTAGCTACATCCAATTGCGGGTTAAGTTGCTACTTTGTATATAGAAGTATCTAGCCCACAACCTATAAGTTTCATTAAAAGTCATCAAGATATTTATCTTATAAAATTGAAGTTTATAGGCTGTAGGCTAGATGCATCCAATTGCAGGTTAGTTAAGTTGCTACTTTGTATATGGAAGTATCTAGCCCACAACCTATAAGCTTTGTTAAAAGTCATATCAAGGTATTTACCTTATAAAATTTATATTGTTTTCCAACTTCAGTTCACTATCTTGGTATTAGTTTTGTCAGTGGTAAAAAAAAAGATTATATTTGCTAATTACTACTGGATTTTTATAGTTTTTGAGTAAACTATAATATTGATGTTTAAAGTAGCCTGTATTATGTTAACAATAAAACTGTTTCTCAATGCTGAATAATGTTTCAGAATTTGACACGTTAAACTAACTTCATAGATCCTCAAATAAGAAAGGTTAAGCTTCCAATACCATAGGTGTAAAGTAAATCAGCTTATTAGGTGTTATATAAGCATTTTTGCCCCTATACAGTAGGCCAGCTTACCAATTATGGATATGTAAAGCTAACTACACCATACTTTTCCACAAAAGCTTACAATACCATACTTTCCCACAAAAGCACTGTAATTTGCTTCTCACATGCAAGTAATTACGACAGGAAAATATCAGAGGGTAAAGTCATAACAGTAAAAATGTTTCAGGAGAAAATAACAAACATTGCAGAATAGTAGTAGATTTGGTGAATTGAATTTTTATCATTAACATATTAATTTGCTGCTGATATGTTGCTCTGTATTTTGTTTCATTGTATTAAGTAGGTGAAATATTCTCTGTCAAACAGAAACACGCTGGATGTGAAAAAATTACTTTGAGACATTGTATGAAGGAAATGACACTCTATCCACCATTCCACAAGACTTGTCTGTTGTCTAGAGATTCTGAACTGTGAAACAAATTCAAGATTGAGTTTAGCATCATTTGTGCCAGAGTAATTATTGTCAGTTGCATTGGACATTACTGATGGGTGTTTAAAACCTTTTTCCTGAGAAATTTAGATGTAGTGCCACAGGAAATGTCTTTATATGTGGGTTTTTTACATGAGAAATTGAGATGTAGTGCCACAGTAAATGTCTTTATATGTGGCAGGCCACAGCGGTAATGTTTGTTTTGTTTTTTAAGTACAGAGTTGAATAATAATTTGGTTCATTACTGCAATGTAACATACTGCACTGTGTAGTTTTCATTGCCTCATAGCAGCTGTACAACCTAAGGAATTATGCTGTACAGTTTTGTGGCAATCAAAGACATTTTATCCGTAATGATTTATATAGAATCCTTTTTTAAAATAAGTTACTAATGTAGATTCATTTTTTACAGACACCACATACTTCAAGACCTACAGTTGTGTAGCTTTCAAGTCATTTCTGTAGATCCATAAAGACAGTTTGATGCAGTTCAAGCCGTCTGAGCTACTTTCTAAAACAGGAATAAGTGATATAATATTGATGCCACTGCGTGTAACAAAAAGCTTTTTTTCGTACCTTTGTATCACTAAATTCAGATACGGCATTTGATGAATCAGTAAAGCCAGTTCCTTAACACACAATGTAGATAAGAACTTACCCATAGCGAAGCTGTCAAGTGATCTATTATTTCATACGTATCGTTTTGAGATAACCGGTAGTAAACATCATAAAAAAAATAACATATCGCTTTGATAATGAATTAAGATAGCAAAATCAGGAAGTCAAATTACTCATAGTGCTAGAAATTCAGAATTGCAAAGTAAGCACTTTAGGTTATGTTTTTGGTAGGTAGTATGTAAGAATCATGAAATTGATAGTCTAAGTTTAAGACTGCAGGTTGTTAGCCATGAAAAATACAAATTAATTTTAAAATCTGGCAGTTGGGGTGATTGTAAAATGTATTTAAAGTGTCATAATGATGTAAACTTCATTCTGCCTGTATGAAAACCATCAATTAATTTTTCGTATTGGCCTACTAACACGAAAAACAAAAATCTTGTCAGATTTTTAGGAAGTCAGATTTATATTATGTTCAGATACAACTTGGGCTGTATCAAATGGGTTTTGTGGGTGTACTGAAATGACTTAAAATATGGTGATAGTGACCAGACTGCTGTTTCAACTAGGAAGATGGACGTCGAGGAAAAGAGTATTACGACCTTCGAACTCAGCCATTGAAATTGGTAAGTTTATGAATTACTGTTTATGAATATGAACTTTGTTTTCCTTCTGTTTTTGGTAATCTTGAAAATAGCCCGGTAATCTATCAATAAATTAAGGGTCAATACAATTGCGAAAGTATTTGCTATAATTGCTGTCTTTCTGATTTTTTTATATATATTTCTTATGTCCAAGCGTGGAACTCAAGGTGGGAATAAGTCAGTAAGGTTTATGCAGTACTCAAGTCTGCTTTACGCTCCAGAAGTGTCAAATTAAGTAATAAATATGTGACTAGGGTTAGGAACTGCACCTTTAGGGTAACATTTTATACTTTAGCCTGTAGAAAAATGCTATATCAGATCTGTAAGAGGGTCGATTCCACTAGTATTTGCATATTCGGTCGTCTCGTAGACAGTTGGGTGATTGGATCACGATCAACATTTGGATGTAAACATTCTCGACAGGTAGCACTATACAGAGGCTGTTATAACAAGTTCCAAACATTAAAAATAATGTGGTTCTGTATAAATTCTGCAAAAATACTGTCTCGGACAGTATTGCGTTTACTGTATTTTGGAGAAATAACATTCAGAAACTGTCGGATGCTGTGGCAAGTATCTCTCGCTCTCTCTTTGAGTCCCAAATACCTTCTTTGCTGAAACCCCCAAATTCAAGCTGTCAAAGTACGGAGATGAGATGTTCGACTCATTCAGAGATAGGAAGTTGTTTAGGCATAAAAACTGCATCATATCATACATATCACCGGTGGATGGTATCACCTCGGTTGATTGTGTTTTGCAAAGGTCTGCGCATTCCAGTAATACTACAGCATCATTGTAAATGCCAGGAAAAAACG
Source organism: Macrobrachium rosenbergii (assembly GCA_039081455.1). Taxonomy (NCBI): domain Eukaryota; kingdom Metazoa; phylum Arthropoda; class Malacostraca; order Decapoda; family Palaemonidae; genus Macrobrachium; species Macrobrachium rosenbergii. Next base: position 1,871,380 of record JANJGK010000027.1, on the reverse strand, counting down.
CGCAACTACTAGTAATAGGTGGTTCCAGGTTGTGCCTCTTGGCATAACATGGCTGTCGTCCTGCATATTCATTTCGTGTCCTGATTACAAGGAATTTGCTGTTATATTTCAAGAGTCTTCAGCTGCAATCCCTTTAATTCCTTTTACCCTACCTCCGTTCATAGTCTCTTTCTTCCACCGTATTCCCCACCCTCCCCTAACAGGTTTTTTGTAGTGCAACTGTGAGGCTTTCCTCCTGTTACACCTTTAAAATTGGAACCTCAAAGCGTCGAGTGAAGATGCAATGCATTACTATCCTAAAGCAGTTCTCCATGTCTTTTATAATTTAATTACATTTTCATCTTTATTTATTATTGGGTTAATTTATTTGTTCTTTTCTAATAATTGATGTCATCTTTCTGTATATCCTGTTACCTTCTGTTACTCCTTTCAGACGAGCACCATATCCCTTGAAAGGTTGAATTTCAAGTCAGTGTGGGCTTGTTCCTTATGAAAAGGGTTCTTCATCTTCTGAATAATAATAATAATAATAATAGCAGAGAGACAAATCCACAGTTATATATATGTACATATATTTAAAGACAAATATGTACAGAAAGCTTTCAGGAAACTGTTCGATTCCCCTTTTCAATCTGATTGTAAACGGGAATCGAACAGCTTCCTGAAAGCTTTCTGTACAGATTTGTCTTTAATTATATGTACAGTACATATACATAACTGTGGAGTTGTTTCTCCATTTCAAGACCCATGCTACTATGAGTATTTTTTTAAATAATAATATGCAACGATAATTTACTCTCACTTTCCCTCTGAGCGCTGAATGCCCTCAGTTCCCAGTGCTTGGCATTTGGGCAGATTTGATATTCCTGTTCCCCCACAAGCAGAGATTTTCTCCGAGAACTAGGAACAAGGAAATGGAGTACAGAGAAATATTGCTGTGTTGAATCTTTGAAGAGTTCCTCAGAACAGCAGGAGTGTTAAAGTAAAGCTTACTTCTTAGTATTGTTCAGCGTGAAACGTTCCCCCATGGGGGGGATAGTGCACTTTACGCAGGGCACTGTGGACATTACTTAAGGTTCTTTGTAGCATGTCTGCAACCCCTTTCATTCCTCTTAGTGTACCTCTGTTCATATTCCACTTCTCCAATCTTACTTTCCTCTACCCTCTCCTAATAATTGTTTCATAGTGCAACTGCTTTGAGGTTTTCCTTCTTTCAAATCTTGAAAACCTCTTCACTCTCAGTTTCCCTTTCAGCGCTGGGCGTTCGGCCTAAATTTCATTTTCCATTCCAACGTGAAGGTGTCCTTTCTTAAATTCCTTGCTTGGTGAATTGGAGTTGGAGAACGCCATAGCTTTTGAGGGGTTTCTCTTGTATTACCCAAAGACTGCCAACTTTTCATGAAGACACCATCACCATATTGGCAAAACAGTGCATACCCTCTGTCGCCATTACTTCCGTTAATACTTCCTTGTAAGGGGATCAGTGCCATCAGTGTACCTCACACAGTGCACAGTAGGCATTACTTAAGGATCTTTGCAGCGTCCCTTCAACCTTTAGCTGCAACCTAAGGATCTTTGCAGCGTCCCTTCCAACCCTTAGCTGCAACCCCTTTCAATCCTAATGGTATTCTCCTTGCATTTTAATACATTTTTATTTATCGCTTTTGGTAATTTATTTTTCTCTAATAAGTGAGATCTCTTCTTTCCGTATTTCCCTTCACCTTCTCTTACTTCCTGATGAGCACCATATTCTTTGGAAGCTTGAATTTCAAGTCACTGGCCCCAGTGGTGGGATTGTTCCATACGAATAGGATTTATTTTCTGAATAATGATGATAATAATTTTACTATTCCTTTATCTCTTTCTTCCATCGTACTTTGCACCCTCTCCAAACAATTATTTCCTCATTATTTTCAGCGTTGAATGACTTCATAGGCCCCATCACTTTGCCTTTGACCTAAGTTTTATATTCCAGTTCCGTTAATGCTTTGTACACCACACCTCCCTTATTAGCCCCTACACACGTGTCAGCAAACCTCAGTCATGTCTTATGACCCTTCTTCCTGAACTTAAACTCCCTTATAACTAATTTCTTTGATGACTTTGCATTGTGCTCAAATTGGACTGTACGTCGAGCAAAACTGACTCCTCCACTAAAGGCATAAGAATAGCGTACTCGTTACTTCTCAAGCCCAAAACACAACTGAGCTTTTAACAGGGTCAATTGAAACCCTGACTTTCCTTAACCTAATTTATTAACCTTAATATTACAGTGGCCTGAAGGCCTTCAGACAGAACCTTATCCTAATTTTATTTACATTCGCCACGGTTTAGCAATTACCATCTCTCAACACTTGATCTAACTTATTTCCTACTTACCACTCAAGTTTACCAAAACAGTCCCCCTATATTTAACTTAGCCTAACTTGATACTATCAATAGTCAAAATATTGTCAGCAACTAATCCAACTCTGGCATAAATCAGATTCAGGTTCCTTAACTTTCTCAGCACTGCATCTCAGAATAATCCAAGATAACCGTGAAAGTCAACACAATTTTGGGGATCACTACGGAGTTTATTTCAGTATCTCGTCCAAGCTGAGTACAGAAATTACTTTGGAGTTTCTTCAAGCAATCTTTTTCTACACAAAAGCCCTTCTCTCCTTTCAAATGAGAATCTGAGACCTCATTCACAATAAAATCAGCCTACAGATATTTAAGCACCTTCTATAATCCCCAATCCCATTTAGGACGGTCACTGTCTTAAATAACTGACGTAATAACTGTCACACTGTGGAACTTGAAAATGGCTCGGTCTCACCAACTGTTTGACTGCTTTGGTAGTTGCCAATGTCCATTCCCTACCCCAGGTGAAGCTTCTTCCGGTTCAGGTGAAGGGAAGCCAATTACTCTACCCTGTCACACTCAAGCAAACTGGAAATAAAAAGAAAAAAACATGAAACTTACGAAACATACATCAGACGTTCATAACAAAAACACGAAATAAACATAAACAAAAACCTCACAACAACAAAAAAACGATCAATTCACACAAACCATCTTTCATCATACGAACCCAAACTTAGCCAACCACGATGTCTCTTACAACAGAGACCAGGTATGCACCCCACGCAGTGCAGTGTAGGCAGACTTTAGGCTCTTAGCCGCGTCCCTTCCTTGACCCTAAGCTGCAACCCCTTTCATTCCTTTCACTGTACCTCTGTTCATATTCTCTTACCACCACCTTTCTTTTTTCCACCCTCTTCTAACAGTTGTTCATTTTGCAGTTGTGGGGTTCTCCTGTTCCTCCTTCAAAACGTTTTCATTGAGAATTTTTCTTTCAGTGCTGAATGACCTCATAGTTCCTAACTTGAACTAACCTGTACATTACACTTAACAGACAATTTAAGAGACATATTAGAAGATTTATCACAGCCAAAATGGTTGGCATAAGGAAAAATAATCATAAAAAGAGTAACTGATAAGTACAGGAGTCCACTGAGGGGAGGTGTTACTGGTATTTTTGGATGATGCTCCTGACCACATAGAGGTTCTTGGGTCTTCACTCTATAGACTTGCAGCATTATTTGTTGAAATTCTTAGCCTCCATATACAGTATTATTATTATTATTATTATTATTATTATTATTATTATTATTATTATTATTATTTTTCAAAAGATGAACCCTATTCATATGGAACAAACCCACCACAGTGGCCATTGACTCGAAAATCAAACTTCCAAAGAATATGGTGCTCGTTTGAAAGAAGTAACAGGAAGTAAAGTAATGGGGAATACAGAAAGAGATTAGTTATTAGAAAAACATAAATGAGCAAATTAATAAATAAATAAGAATGAAAGTAAAATATTAAAATACAAGTTGAATTGTAATAGGGTAGTAATGCATTGCATCTTTGCTTGAACTGCTGAAGTTCCAATTGTATGACATCCTCGTGAAAACTGTTCCACAGTCCAATGGTGTGAGGAATAAAGGACTTCTGGAATTGAGAAGTTTGTCAGCGAGGCACACTTACCGCATATTGGTGCTGCTCTTAAAATACAACTTACGAAAAAGTGACAAACAAGAGACCATCCGTCAGTGGTCCAAGTCATAACTGCTAATCTATCTGTTAGGGTTTGCATTGGATTCAACTAACACTTTACAGTAATAATAACTTTCTCGTTCCTCAGGTCCCCGGGTGTCACATCCACGATATAGGAGATGGAAGCTGAGATTTTTCTACAGCAGTATAATAATGTGGGCAGTTGTCACTTAGTAATGGTAAGGAACATACATATCACTTTTCATTTCCAAAGCAAAGCTAAATAAGCGTATGGTTTAGATCCAGTATAAGTTTTTGTTGGTAATAAAAGCTAATATATAATTATTGTTCACTAGTCTAGTTCTCTGGAAAAGGGAAGACAATATATCATGGTAATGAACCCTGATCTTTTGCAAGAACCCTCCAAGCTCTCAAGGATGAAGTCAAAATATTTTGTCATACTTTACTTTTCAATATTTCAGCCAAAGCACTAATTCTCATATGGACTGGACCATCTTCCACAAAGGCCTGGCTTTTGAGCAACCATACAAGGGACAGTTTAGAGCTACGATGTCAAGAGTCACTGGCCCAGTGCCACCTCACAGACTAGCTAGAGAAACAGTTGAGAGTATAGTGGCTTTTCAGTGCTGGCTATGCAAAGAGAGCCGTGGTGCTTCTTTCCTCCATTACAGTTATTTATCTCTACAGTATCAGACTTTGATTCAGACTGAACAGGGTCTCCTCATTCTGCCGTTGTGAGTATCCTCATAAATTGAAACCTTTCTTATGATTTATGTGAGTCAGGGTTTTTGTAATGAAAACACTAAATACTAAAGATTTAATAGACTTATGCAGCGCGTATATTAGTTATTGGTTAGCTTGTGAAGTTTTAAACTGTTATAGTCGATAAAAAAACTGATCTTCAAGTTAATTATAACCCTTTGATGACTTATCTTGTATAGTTGTAAGGCTTTAATTTAACATCATTAGGACTTGATAAATGATTGATTACAGGCATCCCAATTTAAGCAATTGCATATTGCACACTCACATTATATTATGGTCTGTGACACACCGTCAGAATAGTATTACTATAGAACCCCCAGACGCTAAGGCCCTTTTTGTGGGTTATGTATATCAAATAGGAACTGCCTGAATCTAACGTACATTACCCAGATTGTTACCCAAGCTTTATACTGAAGTGTTAGGTATATATTACTGGTTAATGATCTGGGGAGTTTTTGCCAGATTAATGAGACATGACTAGTTTATTACTTAATCACCTATGATATGAAGGGGAATTTTATTTAAGTCTTTGATATTTGTGGCATTATTGTCTCTCTGCTAAAGTTTTTTGAAGTTCTAGTTTACTTTTAAAGTGTTGTAAGTATGGCATGAGTTTTGAATCTTGAGGTAACAGAGTACCACATTTCATCACTTTATTAATATCTGGATCGAAATTTGCATCAGTCAAAGGGCATATTAGCATAACTTGCACAAGATACTTCAAGATCTAGTTTTTAAGACTGTTGGCAAAAAACATGAGTGATGCTATAGGCAAGATTAAAGCAAGAGGGTTTGGCTAAATATAACATCACAATCATAAGAACATTTAAGGAAAGTATTCAAACCTTTGCGCTTCTGTCAACAATACTGAAGGACCCCATTTTATTCCAGACTGAGGAACCGACTCGCAAGTAAAACCTCTCGAGCACGTAAAGGCCTCTGCACTGAAACGAAATACTAAGACAAAAGGGAAGCTGGACAAGTGGTTCATAGCTTCAGAACCTGGATGCACTGGTAAGTACAGCCCCACACTACTTACAGACGGAGGGCTTTTTGTATGTTGAATTGTTTTGTAAGTTGGTTACTGTACTCTTCATGCCTATTTAAGTATAGTATGATGTAAAGTCAGTACAGTTCTGTGAATTTTTTTCATTCTAAAACACAATACACTGTACATACAGTATTGTATATACAGAATAGGCACGCAGCAAAATTTTGAACTTCAGGGTGGCAAAGGGGGCCGCTCTGAACACAATTTTGGATTTGCGATCCTGTTTGGTTGCATCTGTGAGTGTTTGTAAGTTGAATGTTCATAAGTAGGGTGGCGTCTGTATTGATGTATTTAGTCACATGGAATAGAGACTGCAGTTTGTTGTACAAACATGAACGCAATCATAGAGAGATAGGAAGCTGTAGTAAAACCCCGGGTGGTAGCGCGAAAAGAATCGAGACTTTGAAGGCGGCATGTACTGCCCAGTACAAACACTTGATGTTCACGGAAATTGTAAAGGAGCGCAAATGAAAGTTAGACTTTGAGGGAAGTGTGAGTTTGGGTGTGGAGTGTTCCGAGACTACGAAGTAATTTGTACATTAGCAGCTGAAGTGAAGAAGAGTTGTTGCATTGTAGGTGCACTCTGTTATTTTGTAAAGGAAGTGAAAAGTTTTCACCTTCTTAAGGAGTCTCAGTTCCTCCACATAACCACATAACCGATAATGCAGATTTCAAAAAGTAATAAATTGCCGAAGACGCATTGAAAGACATTTTGAAGGAATAATTACTATACCTTGCAAGATTTTTATCAACAAATCTGGACAAACAGGATAGAAACCTGGTCTTTTGTCCTTATTTTTGCCAGTAGTGAGGTTTTAAAAGCTATACACCCACTGGATAACTTGTCATGTGTTTTATGCATAGTTCCTGTACAGGTTCACCACCCATTTTGCTGAACTATTAGTGAGTTTGAAAGTAGGCCTACATTATTATAGCATAAGCTTTGATGTGCAGGGCATTTGCACTGAATTAAAAATGCGGTGTATTATTATTCAAGTGCATTTTTACCGAATTGAGAGTAAGTACAACATTAATGTACCTTTAATATTCAGGGAATTACTATGCAATTCTCCTATTGAAGTGTTAGAAATACAACATTACTAGTTAATCTTCAGGGCATTTTTTTTCTCCAAATGATGAGTCGGAAATAGTTTACCACTTGATGGCTTGTGATACGAAGGGATGCAGTTTTACTGAATTCCCTTTGACATTCATGAAAAAACTGTTTCACTGCTGAAGTTGTCGAAGTTCAGGTTTATTTGAAAATGTTTTAATTGTAGTTGGAGTTTTTTCAACTTGAGGTAATAGAGTACCACATTTTTTCACTTCTGTATTAATATCTGGGTAGGAAACAGCATAAGTCAAAGGTTGTATTATTATGGCATGTAAAAGACACTGCAAGATCTGGTTCTTTACGACGCTGGCAAAGAACATGAGCGAAGCTTTCCAAGCTATGAGTGAAAAGTTTGGCACTAATATAATTAAGAATACAGGCAGTCCCCGGTTTACGACGGTTCCGGCTTACGACGTTCCGAGGTTACGACGCTTTTCAAATATATTCATCAGAAATTATTTCCTGGCTTACGACGCATGTTCCGGGGTTACGACGCGTCGTACGCCGATCCGACGGAAGAAATATGGCCCCAAAATGGCAGAATAATCATAATTTGAAGGTTTTTTTTATGTAAAACTCAATAATAATGCAGTTTACATCGTTTTCAATGCACCCAGAGCATTAAAAGTAAGATTTTCTTATGATTTTTGACGATTTTCGACGATGTTCCGGCTTACGACGATTTTCGGGTTACGACGCGGCGCAAGAACGGAACCCCCGTCGTAAACCGGGGACCGCCTGTATTTGCTGCTCCGGATTCGTGGATTTCTCTGTGGAACATATATACGATTATTCGCGGCAAATTCACCTATTCACAGTATTTTTCATAGAGAAATATACACAAATTGCTGTATTTTCATATAATTTTTGTGACTAAATGCACTTTTTGAGATAAAACTATATTACAATATTCAGGTATGAGCATTTTTAGAGGGTTTTTTGGTGTTTTGAACTATCAAAATAGGCAGTTATAAGCATTTTAGAGGGGTGGGGTTTTAAGTACTCGCGGATTTGAGCTATTCGTGCACTGGGGCTGTGGCCGGCTAGTGGTACGCATCCCCTGTGAATACCGGGGGTCGACTATACTCACACGAGGTTACAGTCCATGGCACACCATCAGAATAATTGAACCATATAGCCCCAATTCCTCCAGACTCTTAAGTCCTTTTTGTGGGTTATGTCTATCAGAGAGGGAATGCCTGAATCCAGCTCAGGTTTCTCAGATACATGCATTTGCTCAAACGAAAGTAGCCTGCATTTTCAAATTCCATGTCACCCGAATGGTCTTGTCCTTATGATCTTCAGTTAATGACCCAGTGTACACACAAATAACATTGTGATAACTTGGATAGAAGGGTGAATTCAATTAGTTCTAGAGCTGGTAATCTTTGTTTATTCCAACAGGAGATTTAGAGCAGATTCCTAGCCAAGGTTCTTTACCAAACCTCAAATAAGAATCCCAGCCCCAGTTTCAGAGAAAGAGCTGTAATTAGGTTGTTTGTGTTGTAGCACCTCAATTTAGTGGACCTCTGTACTTATCAGCGACATTATAATGATTTTTTGCTGTGCTAACATTGTAGATGTGATATACCTTTAGATAAGTCTTTGAAATTCAATGTCAGGTTTGAAGTACAGCTTAATTTAGGTTAGGAATTATGTGGAGTTGCTGTCAGCTGTAAGATATCTAGCAAATATTCCAGCGCAGGCTATGGTATTGGGTCTTCGTTACCAAACAGACTTTTTTTACTCATCAGAAAGCTGGACCCCAAAGTATCTGTTGAGGTGTTACTGTACTTATGACAATCTGAAGTATATCATCATGACAGCCATTTTAATATATCTGAAATTACTAGTTGAATAACAATGCAACTGTAGCTCTTGGTTCTTGTGTGAAAGACACTTCTATATTATTAATTATATCTGACATATTCTCGGTAGTATAAATGCTAGTCCACACAGTTTCAGGACCTGAAAATGCCTTTCAGTAAATCTAGAAGCAAGCTTTGAAATGCTAAAGTAGGTCTGTATGAAGTTGAAGTGCTTGTTATTTGACACTTGAACGGTCTGTGGGATCGAACTCTGATCGCTAGCTGAGGAGGAGAGATAATTAACTCCTGGGATAGTGTAGCAGTAAAGTCATTTGTGTGGTGTGTTGAAATATTCTAGATAACGGGAGAACAGTTTGATTTCAAACCACGTTTATGCCCTGTTTCAATGTACAAAGTGTGTCATGCTAGTTAGTAAGATTTTTTTATGAAATATACACTCATTTTTTATATATCATATATGGGTACTACTTCTTGACAACAGTGACCGCTCCTTTGTCAAAAGCCCAGTTATGCATATGTAGGAAAATGTCTAATTTATGTCAAGATCCTGTTCTAAAAACTCATCAGACTAGGAGAAAAGTAACACTCATACAACAGCTTTATATTAAGACTAAAAATGTTTGATATTATGAAGGATAATTACCTTTCTGTACTACAAAACTCACTTGCAATTAGAATTCCCATAAACCTTTTAAAGCAGACTGCCTTAGGAACAAAGTTACATTCACCTGATACTCGGCTCATAATCTACTCTTTTCAGGCTCTCCTCCGGTCATTGTGAACGACAACTGCGGCAGTTCCATAGCAGGACGTCTTCAAGTACCAGGGGCAGTCTCCTTCCTCACAAGTCATCGTAATGGATGTGTTATATAATGCTGAATGTCCAGACTTCATCACAGACAAAGGATCATGTGGTTCAAATTACTACGTAAGTTGCAATTCGAGTTAGTACTCTTTGACATCTTAGCAGTTAGTAAGTAAAAAGCCACAATACTGTATATGAGCGACTGTATCATTCAAAATACAGAAAAGGTTAAAACAAAGGAGCTTTCGACCATTCGCACAATGGTCCTCTTCAGCCAAGAGGACCTTTGTGCAAACTGTCGAAAGCTCCTGTTTCTTATCCTTTTTGCATTCTGAATAATACAGTCGCTCATATACAGTATTGTGGCTTTAATATTAAAAATATCAAAGCATTTAATAAAAGTTCTTATTGTAGTTTCTCCCATTCGGGTATTGCCATCAGTGCACCTCACATGATGCACTGTAGGCATTGCTAAAGTCTTTCACTGCATCCCTTTGGCCCCCAGCTGCTATGCCCGGTTTTTTTTTAGCCTTTAACTTGATTCCCATTCCCACTTCCTCACTTCTGTTTTGCTGTCCAACCCCCTATTTTCAGTCTTGATCTCTGAATGGCTGAAAGCTCCCAAGTGCTTAGTTGTGTAGCATTTGTAGGTGGTACCCGGTGTGTATTACTAAAAGATCGATGTCAGTATTGATGTAGTTATTGAGAAAGTGAAGTTTATCCATACAAGTGTTACAACTGGGAGAGAATCCTATTCTTTTTCAAAGAAAAAACCTTGATATAGAATTTAGATTTCTGTTTCATGTGCATGAGAAATTCTGAAGCGTTTTATCACCAGTACAGCCATTTGAATCTTGTCTGAAATTGCAGGTTGTACAGTAAAAGCCTTGTAGTTTTTAGTTGTCAAGTAATACTCACCCTCGCATGTCCGTAAGGGGTTAGTGCCATCAGTGCACCTCATGGGTTGCACTGTAGGCATTACCAAAGGTTCTTTGCAGTGTCCCCTCGACCCCAAGCTGCAACCCCTTTCGTTCCTTTTACTGTACCTCCTTTCATATTATCTTTCTTCCATCTTGGTATCCACCCTCTCCTAACAATTATTTCAAAGTGTAATTGCTTTGAGGTTTTCCTCCTGTTACACCTTTCAAACCTACCTACAATCAATTTCCTTTCCAGCACTGAATGGCCTCATAGATCCCAGTGCTTGGCCTTTGGTCCTAACTATTCCAATCTTATATATTCCATTTGTGTGTTCTTGAAGTTTAGTACAAAAGCTTCAAGTGTCAGGTACAGGTTAGTTGAGGTCAGGAACTGTGTGCAATTGCTGTTAGCTCTGAGATATCTAGAAAGTATTCAAGTAAAGGTCATAATGGGTCTTTGTAACTTGAGGCGTTCACAGTCTTTTTGTGTAGGCTACAAATAATTTTGTAGTTAAGTAAATACTTAATTCTGTCAGAATAAAACTGATAATGGCATAAGGAGTTTTTATAAACTCTAAACTTAACAAGCTTTGGAACAATATTAATTGAGCAATATTGCTGGAACTCAGGGTCCAGACTTAATTTTTCTTTGTATGAACAAAGAAAAAATAAGTCTGGACCTTGAGTTCTTGCAATCTTGTTCAGTCGATGATATCGTTAAAAATTTTGTCAAGTTTAAAGTTTGTTGTAAAAACTCCTTGCATCATTCTCAGTTTTATTCTGACATAATTACTGCCATTTGAATTTGTCTCAAATCGCTGTTTGTATAATATATAATATTTGAAACTGTAGCTCTTGGTTCTTATATACCACGAGAGTTTTAAATATCTGGAAATATTGTATATCCAGGTTACTAAATGAAACCCTGACTTTCCTTAACCTAATTTATTAACCTTAATATTACAGTGGCCTGAAGACCTTCAGACAGAACCTTATCCTAATTTTATTTACATTTGCCACGGTTTAGCAATTACCATCTCTCAACACTTCATCTAACTTATTTCCTACTTACCACTCAAGTTGACCAAAACAATCCCCCTATATTTAACTTAGCCTAACTTGATACTATCAATAGTCAAAATATTGTCAGCAACTAATCCAACTCTGGCATATATCAGATTCAAGTGCCTTAACTTTCTCAGCACTGCATCTCAGAATAATCCAAGATAACCGTGAAAGTCAACACAATTTTGGGGATCACTACGGAGTTTATTTCAGTATCTCGTCCAAGCTGAGTACAGAAATTACTTTGGAATTTCTTCAAGCAATCTTTTTCTACACAAAAGCCCTTCTCTCCTTTCAGATGAGAATCTGAGACCTCATTCACAATAAAATCAGCCTACAGATATTTAAGCACTTTCTATAATCCCCAATCCCATTTAGGACGGTCACTGTCTTAAATAACTGACGTAATAACTGTCACACTGTGGAACTTGAAAATGGCTCGGTCTCACCAACTGGTTGATTGCTTTGGTAGTTGCCAATGTCCATTCCCTAGCCCAGGTGAAGCTGCTTTCGGTTCAGGTGAAGGGAAGCCAATTACTCTACCCTGTCACGCTCAAGCAAACTGGAAATAAAAAGAAAAAAACATGAAACATACGAAACATACATCAGACGTTCATAACAAAAACACAGAATAAACATAAACAAAAACCTCACAACAACAAAAAAACGATCAATTCACACAAACCATCTTTCATCGCACGAACCCAAACTTGGCCAACCACGATGTCTCTTACAACAGAGACCAGGTATGCACCCCACGCAGTGCACTGTAGGCACCACTTTATGCTCTTAGCCGCGTCCCTTCCTTGACCCTAAGCTGCAACCCCTTTCATTCCTTTCACTGTACCTCTGTTCATATTCTCTTACCACCACCTTTCTTTTTTCCACCCTCTTCTAACAGTTGTTCATTTTGCAGTTGTGGGGTTCTTCTCCTGTTCCTCCTTTAAAACCTTTCATTGAGAATTTTTCTTTCAGTGCTGAATGACCTCAGAGTTTCTAACTTAAACTAACCTGTACATTACACTTAACAGACAATTCAAGAGACATATTAGAAGATTTATCACAGCCAAAATGGTTGGCATAAGGAAAAATAATCATAAAAAGAGTAACTGATAAGTACAGGAGTCCACTGAGGGGAGGTGTTACTGGTATTTTTGGATGATGTTCCTGACCACATAGAGGTTCTTGGGTCTTCACTCCATAGACTTGCAGCATTATTTGTTGAAATTCTTAGCCTCCATATACAGTATTATTATTATTATTATTATTATTATTATTATTATTAGTATTATTATTATTATTATTATTATTATTATTATTATTATTATTATTATTATTATTATTATTATTATTCAAAAGATGAACCCTATTCATATGGAACAAACCCACCACAGGGCCCATTGACTCGAAATTCAAACTTCCAAAGAATATGGTGCTCATTTGAAAGAAGTAACAGGAAGTAAAGTGATGGGGAATACAGAAAGAGATTAGTTATTAGAAAAACATAAATGAGCAAATTAATAAATAAATAAGAATGAAAGTAAAATATTAAAATACAAGTTGAATTGTATTAGGGTAGTAATGCATTGCATCTTTGCTTCAACTGCTGAAGTTCCAATTGTATGACATCCTCGTGGAAACTGTACTACATTCCAATGGTGTGAGGAACAAAGGACTTCTGGAATTGAGAAGCTTGCCAGTGAGGCACACTTACTGCATATCGGTGCTGCTGTTAAAATACAACGTATGAAAAAGTGACAAACAAGAGACCATCCGTCAGTGGTCCAAGTCATAATTGCTAATCTATCTGTTAGGGTTTGCATTGGATTCAACTAACACTTTACAGTAATAATAACTTTCTCGTTCCTCAGGTCTCTGGGCGTCACATCCACGATATAGGAGATGGAAGCTGAGATTTTTCCACAGCAGTATAATAATGTGGCCAATTATTCCTTAATAATGGTAAGAAACATGTATACCACTTTAAAGGAAAGCTAATTAAGCATATGGTTTAGATCCAGTATAAGTTTTTATTGGTAATAAAAGCTAATATATAATTATTGTTCACTAGTCTAGTTCTTTGAAAAAGGGAAGACAATATATCATGGTAATGAACCCCGATCTTTTGCAAGAACCCTCAAAGCTCTCAAGGATGAAGTCAAAATATTTTGTTATACTTTACTTTTCAATATTTCAGCCAAAGCACTAATTCTCATATGGACTGGACCATCTTCCACAAAGGCCTGGCTTTTGAGCAACCATACAAGAGACAGTTTAGAGCTACGATGTCAAGAGACATTGGTCCAGTGCCACTTCACAGAATAACTACAGAAGCAGTCGAGAGTATAGTGGCTTTTCAGTGCTGGCCATGCAAAGAGAGCCGTGGTGCTTCTTTCCTCCATTACAGTTATTTATCTCTACAGTATCAGACTTTGATTCAGACTGAACAGGGTCTCCTCATTCTGCCGTTGTGAGTATCCTCGTAAATTGAAACCTTTCTTATGATTTATGTGAGTCAGGGATTTTGTAATGAAAAAACTAAATATTAAAGATTTAATAGACTTATGCAGCACGTATATTAGTTATTGGTTAGCTTGTGAACTTTTAAACTGGTATAGTCGATAAAAAAACTGATCTTCAAGTTAATTATAACCTCTTGATGACTTACCTTGTATAGTTGTAAGGCTTTAATTTAACATCATTAGGACTTGATAAATGATTGATTACAGGCATCCCAATTTAAGCAATTGCATATTGCACACTCACATTATATTATGGTCTGTGACACACCGTCAGAATAGTATTACTATAGAACCCCCAGACGCTAAGACCCTTTTTGTGGGTTATGTATATCAAAGAGGAACTGCCTGAATCTTAACTGACATTACCCAGATTGTTACCCAAGCTTTATACTGAAGTGTTGGGAATACAATATTATTGGTTAATGTTCCGGGCAGTTTTTGCCAGATTAATGAGACATGACTAGTTTATTACTTAATTAACTATGATATGAAGTTGAGTTTTATTAAAGTCTTTGATATTTGTGGCATTATTGTCTCTCTGCTAAAGTTTTTTGAAGTTCTAGTTTACTTTTAAAGTGTTGTAAGTATGGTATGAGTTTTGAATCTTGAGGTAACAGAGTACCACATTTCATCACTTTATTAATATCTGGATAGAAATCTCCATCAGTCAAAGGCCATATTAGCATAACTTGCACAAGATACTTCAAGATCTAGTTTTTAAGACTGTTGGCAAAAAACATGAGTGATGCTATAGGCAAGATTAAAGCAAGAGGGTTTGGCTAAATGTAACATCACAATCATAAGAACATTTAAGGAAAGTATTCAAACCTTTGCTCTTGTGTCAGCAATACTGAAGGACCCCATTTTATTCCAGACTGAGGAACCGACTCACAAGTAAAACCTCTCGAGCACGTAAAGGCCTCTGCACTGAAACGAAATACTAAAACAAAAGGGAAGCTGGACAAGTGGTTCATAGCTTCAGAACCTGGATGGACTGGTAAGTACAGCCCCACCCTACTCACAAACGGACGGCTTTTTGTATGTTGAATTGTTTTGTAAGTTGGTCACTGTACTCTTCATGCCTATTTAAGTACAGTATGATATAAAGTCAATACAGTACTGTACATTTTTTTCATTCTAAAACACACTCCACTGTACATACAGTATTGTATTTACAGAATAGGCCCACAGCAAAATTTGAACTTTAGGGTGGCAAAGGGGGCCGCTCTGAACACAATTTTGGATTTGCGATCCTGTTTGGTTGCATCTGTGAATGTTTGTAAGTTGAATGTTCATAAGTAGGGTGGCGTCTGTATTGATGTATTTAGTCACATGGAATAGAGACTGCAGTTTGTTGTACAAACATGAATTCAATCATAGAGAGATAGGAAGCTGTAGTAAAACCCCGGGTGGCAGCACAAAAAGAATCAAGACTTTGAAGGCGGCATGTACTGCCCAGTACAAACACTTGATGTTCACGGAAGTTGTAAAGGAGCGCAAGTGAAAGTTAGACTTTGAGGGAAGTGTGAGTTTGGGTGTGGAGTGTTCCGAGACTACGGAGTAATTTGTACATTAGCAGCTTAAGTGAAGAGCTGTTGCATTGTAGGTACATTCTGTTATTTTGTAAAGGAAGTGAAAAGTTTTCACCTTCTTAAGGAGTCTCAGTACCTCCACATAACCACTTAACAGATAATGCAAATTTCAAAAAGTAATAAATTGCCGAAGACGCATTGAAAGACATTCTGAAGGAATAATTACTATACCTTGCAAGATTTTTATCAACAAATCTGGACAAACAGGATAGAAACCTGGTCTTTTGTCCTTATTTTTGCCAGTAGTTAGGTTTTAAAAGCTATACACCCACTGGATAACTTGTCATGTGTTTTATGCATAGTTCCTTTACAGGTTCACCACCCATTTTGCTGAACTATTAGTGAGTTTGAAAGTAGGCCTACATTAGTATAGCATAAGCTTTGATGTGCAGGGCATTTGCACTGAATCAAAAATACGGTGTATTATTATTCAAGTGCATTTTTACCGAATTGAGAGTAAGTACAACATTAATGTACCTTTAATATTCAGGGAATTATTATGCAATTCTCCTATTGAAGTGTTAGAAATACAACATTACTAGTTAATCTTCAGGGCATTTTTTTTCTCCAAATGATGAGTCGGAAATAGTTTACCACTTGATGGCTTGTGATACGAAGGGATGCAGTTTTATTGAATTCCCTTTGGTATTCATGAAAAAATTGTTTCACTGCTGAAGTTGTCCTGAATTCAGGTTTATTTGAAAATGTTTTAATTGTAGTTGGAGTTTTTTCAACTTGAGGTAACAGAGCACCACATTTGCTCACTTCTGTATTAATATCTGGATAGAAATTAGCATCAGTTAGAGGTTGTATTATCATGGCATGTAAAAGACACTGCAAGATCTGGCTTTTTATGACGTTGGCAAAGAACGTGAGCGATGCTCTCCAAGCTAAGAGTGAAAGTTTGCAGCTGATATCATTCAGAATATTTGGGGGGAATACCATGGACCCCCGCTATTTGCTGTTCCGGATTCGCGGCTTCACCCATTCCCGGATTTATCTGTGGAACATATATACGATTATTCGCGGCAAATTGCTGTATTTTCATATAATTTTTGTGACTAAATGCCCTTTTTGTGATAAAACTATATTACAATATTCAGGTATAAGCATTTTTAGAGGTTTTTTTGGTGTTTTGAACTATCAAAATAGGCAGTTATAAGCGTTTTAGAGGGGTGGGGTTTCAAGTATTCGCGGATTTGAGCTATTCGTGCACTGGGGCTGTGGCCGGCTAGTGGTACGCATCCCCTGTGAATATCAGGGGTCGACTATACTCACACGAGGTTACAGTCCATGGCACACCATCAGAATAATTGAACCATATACCCCCCATTCCTCCAGACTCTTAAGTCCTTTTTGTGGGTTATGTATATCAGAGAGGAAATGCCTGAATCCAGCTCTTGTTTCTCAGATACATGCATTTGCTCAAACGAAAGTAGGCTGCATTTTCAAATTCCATGTCACCCGAATGGTCTTGTCCTTATGATCTTCAGTTAATGACCCAGTGTACAAACAAATAACATTGTGATAACTTGGATAGAAGGGTGAATTCAATTAGTTCTAGAGCTGGTAATCTTGGTTTATTCCAACAGGAGATTTGGAACAGATTCCTAGCCAAGGTTCTTTACCAAAACTCAAATAAGAATCCCAGCCCCAGTTTCAGAGAAAGAGCTGTAATGAGGTTGTTTGTGTTGTAGCACCTCAATTTAGTGGACCTCTGTACTTATCAGCGACATTATAATGATTTTTTGCTGTGCCACCATTTTAGATGTGATATACCTTTAGATAAGTCTTTGAAATTCAGTGTCAGGTTTAAAGTACAGCCTAATTTGGGTTAGGAACTATGTGGAGTTGCTGTCAGCTGTAAGATATCTAGCAAATATTCCAGCGCAGGCTATGGTATTGGGTCTTCGTTACCAAACAGACTTTTTTTACTCATCAGAAAGCTGGACCCCAAAGTATCTGTTGAGGTGTTACTATACTTATGACAATCTGAAGTATATCATCATGACAGCCATTTTAATATATCTGACATTACTGGTTGAATAATAATGAAACTGTAGCTCTTGGTTCTTGTATGAAAGACATTTTTTTTTATTTTTAATTTTATATGACATTCTCAGTAGTATAAATGCTAGTCCACACAGTTTCAGGACCTGAAAATGCCTTTCAGTAAATCTAGAAGCAAGCTTTGAAATGCTAAATTGGATCTTTATAAATTTGAAGTGCTTTTAACTTGACACCCAAAAGGCCTGTGGGATCAAACTCTGATCACTAGCTGAGGAGGAGAGAGAATAACGGGAGAACAGTTTGATTTCAAACCACATTTATGCCCTGATTCGATGTACAAAGTGTGTCATGCTGATTAGTAAGATTTTTTTTTTATGACATATACACTCACTTTTTTATATATCATATATTACTACTTCTTGGCACCAGTGACCGCTCCTTTGTCAAAAGCCCAGATATGCGTAGGTAGGAAAATGTCTAATTTATGTCAAGATCCTGTTCTAAAAACTCATCAGACTGGGAGAAAAGTGACACTCATACAACAGGTTTATATTAAGGCTAAAAATGTTTGATATTATGAAGGATAATTACCTTTCTGTACTGCAAAACTCTCATGCAACTAGAATTCCCATAAACCTTTTAAAGCAGACTGCCTTAGGAACAAGGTTACGTTCACCTGATACTCGGCTCATAATCTACTCTTTTCAGGCTCTCCTCCGGTCATTGTGAACGACAACTGCGGCAGTTCCATAGCAGGACGTCTTCAAGTACCAGGAGCAGTCTTCTTCCTCACAAGTCATCGTAATGGATGTGTTATATAATGCTGAATGTCCAGACTTCATCACAGACAAAGGATCATGTGGTTCAAATTACTACGTAAGTTGCAATTCGAGTTAGTACTCTTTGACATCTTAGCAGTTAGTAAGTAAAAAGCCACAATACTGTATATGAGCGACTGTATCATTCAAAATACAGAAAAGGTTAAAACAAAGGAGCTTTCGACCGTTCGCACAATGGTCCTCTTCAGCCAAGAGGACCTTTGTGCAAACTGTCGAAAGCTCCCGTTTCTTATCCTGTTTGCATTCTGAATAATACAGTCGCTCATATACAGTATTGTGGCTTTAATATTAAAAATGTCAAAGCATATAATAAAAATTCTTATGGTAGTTTCTCCCATTGGGGTATTGCCGTCAGTGATCCTCACATGATGCACTGTAGGCATTGTTAAAGTCTTTCACTGCATCCCTTTGGCCCCCAGCTGCTATGCCCATTTTTTTTTTTTTTTTTTTAGCCTTTTACTTGATTCCAATTCCCACTTCCTCACCTCTGTTTTGCTGTCCAACCCCCTATTTTCAGTCTTGATCTCTGAATGGCTGAAAACTCCCAAGTGCTTAGTTGTGTAGCATTTGTAGGTGGTACCCAGTGTGTATTACTAAAAGATTGATGTCAGTATTGATGTAGTTATTGAGAAAGTGAAGTTTATCCATACAAGTGTTACAACTGGGAGAGAATCCTATTCTTTTTCAAAGAAAAAACCTTGATTTAGAATTTAGATTTCTGTTTCATGTGCATGAGAAATTCTGAAGCGTTTTATCACTAGTACAGCCACTGGAATCTTGTCTGAAATTACAGATTGTATAGGAAAAGTCCTGTAGTTTTTAGTTGTCAAGTAATACTCACCCTCACATGTCCATAAGGGTTAGTACCACCAGTGCACCTCACGGGGTGCACTGTAGGCATTACTAAAGGCTGCATCCCTTCGGCCCCAAGCTGCAACCCCTTTCATATTATCTTTCTCCCATCTTGCTATCCTTAACCCTCTCCTAACAATGATTTCATAGTGCAACTGCTTTGAGGTTTTCCTCCTGTTACACCTTTCAAACCTACCTACTCTCAATTTCCTTTCTAGTGCTGAATGACCTCATAGGTCCCAGTGCTTTGCCTTTGGCCTAAACTCTATATTCCATTCCTATATATTCCATTTGTGTGTTCTTGAAATTTAGTAAAAAGCTTCTTCAGGCGTTGACAGTCTTTTTGTTTACAAATAATTTCGTAGTTAAGTAAATACTTAATTCTGTCAGAATAAAACTGATAATGACATAAGGAGTTTTTATAAACTTTAAACTTAACAAGCTTTGGAATAATATTAATTGAGCAATATTGCTGGAACTCAGGGTCCAGACTTAATTTTTCTTTGTATGAACAAAGATAAAATAAGTCTGGACCTTGAGTTCTTGCAATATTGTTCAGTCGATGATATCGTTAAAAATTTTGTCAAGTTTAAAGTTTGTTGTAAAAACTCCTTGCATCATTCTCAGTTTTATTCTGACATAATTACTGCCATTTGAATTTGTCTCAAATCGCTGTTTGTATAATATATAATATTTGAAACTGTAGCTCTTGGTTCTTATATACCACGAGAGTTTTAAATATCTGGAAATGTATATCCAGGATCCGATTTGTATGACGTTTGTAACACCAGAATCTAAAGAGTATTTTGGGAAAAAATATCCAAAATATCTTTGCTCTTCTGCAATCAGTACTCAAGGACTCCATTTCATTTCAGATGAAGGAATGAACAGCAAATGAGAAAACCTCTTAGACACTGACATGAATCTGAATGAGCTGAAATTCAAGGTAAGTCTCCTGAGGAATTGAAGGCTTTCTTGTGATATATAAGAGTTAGGGTTTTTATAAATCAAAAACTACTTATTACAGATTCAGTAGACATACAGCCTACAGTGTAGCAACGAAGTTTGTGAAGTCTTCAGTTATTTTTCAGGAAAATTGCATTTGAAGTTAACTTTAAAGTCTTGATAAATTGCAATGAAGTTTGTGAAGTCTTCAGTTATTTTTCAGGAAAATTGCATTTGAAGTTAACTTTAAAGTCTTGATAAATTAGTCCTTATTAGCATTGTTAGGACTTCATGATTAATCTCTTGCAGGCATCCCAACCCCTGTAGTTGGTAAGTGCAGCTACGTCTCTTCAGCCCCTAGCTGCATCTACTTTCTTACTTTTAACTGTACCTCCGTTCATATTCAACGCTGAATGACCTCAGAGGTCTCAGGGCAGTAACTTGAATATGTAGGGTGAATTCAGTCACCTATAGAGCTGGTAATCTTGTTGTATTCCAACAGACCAAGATTCCTAGCCAAGATTCCTTTCCAAAACTGGAATCATCTTAGTCCCAGTTTGAGAATTCTATAACAGAGCTGTTCCTCGCTGGGTGAGCGGGTTCCGTTCTCAGCTACCACTCTGTTGGTCGCGAGTTCGAATCTCCGACCGGCCAGTGAAGAACAAGAGGAATTTGTTTCTGGTGATAGAAATTCATTTCTCGCTATAATGTGGTTCGGATTCCACAATAAGCTGTAGGTCCCGTTGCTA
Organism: Macrobrachium rosenbergii; assembly: GCA_039081455.1. Classification (NCBI taxonomy): domain Eukaryota; kingdom Metazoa; phylum Arthropoda; class Malacostraca; order Decapoda; family Palaemonidae; genus Macrobrachium; species Macrobrachium rosenbergii. Next base: position 1,850,257 of record JANJGK010000027.1, on the reverse strand, counting down.
GGTAACCAATTGGTTCTTAGCCACGTAAAAATAAATCTAATCCTTCGGGCCAGCCCTAGGAGAGCTGTTAATCAGCTCAGTGGTCTGGTTAAACGAAGATATACTTAACTTATAACAGAGCTAAAAATTCTTTTCCAGAATTGAGATAAGAATCTGCGACCCAGTTCCAGAGAACCAGCCGTAATTGTAGAGTCCATGTTTTTTGTGTAGGAATACCTCAACTCAGTGGACTTTTGATCTTATCAGCTACATTATTATGGTCATTTTTGCTACGCTACCATTTTAGATGTGATATGTTATTAGACAAGTCTTTGAAATTCAGCATTAGGTGTAAAGTACAGGTTAGTGTAGGTTAGAAACTATGTTGAACTGCTCTTTGATATAAGATATCTGGAAAATATTCAAGCACAGGCTATGATATAGGGTCTTTGTTACTTAACAGACTTTTTTTTTTTTTTTGCTGTAGCTCCTATTTCTTGTGAAAAAGATACCGTAAATATATTTGTATGTGTCTGACCTATTCTCAGTAATATACATGCTAGTCCATACAGTTTTGGGTCCTGAAAACATGCATTCATTAAATTTAGTAGCAAGCTTAGAAACATTCTCAATGAGGTCATTATAAAGTTGAATCCCCATTGGGGTGTACTGCTCTCAGCACACGTCATGCAATGCACTGCTGGTATTACCTAAGGTTATGTGCAGCGTCCCTTTGGCCCTTAGCTCCAACCCCCTTCCTTGTATTATACCTCCATTCAAATTCTCTTTCTTCCATCCTACTTTCCACGCTCCCCTAACCATTGTTTCAACAATCTTTCAGTGCTGAATGAGTTCATAAGTCCCAGTGCTTGGCCTTTGACCTGAATTTTATATTTCAGTTCCAGTTTATGAAGTTGAAGTGTTTTTAATTTGGCACTTGAATGACCGGTGAGATTGAATTCTGGTCTCTAGCTAGTGAGGAGAGATAGCTAACCACTGGGATAGACACTTTCAATAATAATTATTTAGTTGCACTAAGAGGCTCCTGTCAGTTTTTTGTGAAATTTACAGTGTAGACTAATTTATTTAATTACTTTTGACATTTCCTGTTAGATTGAATTGAATTTCAGAAAGGTATTCTTGATAAAACATTCATAATTCCTACACTGAGTGACCCCATTTATCCCCTCTTAGTAAAAGACTTGTGTATGGGATGCTTGAAGCTTGATTGCAGATAATCATGTCCTTATTTTAAGTCACAAGCAAAACAACCTCAATTTTCCATGTTTTAATTGTCTTTTGTTCTTCCAGGTGAACCTACAGTTTGGCAAGGTGCTTTGCAAGCAATGATTGTACCATTTTGACAGCGCTTGAAGGAAATAGAACGGTACAGTTACGTAAACGGGAGTGGTACATTTTCATAAACCCCACTGGACAGACATTGCAAGAAAATAATCATGAGATGTTGCAAAGTGCTTTAGCAAAGGTACGATTTTAATTCACATAAGTAAGGTGTCTGGGGAAGTGTATCGTTTTGGTGGGACAAAGAGAGTTGTTCAGTTATGGATTTAGAGGTTTTGGTTTTGCAGAAATTAAAAATAATGATATTGTATTTAATGGAAATTGTGAATTAAAGAAGAGATATTGGAGTGTATTGACTGTCAGTGCCTCAGATCTTAGAGTACTTGTAGGATATAAGACAAGTCAAAGAGATGGGGACAATGTTAGTGCTAAATGCTTTAACCAGACTACATTAGAATGTTGAAATATTCTTACAAATGTTATAGCCAAGACCAAATAGTAGTGATAATGATATTTAATTATGATACAAAACTATTTATTGTACCTTGGTAATTGAAATTTACAGTAAGAAGCCTTTCACTTTTCTTAATGATATTTGCAATGCTGTACATTGTTCAGTTACTTGTTTAAAGACTTGTGCCCCTCTTATCTTTTATCTTACTACCCTATAATCCTAAAGATTTCAGTGTCTCAAGTTGTGATGTCATTAACTTCTTCCTCATCTTTTCAGGAAAGCAATTGCAACCTACAAGAATAAACCGGACAAATTTGAACACAGATTTTGCACTGAAATTTTACGTCTCCACCATAGAAGACGAACACAGGAAAAACTACAATAGCCTCACTCTATCTTTGATGCTTGTAATTTTCAATTAGGAATTGTATGAGTCTATATTCAGGACATATGATTTATTTACACTTTTTGCTGGTTCAGTATTTCAGGATATATAATCTCCACATTCATTCTTTCCCAATTTAATTTTAGCCAACCAGCAACTCAGTATTATTTAGGTACCTGAAACTCACATGGCTTAATGTTACCTATTAACCATTTACGTTGAATAATTGTAAGTTTAATTTCAGTTAAAACAGAAATTATGTTTTAGAGTGCATAGTTTATTTTAATATCAGCTTTCAGTTGTGTGTATTTGAAAATAAGTACAGTATTTTATTTGCACTTGAATTTCTCTGTCAGCTAGAAAGCAGTGTTCCATGATATATATTCTTAACTTCATTTTCTGATTAATTTAACAATAGCTATGTGGCACCACAGTTTACTAAAGGATACATAGTCTTATTTACAGAAGGTTCATGAGTTTGATTTGTCAAGTACTATAGTGCATTTCAGGATAGTTTTGTAATTTTTTACCAGTTTGAAATTGGCTGTCAGTTAGCTCAATATTTTTTGGGATTCATACATCATTGTTAATTTCTTATCAGTTTAATATCAGCCGAAAGCAATTCGTTGCATTCCAAGATGCATAATTTTATTTTCACCCAAGTCTAGTATGAGTTTGCAGTCGGTTACAAATAGCTCAATGCTTCAGGATACATTCTTTTTTTAACACAAGATTCATAACTGTTAAATATTGGAAATCAAAGCGCCCAGTTAGTTTCAGGATGCATAGTTTTCTCTTGAATTCCTTAGCTGTGTCAATATCAGCTTTAAAGTCGCTCAGTACATTTTAGGGTACATAGTTCTTCTTCTTCTTTCTCTGCATTGGGTAGTAATGCAGTAAGTGCATTATCAGTAGCAGATACTTCATTAGTTAGAACTAGTTGATTTTATGAAATATCTTCGTGGAAGCCGGCGTAGTTAAGTATAGTTTTGTGGAACCAAACCTGTGATGTTTTGCCTTTGGAGAACAGTTAATATTTTCAGCTAAAGTACAAATGATTCCTGATATTTTTTCTCAGTAAGCTGCCCTATAGATATTGTTAAACTAGCCTCCACCATAGTAGGGACTTGGAAGCAAAGCTCTCAAATACTTTGTAACCTTAATCCACAGATTGTTTCAGTTGCTGAATATCAGAGTTTTTGAGAGTTAAATCCCTGATAGCTCTAAGCTCTTGCATTATTGTAGTGTTATGTAAGCATTAGTGATTTTTAACTTTTAAGACTTAAGTTATGTACAGGCTTTGCTTAATACAAGAGGAATATCACAGCTTGAATTATATGTTTATATGTTAGGATAGGAGATATTTTAGAGTTTTGTGTAAAGTAACACCTGAATAGACTTTTGTTGTTATTTGTTCTGTGGTGTCATTAAAGATGCAATACAGTTACAAATAAATCTCTTAGATTGAATGTCAGGTATAAAGTACAGTTTTAAGGTAACCAGAAAATATTGTAGTGCAGGCTGTAACTTATAGTCTTTGTTACTTAATGGACTTTGTTGCTTATCAGGTATCTAGAAAATACTCGAGTGCAGTTACTTAGTGGACTTTGTTACTTATCAGAAAGCTAGACCCACATTTTGTCATTATTTTCATGTGATTAAATTATACCCTGTGATTTTGTACAAAGCTTGCCATGATTATAATAATGGTCCTGCTTAACATTAAAGAGAACTTGTCATTATTTTCATGTGATTAAATTATACTCTGTGATTTTGTACAAAGCTTGCCATGATTAAAATGATGCATTTTGTTAAACATTAAACAAATTATTTAAAATTTTCAACATAAATTAATTCAAAGTTTACTGCAAGTACTAAAGAGTTATGTTATCAGGGGCATTATTATAATCACGGCATCTCTGCATATTTCAAGACACTGCTGGAATGTGAAGGGTCCTAACTGAAATTTTGGTTCTGTTAAGGGAATTTGGTAATGTAGGCACAAGATTCAATAAGTAAATGTCAAATTAAATTTGTTACTTTTAGGGTCATGTGGGTTTTTTGCAAAACATATATCAGGTCAATGGATCTTTAAGTAAATTCTCATTCAGATTTTAATTCAAAGAAAGTTACGTATCATTAACAATGGCTTCTTATGTACGTGAATATGTAAGCTCAAATAATAAGTAAATTGAAATTCAAAATTGATTTTCAAGGGGATTCTGGCACTCAAATTTGTTGCTTTTAGAGGTCAATTTTTTTTTTGTTGCAAAACATATTTTAGGTAAATTAATCTGTAAGCAAGCTCAAATTCAGAATTTTGATGTAAAGGAAGTTAGGTATTCTTAATACACTAATGGCTTTTTATATATATGAGTAAGTAAACTCATAAGTGCTCTTTTAATTGCCGTTGGACAAAGATATTTGTGGTATATGTATTATTGAGCATTCTCAGTTATGAGCAGGGCTTGTTCATCTTAATGTTATATTGATACTTAGACTTTCTGGAACAATTCAGTTCATCTTGAGAACTCGCCAATATTTTCTTTACCAGAGCACTAAGTCTTTTCCAGACTTTTTTTGTGAAAGCTGAATTCTATTGGACTCCTTAGTTATTGGGTAGTTGCTATTTAATTAACTGCCATTTTTAAATTTTTGAGACAAGCAAGTCTTCCATATCTCTTCCTTGCAAGGTTCTCACAAAGGGATTCCTTTTCCACGAAAGGCGTAAATTGGAGTACGGTTAGGTTAAAGAAGTTGAAGAGCAAAGTGGAAGAGATTAAAATGATGGAAAGTAAAAGAAAGATAGTGGATTGACAGGGAGGGATTGGTTTTTGTTATAGGTACACTTGCCCTTAAGAATAATTCACTGTAAAGCCTTGTAAACAAGGGGCTTATGAAGTATGTAATAATAATAACTACAATCTTAGCTTCTCAGTTTCTTCACACACTTTGGATACTCATGTCGCTACCAAGCCTTAGATCGAAATGGAAGAATGTGAAGTAATTCTGATGTCTGTAACAGGATTTGAACCCTCATCCAGAGTATCAGAATGAGGTCATGTTATCCACTTGACCGCGGTTGTCAGGTAGGTCACGTGACCTTGTTCTGATACTCCAAATGCAGGTCCAATCCTGCTGTGGATGTCAGAATTATTTCACATTCTTCCATTTAGATCTAACGCTTGGTAGCGACAAGTGATTCCAAGAAAAGTGTGAAGAATATAAGAGGTTAAGAGGGTATTGTGACTATTATAATTGCGTAGATAAGTATCTGGTAAAAAGTAACCAGTAGATTCTATGTATATATAGAGTATGGTTAATTTCAGGCAACAATGAAATTTCAGAAAGTAATTGGAAATGAAATTGTAAAATAGTTTTGTCTCAGGTTAGGAACTAAATCATTTTAGACAGTGTTTCTAGTTACATTTTATCAAGACATAAGTGGCTTTGTTAACTTGAATTGTTTGAGAAATTCGGTTGTTATTTCTGAGGTGTTGATTTTTCTAAATTGTAGACTTCCCAATGTAACAGTGTCTTGACATATGGAGATTTTCTGTAGGTTAAGATATTTTTTAATTTTTTTTTTACATTTTGTATAATTCCCATTGAAGTTCAGGAATTTAATGAAACCAAGATTCACTTAACTGTTCTTTTTAAAATTCAACTAAAATTTGAATAATGGGAAAGTTATTTACCATTGAAGTTCAGTAATTTGGTGAAGCCAAGATTCACTTAACTGTTATTTTTAAAATTCAACTAAAATTTGAATAATGGGAAAGTTATTGTAATACCAAAATATGCATGTATTGATTTGTACGACGACTTCTGAATTTCAACTTTGAGCTCAGCTGTCATTAGGTATTGACTTCCATTTAGCTAGAAAAGGTAATTTTGTGTCTGTTATTTCTTAGCACAGCTGAGCAAAGTTTAAAACTATTGAAAAAAAACTCTATTGGCACTAAAAATCAAGAGAATTGTAACAACTTCCATTGTATCCTTAGTTATGGTATACTCTTTGGACATTGCAATCTAGGTTTGATAAACTGAGCTTGGATATTCATATCTATATAAATTTTCCCCACAGGCCAACATTTTCAGGTATCTTTTTAAGGGGATGTAATGTAGACATTGTCCTTGCTTTTATCTCTCAGCATTCCATTCTCACCAGGCATCCTTTCATGTAACCTTGAAATTACACTCTACACTTTCAAGGGCATTTCTAGACTCCTGTTAAAGCTGTTACATAGAAACACTTGGCAGTTTTACAGCTCAACTTGGCTCCAGAATTTTAGCTCTTGTGTTGTAAGAGCAGTTTTTGATCACTTGAATACTTGTCAGCAGAGAACTTCCAGGTTTCATACTGTTATAAAGTCCCCCCCCCCCCACACACACACACACACACACACTCTCTCTCTCTCTCTCTCTCTCTCTCTCTCTCTCTCTCTCTCTCTCTCTCTCTCTCTCTCTCTCTCTCTCTCTCTCTCTCTCTCTCTCTCTCTCTCTCTGTTACAGCAGTTCCGCACATTCTGTGCTTTGCCAGAATCTTTACGTAGTTATCTGAACCATCATTTCACTTTACATACTTTGTTGAAGCTTTCTTGTATATCATATTCTCTGCTGGAGGGATCTTGAACATATGACACACACACACACACACTTACTTACTTACTTACTTACTTTCAGGGTGCTTTCTTTATTTCTCCCAGACACAGGGATGAAGTATCTTAGTCTTCAAACCCTGACACTTAAATTCTTATCGTAAACTCTTTCATGGGTGGACCTGAGATTGTTAGGGTATGAAATTAAGTTGAATATTTCAGTGTAAAGATATTTGGCTTTTTTGCCCAGTTTTCCAGTGAATTTTAAAGTCTTCATTTTAAATAATTAATAGAGTTTTGTAAAATGATTTATGAATCAATTCATGGGTTTTGGTATGAAATTAAGGTGAATCTTTCAATGTAAAGAAATTTGCCTTTTTTGCCCAGTTCTCAAACGAATTCTAAAGTTTTCGTTTTAAATATTTGTCAGAGGTGTGTAATGTGATTTAAGTTACAAGTTTCATTTTGTATGTTTTTATGTTTTATTGAGAACTAGAGCAGTGTCTGTAAACATTCATCTCTAAACCTGAACAGTTTAAAGGAAGTGAATTACTGCTCTTTACTAATTGATGTAAGTTGAAGTACAGAAGTCCTCATATATTTATACATTTTGTAAAACTGGAAAGACTTTTTAAAATAAAGAACTCCTTGGAGTCAGCGCTGCAGTGCCTCCAGGAGGGAGTAATATGTCCTCAGCCAGAGGTAATATGACATCAAGCCAGTCAGCTGTCAGCAACTGAAACCGACTCAGAAGGGCTGATTGTTTTTCTAAGCTGACATCAGCTGATTTGGCTGAGATGGGAGCAGCCTTATCCTTGTATTTTCCAAGGTGTGTTTAAAATGCTCTATGAACCTGTGAAAGAATTTTTAGAATTTATTTAAAATGTCTAACAAAATGTTCGGACAGGGAATCCAACGAGGGTTGTGTTAACGGTTACCACCAAGACGAGCCTTGGGCTTATGTTCAACTGTTGTTGCTCTTTGAAGCAAATGTTAGCTTGGCATGTATTGTCCTCATGACATGGTGTAGCAAACATGTAGATTTTTAAAGCCAGAGTTTGGCATCAGATGATGTACAGTTGCCCAAAAAAAGTATGCGAGTATGTAAGAAAATCTACAACTCAACAATGTTTTTGGTTTTTGTTTGAGATTTTGTGCAGGGTTTTCTCTCGTCTTGTTAGAGAAGTTGAGTGTATTTGATCTTGTAGAAGAAGAAGCACAATCAAGCAAGACGTGGTTATGGCGAATGTGTTTTCGAAGGTGTTAACCGTTGGACTGACAATTGTAGCCAACAATTCTTTCCTTAGAGCTGTGTAAAAATTGACCCTTAAATATTTCTTGATAGGGTTATTTCAGTTGTCAGAAATACGTAAGTGTAAAATTGACTTAATTCTAAGAAAAATTCTCATTTGTAAATTTTTATCATGAGTTGTCACATTTTACTTATAAGTCAATTATGAGATTCCGTTTGATCAAATACTGTTTCCTGGAGAATTATAAGTAAACTTGGTGTAGTACTGAAAATTTTAGCTTGCAAGGCATCATTCACTGAGATTAGTCTGTCATTTTTGCTGTTTTTTTTATAACAGTTTCGCAAGATTATTTTAAAGCTTTGGATATTATTTATATCCTGCCAGATGTCATATAAAGTATAAAGTTGAAAGTTAGGTTGAAAAGTGTAAAGTAAATCTGTCAGACCTTGTAGAGAGAGCTAAAAGTCATCCGGATGGTCGAGCAGACAAAACCTTTAATTATATTTCAGACACTTGCTGCCTTTTCAAAAGGGGGTACCAGCCTGGGGCTCAAACGTCTTGCATCTTGGGCCGACATTCATTCGTGTACTTGAAATAAAGGAGGGATAAAATCCCACAATGGTCCTGTTTAGAATACGTGCGAGAAACCTCGCAAGTGTTCGTCACATCGTCACAACAATCAGAGTTTGGGTGTTCATCCTGGAGGAACTTTGATTGAAATATGTAAATCTTTGGTCGAAAATTGATAAACAGAATCATTTGACAAGTTTCTAACAAGGCAATGAGACAGAATGTGGCCTTTGATACATTGTAAAGGTTATTGTGCTACATCACCAAATACCTTGCCAAAAAGCATTCTTTGATCTTGAGGCAGTGTGAGGTAATATCTAGACTTTTCTGAATGCAGAAGGTGAATTTAGAACAAAAATGTTTTCCCCGTCATTTAATGGTATGAGGAATGTCCTCACTTGTAGGTTACCTTTCAGCTGGAAAGGTTCATTGATAGGGAAATATTCCTTTAAAACCTTGGTAAGATGTAGATGAATCAGATACTGTGGAGATGCTAATTGCCATTTCCTTACAGAAGTTACAAAAACCTTCGGTCCATGGTTAAATGATGTCAGATGTTCATAGGTTTCCTCTTACGGTTTGTTGACAAAGAAGGTGTTGTATAGGTTGACTGAGCTTTGTGTTTGCTCTTTAAATTGGAGAATTACGTCTCTGATGTGAGTTGCTTAAATAATGGTGGCTTGGTGTACTGTTTACGAGTGTGGTCTTCAGAAACTGACTTATCTCCAATTCTTGGATAGAGTTGTCATCAGTAAAATTTATTTTGCTCACTCTTAATGTTGACTTGTGGCATAGATATAGAGTGAATTCATTAGTTTGTTGTATGAAACGTATGACAGTGACAAACATCCTCTGCATTCTTCGTTAACTGACGTAGCTGTTTTTGCTTGCAGCGATGGCCTGGCCACTGCTGGAAGCAGTTTGTCATTTTCTAGTGTAAGGTTTAATACTACTTAATTTTCCAAGAGTTTTATTTTGGATACAACTGAATATGGAATAGTTTGCTGAGTGCAGTTGCTGAATCTTCTTCTGACCTCCAAATGTTCAAGATAGGAGCAAATTCATTCTTCCTTTCTGCTGACATCTGAATTCAGGTGAATCGGCCTTACTTTTTATTCCATCGTATGTCTTTATTTATCACCTTTTCCTATAACTTTCCTCACTGCAGGCTGATTTCCCTTTAGAACCTTCTTGGGTTTATTATAGTCTGTTGACTTTGTCCAGGAGAGTTTTCAGCTGAAGAATTAAAGAAAGAAAGAAAGGAAGGATTGTTTTTAACATTTTGTTGCTGGGAGAAATTGATACGAGATTTGATTTCGTTACTTTGTTGATATTTAGATTTATAACTTTTATATATAGCTTTTTCAGTGTTCCTAATTGGTCTTGGCAGGCCTTACTGGGTCAGGGTAACTGTAGAAGTGACTAGAATATCAACAGATTTTGTAGTTCATATACTTGATCTTGGGTAACTTGATTTAAGACACTGGTCATGATGTAGATTAGAACTTATCCTGGTTTTTAAATTGATTTATGATATAACTTTCTAGATTTCAGTAGACTTGATGTAGATTAGAACTTATCGTGGTTCTTACGCTGATTTATAATACTGTATTATCCTGGTTCTTACATTGATTTTTAATCTAACTTTCTAGATTCCAGTAGATTCAATGTAGATTAGAACATTACTTGGCTTTTAAATTGATTTATAATGTAACTTTCTAGATTTCAGTAGATAACGTAAAGAGGTTTTCTATATTTTGATCTTAAGGACTTTTATCGTATTGTAAAGGTGGAAGTTTGCTATTTTTGGATAGCAATATCAGTCAAGAAATGTACGGAAGATATTTAGTTTGGGATTAAATACATCTTATTTTCTATGGTGGTAGTTTGTGTTTTATTCAAGTCCCTCCTCACAGCACTGTACTTTGAAATTTGAAGTGTCAGCTTACGATAATAGTTTTGTAGTATGATAATGTTAAAAGCGTTGTTCTACCTGAAAGCCTAATAATGGCTAGCTTATTAAAGGTATGGTACATCATGATTAAATTTTGTTTGGTCTTGTATGGTGGTGTATAGAATATGGACAATATTAGTTTATGGTGGTGGTGTATGTATTCAAATGTTATTTTATTTGGTGACAATGGACTTGGTATTTGAATGTTGGATGGGTACAGTGGATGTGGTACTTACCAATTTATAAAACTGGTGACAGTGGATTTACAGCTCACCAATTTATAGGTGACAGTGGATTTGGTACTAAGCAATTTCTTGGTGATGGCATAGTTTGGTTTTCAGAAATCATTTAGTGACAGTGGGTTCCACAATGGTAGAATCTGGATTACATGATATTAAGTTCTATAGCACAGGAGATGTTTGATGGTGTTTGAAACGAGTCCAGGATTCAGAAAAATAGCCGAAGATCAATTGGGATTCAAGAAGTCTTTGGTCTTTTCAGACTTTCTTTTAGAAAGTTTGTTTTCAGATGGTATGTGTGGTATTTAGAAAGTAACTGTTAAGTCTGTGGTACTTTCAAATTTCAGGATATAAGTCACTCTTTTGTATACTATTGTTTTGAATTTTCTTGTGGTATTTCACATTGAAGATGCTTTTCCTGACACTTGCAGTTAGAAAGGATGTTAGTGTGTGATACTTTCGCTTTTAGGAAGTCTTAATCTGGGAAACTTAGTCTGAGAAGGTCTGATTCTTCATGATAACTCTGTCTTTCAAAGTCTGTTTTATATATATATTTTTTGCATTCAGGATGTGTTGGTTTTTTTAGTTTAGGGTGTAGAAAGTGTGCTGGTTTGTGATAATCCCCCTGAAGTGATTGTGAAAAGGTGAGATATATATTCATTTACAATGCACTGAGATGCTTCTAAAATCTTGTAGCCTTTCAATTTGTACTTGTGTTGCCTTTAGAAGTGTGTGTTAGTCTTGGTGCTTTGGCTTCCAGATGTGTCTGAGTTCTTGACTAAAAAAGCTGTTAGCTTGTAGTGATTTTTTGGGTCATGAAGTCTCCTAATGTGTGACCTGGAGGTCGCTTAGTTACTGTTTTTGCCAGAAAATTGTTTTTTTTTTTTCCCTTTTTTTTTTGCAGCAAGTCTGCTAGTCTAGAATTTCTTTGGTTAGAAAATCTGTTGGTCTAGAATTTCTTTGGTTAGAAAGTCTGTTGGTCTAGAATTTCTTTGGTTAGAAAGTCTGTTGGTCTAGAATTTCTTTGGTTAGAAAGTCTGTTGGTCTAGAATTTCTTTGGTTAGAAAGTCTGTTGGTCTAGAATTTCTTTGGTTAGAAAGTCTGTTGGTCTAGAATTTCTTTGGTTAGAAAATCTGTTGGTCTAGAATTTCTTTGGTTAGAAAGTCTGTTGGTCTAGAATTTCTTTGGTTAGAAAGTCTGTTGGTCTAGAATTTCTTTGGTTAGAAAGTCTGTTGGTCTAGAATTTCTTTGGTTAGAAAGTCTGTTGGTCTAGAATTTCTTTGGTTAGAAAGTCTGTTGGTCTAGAATTTCTTTGGTTAGAAAATCTGTTGGTCTAGAATTTCTTTGGTTAGAAAATCTGTTGGTCTAGAATTTCTTTGGTTAGAAAGTCTGTTGGTCTAGAATTTCTTTGGTTAGAAAGTCTGTTGGTCTAGAATTTCTTTGGTTAGAAAATCTGTTGGTCTAGAATTTCTTTGGTTAGAAAGTCTGTTGGTCTAGAATTTCTTTGGTTAGAAAGTCTGTTGGTCTAGAATTTCTTTGGTTAGAAAATCTGTTGGTCTAGAATTTCTTTGGTTAGAAAGTCTGTTGGTCTAGAATTTCTTTGGTTAGAAAATCTGCTGGTCTAGAATTTCTTTGGTTAGAAAATCTGTTGGTTCAATTTTAGAAAGTCTGTTAGATACCTATAAAGTTAGGTATTTTTTGGTGTTTTATGGTTTGTTTCTGCTAAGAAATCTTCCAGTTTGGGAGAGTTTTTGCTTAGAATGCCCTTTTGTCTTGGATGTGTTTATAGGATTCATTAGTCACTGGGTTGAAATGTCTTTAATCCTGTTAGTTTTATGACCAGGAGACCTGTTAGTCCTTGAGTATTTTGGCTGGGAAGGCTGTAAGTGTGTGATAATTTTTTCCAAAGTGTGTCAATTCTGGAAAGGTTTTTTTTTTTTGCAAAGAAAAGGAGTTTGTTTGGGAGAGATTCTGCTTAAAAAGTGTATCTTTGGGGGAGAATTTTTGCACTGAAAGTGTCTCAGTTTTAGGTAGGTTTTTACCTAAAAAGAGTTAAGTGGTTGAAAATGTTTTTTGCCATGTGTTAGTTCTCCAGTTATTGCGTAGGAAGTGTCACAGTTTAGTCTAGTTTTTTTGCCTAAAATGAAAGAGCTTTGTAGAGTTTTTTGCCTAGAAAGAGTCACAGTTTAGTCTAGTATTTTGTCTGAATGAGTTTTGTCGAGTTGTTTTACCAAAAAATAGTCCCAGCTTTGTATTTCTATGCCCAGAAAGCGTGAGTTGGATCGTGGCTTTTGCCTAAAGAACTTTGCAATTATTGAAGTAGTGATGAAAGGCCAAGGTTTAGAGTATCCTAAACACTGACCAAAAATATAAAGATACTGAAACTTAAATTGGCATTAGCTAGCTTTTTAAAGGCGAGTTTTGAGGTATAATGTCTAAATTAGAAGTATTAAACTTCCCATGAAGTTTTTCCTAACTTGGACAAGCTGATCATGACAGCAGGAATGATGACAATCAAAATGATTAACATGAAAAATATTCATAAATCTGTACTCCTGTATAGGTGATCAGTACGAAACTACAGTGTTTTGCGTCTCGTAGTTTCCGTAGTGAGTATGTGAAGGCCAGGTTTTGTAACATGAAATTCCACATTTCATGGTCAATATTAAACAGCAGTTTTCACTTGTAGGCAAATTTTGGTCATGTGGCCCCATTCTGATAAGTCAAACAAAGAGATATCTTGATAGTCCTGTGTTTTGTAAGCAAAATGAAATGGCTATTCATGGTTTTGTAGACTTGTTCCTGTGAACAGTACAAAATTGCTTTCCATAGTCTGGTTAAAGCTGGAAGCTGAAAGAAATTGGGAAGAAATCCTAACTTCAAAAAGCCCAAATGAATATACCAATCAGGTGCTGGACATTCCTCCATAATTACCTGTAAGTGAGGTATATTTTTGCTCCATAATTACGTGTTAGTGAAGCAAATTATCCCCTATTTACGAGGCAATGGGATGAATATTTCTTCCTAATTACATAATTACCTGTTAAAGAGGAAGATTTCTTGGCCAAATTACGTTAATGAAAAGTTTTTCTACCAAATTAGCTGTTAATCATTGATTTCTCCCTAATTACAGAATTACTAGTTAGTTAGGCTTATATCCCTATTTAGTGGCAATGGGATGCATATTTCTCCCTAAATACGTAATTATTATCTTTTAAAAGAGGTTGGATTTATCAAATTACCTGTCAATGTGGCAAAATTAGGTGGGTTTTTGTATCGAATTACATGTCAATTACTAGTTAATTAGGCCTAGTTACTGGCAATGGGGTGGATTCTTGCAAGGTGTATCACACAGAACCTAAACTGGCCTGGTGGTCCACGTGTACGGTGAAGGCTGACGTTAGTCCGACCTGCTGTCCTGCTGGGGGAGGAAGAACTCAGGGCAGGAGGATATTAGCTTTGCACGTCTCCAACCATTTACCCGACTCAATCACTTACATTGAATGGTGGCATTAGGCCTATAAGATGAAGTGGCGGGAGTGCCTCAAGGTGCGCTTGTTCCACCTGAAGGGGTTTGGGTCACTTGTCTGCTTTTGGGGGACGGTGTGTGTCTTGGTGTAATTAATGGCTTTTGTTGCAACAAGAGACTGGAGGATGACTCTTGTTAATTTGTGGATTGAAGTAATATAGTTTTAACTGAAAGTTTTTAGAATTGAAATAAAGTTAATGAGCTTTTGTTTGGTGTCTTCGTGAAATTCCTGTAAAATTCTCCTGTTCAGAAAGACATCTGAAGGTATAAAATAATATTCCAGACTTGCAAATTAATCTTGTGGATGAAAATATCATGTAAACTGAAAATAGCACCAAATTAAACTTATATAACTTGTAAGAGTTTCGTGTTAATGAATTCAATTTAGAGTCACATAAAATTAGTTATGAATAGATAACTATTTTGGTGCACGTAATGTTGATAAGGTAGGCCTAAAATTAAGTTAAACTTGTTGAAAATTTGGCCAAAGTTGTTGTTACAATATAACAAATAATGTAACATATGTAAAAAATGTTATTTTAAAGAAATGCTGAAACCAACCAGCCAGAAAATGCTATTTAAATACGTAAATAATTACAGTAAACTGAAATTAATTAATGATTTATCTGGTTAAAAATATGCCCCTCTAATAATGGAGATTGGTGCTTTACAAGTTATAATTAAACGCATTACATCACCAAATTTACAAGGAATAAATTAGCCAGGCAAAGTTATTTTAAAAAACGAAATCTAATAATAAAAGTACTAAGCAATAAGTACCAATTTCAGTCTTAAAAATTTCAACTAAATCGGAATCATTCGAAAAATTATCGAAGAATTTTGGAATCACGCCTATAGAACATTTCTACATCGGTCTAGGTATCACAAGAACTTATTTTCTGACGTGTTTCGGTATTTTGCCGTCAAATTTGACGTCAATTCGTCTATGTTAGTGGCAAAATTAAAGTCTCGTGTTCATATCACGATTATGAAGACGTTAAAACCCCAATCTTGCCAAAAATATTGATATTTTGACATCAAAATTGACGGCAAAACTCCGAAAGATGTCGGAGAATAGGCCGTGAGAGACCCTGGAAATTTACAAAGTTATTTTAGTAAAATCCTTATTTAAAGAAAATTACCTAAGTTTTATATATAAATATCAACAAAAATAGTTATTAAATAAACTTATTTATCATTATTTACGAGTAAATTACTCATTACGGCTCTAAATAAAGAACTGTCTGGTGCAAAGTCGGTATCAAAATGGCTAAGACACTCGAAAATATATTTATCGTAGTCACCGTCTCTTTCGCTGCTTGTCCCTTCGTTTTCTATGAGGTCTGATGCATAAGTAAGAGACCCATTCTCTATACGAAGACGTGAGCGAGAGAGAGAGAGAGAGAGAGAGAGAGAGAGAGAGAGAGAGAGAGAGGGAGAGAAAGAGAGAGAGAGAGTCGTAAAATCACGCCAAATCACGTGTCAGAATGTATGTTTTAAACCTGGAGAGTTTTTGAGAGAGAGTTAGAGAGAAAGAGTGGGAGAGAGAGCGAGAGACAGAGAGAGAAAGAGAGACGACTGGACGATATTCTGGCTTTACATTTCTACACGGATTTTTCACGCCATGTTTCATGAAGACTTTCTCTGCCAAGTTAGACGTTAGCCGTGATAGCTGAACATAGGTTGAAGTCTCGGTGGGTATAACCCCATAGCCCCAACCTTCTTTGGACTCCCCGTCCCGACATCTTATGAGGCATTTTAAGTCTAAACATTCTCTCAGGGACATAGAAAATGGCCGACGCCATCTTGGAAACTACAAGTGCATAAGGCTTCATATATTCCCATCTCGGCCAAAGTCAGCTGATGTCAGCTTAGAAAAAATCAGCCCTTTTTCGAGTCTGTTTCAGTTGCTGTTGACTGACTGACTTGACCAAATATTACCTCTGGCTGAGGACATACTACTCCCTCCTGGAGCACTGCAGTGCTGGCTTCGAGGGGTAAAAAAAAATATATTTGATTTTTATTATCATTATCACAATTAACCTTCCCTACTTATAAAATTTTATGGATCAAAATAAAAGACTTTACGGACACTTTGAGGATTTTATTTTTACTCTTATACATTTTATTACAATGATGACGTCATCAATAACGTCACGGCTTGACTTACAGCTATACTTAATGTATTTTGCGTTACAATTATGACGTCATCCGTGTCGTGGCGACCTTGGCAACTTCATACGTCACTTACACTACTAATGACGTCACCGTTTACAAATTTTCTGAGACATTATGACGTCATCAGCGTCGTGACGACCTTAGCAAGTTAAGTCACTCATGCTACCAATAACGTTATCGTTTACAACTGTTTTCTTTGAGACGTTTATTGTTTAAACTATCTCTTATTATAGACCTTTTTTAAGGCTATTTTCTATATATTCGTAAGTTCTAACTGGTTTTAAAAGGCATTAACTAGGTCTAATATTGTTTTAATTAAAAGGCCTTAACTAGGCGTAATATTCATAAGTTTCTGGTGCCTTCTAAAAGGCCTTGTATTTGTAGGTTTTAGGTGGTTTTAAAAGGCCAATTTTACGTACAATCATACGTTTTAGGCAAGACTTTTAATGGTTTTACTTAGACTTACTAAAACCCTTGTTTTTCTAGTAAATAAGGCTTATATTAATGGCGCAAACAAAAGGCTTTTCAAGTCTCATCAGTGACATACACCAAGCCTTTTAAAGCTTTACCTAAAATGGACTGTTTCTTAGCCATACTTTAAAAATGGCTTATCTTTATCTTTGAACCTGATTCCTATTTTTTCTCTCTCGTCACTCTTAGATTGAAGTTGCAACTCGTGATTGCAGAGAGAGAGAGAGAGAGAGAGAGAGAGAGAGAGAGAGAGAGAGAGAGAGAGAGAGAGAGAGAAATTCTTTACCAGCAAAAAACACGTGAAAATCAGAGAGAGAGAGAGAGAGAGAGAGAGAGAGAGAGAGAGAGAAATTCTTTACCAGCAAAAAACACGTGAAAATCACGAGAAATGAGGTAAATGATTAGAGAGAGAGAGAGAGAGAGAGAGAGAGAGAGAGAGAGAGAGAGAGAGGAGAGAGAGAGAGAGAGAGAGAGAGAGAGAAATTCTTTACGAGAATGTACCACATACGAGAGAGAGAGCATTCTTTACGAGTGTACCACGTACTAGAAGAGAGAGAGAGAGAGAGAGAGAGAGAGAGAGAGAGAGAGAGAGAGAGAGAGAGAGAGAGAGAGAGAGAGAGAGAGAGAGAGAGAGGTAACCACGTTTCAAAATCCCACAAACCTTTTAGCTTTACAAACGCCATTTTTGCCAGTCTTAATCATCCAAGCAAATCAGTTCCTGATTTCCAAATGACCTCGAGATTGGAACTCCCAATATCCTAATAAAAATGGCCCGTCGCCGACCCTTTCCTTACTGCTAGCACCTACAGTATAAGGCCACTTCCTCTAAGCAAGTAGAAGGAATGAAGAAAAGGTGTTGTTCGAATAGATGCTACTTTAAGGGCCAAACTAGGACCACCATAGGGTCATCTAGATTTTAGAAAGAAAGTGGTCTGTTAAATGTAGGCTATAGGCCACAAAGGGTCAAACTATGACCACCGTAAGTGCCTCTAGGACGAGGAAATCTATTGAATTTAGCCCACAGTTTTAGAAGTTATCTAGAACTTCTGTAAGTGTCAAAGCTCTAGAAAAAATTTACCTAGAACTTCTATAAGTCTTGAGGTTATCTAGAACTTCCAGGAGTGTCAGGCTCTAGAAAAAAATTTACCTAGAACTTCTAGAAGTCTTGAGGTTATCTAGAACTTCCAGAAGTGTCAACCTCTAGAAAAAAATTTTACCTGGAACTTCTAGAGGCCTCAGTTATAGATATGTTATCTAGAACTTCTAGAAGTGTAAAAAAATTTACCCGGAACTTCTAGAAGTCTCGAAGATTTAAAAAAGTTATCTAGAACTTCTAGAAGTGTCAAGCTCTATAAAAATAAATTCACCTGAAACATCTAAAGTCTCGAAGTTTTAGAAAAGCTATCTAGAACTTCTAGAAGTGTCAAGCTCTAGAAAAAAATTCACCTGAAAATTCTAGAAGTCTCGAAGTTTTAGAAAAGCTATCTAGAACTTCTATAAGTGTCAAGCTCTAGAAAAAAATTCACCTGAAACTTCTAGAAGTCTCGAAGTTTTAGAAAAGCTATCTAGAACTTCGAGGAGTGTCATGCTCTAGAAAAAAATTCACCCGGAACTTCTAGAAGTCTCGAAGATTTAAAAACGTTATCTAGAACTTCTAGGAGTGTCAAGCTGTAGAAAAAATTCATCTGAAACTTCCAGAAGTCTCAAAGTTTTGGAAAAGTTATCTAGAACTTCTAGAAGTGTCAAAGCCCTTAAAAAATCTAAAAAACATTCACCTGGAACTTCTAGAAGTTTTGAGGTCTTGGAAGAGTTGTCTAGAACTTCTAAAAGTGTCAAGCTCTAGAAAAAATTCACGTGGGAATTTCTAGAAGTCTCGAAGTTTTAGAAAAGCTATCTAGAACTTCGAGGAGTGTCAAGCTCTAGAAAAAAATTCACCTGAAACTTCTAGAAGTCTCAAAGTTTTAGAAAAGCTATCTAGAACTTCTAGGAGTGTCAAGCTCTGGAAAAAATTCACCCGATACTTCTAGAAGTCTCGAAGTTTTAGAAAAGGTATCTAGAACTTCTAGAAGTGGCAAACTCTAGAAAAAATTCACCTGGAACTTCTAGAAATCTCCAAGTTTTAGAAACTCAAGAACTTCTAGAAGTGTCAAGCCCTTAAAAAAATTCATCTGGAACTTCTAGAAGTTTTGAGGTCCTGGAAAAGTTGTCTAGAACTTCTAAAAGTATCAAGCTCTAGAAAAACTTCACGTGGGAATTTCTAGAAGTCTCGAAGTTTTAGAAAAGCTATCTAGAACTTCGAGGAGTGTCAAGCTCTAGAAAAAAAATTCACCTGAAACTTCTAGAAGTCTCAAAGTTTTAGAAAAGCTATCTAGAACTTCGAGGAGTGTCAAGCTCTAGAAAAAAATTCACCTGAAACTTCTAAAGTCTCGAAGTTTTAGAAAAGCTATCTAGAATTCTAGGAGTGTCAAGCTCTAGAAAAAAATTTACCCAAAACTTCCAGAAGTCTCGAAGTTTTAGAAAAGCTATCCAGAACTTCTAAGAGTGTCAAGCTCTAGAAAAAAAATTCACCTGAAACTTCTAGAAGTCTCGAAGTTTTAGAAAAGTTATCTAGAACTTCTAGGAGTGTCAAGCTCTAGAAAAAAATTCACCTGGAACTTCTAGAAATCTCAAAGTTTTAGAAACTCAAGAACTTCTAGAAGTGTCAAGCCCTTAAAAAAATTCATCTGGAACTTCTAGAAGTTTTGAGGTTCTGGAAAAGTTGTCTAGAACTTCTAGAAGTGTCAAGCTCTAGAAAAAATTCACCTGGAATTTCTAGGAGTCTCGAAGCTTTAGAAAAGCTATCTAGAACTTCGAGGAGTGTCAAGCTCTAGAAAAAAATTCACCTGAAACTTCTAGAAGCCTCGAAGTTTTAGAAAAGTTATCTAGAACTTCTAGGGGAGTCAAGCTCTAGAAAAATTCACCTGGAACTTCTAGAAGTCTCAAAGCTTTAAAAAAGTTACCTAGAACTTCTAGGAGTGTCAAGCTCTAGAAAAAAATTCACCCGAAACTTCTAGAAGTCTTGAAGTTTTAGAAAAGCTATCTAGAACTTCTAGGAGTGTCAAGCTCTAGAAAAAATTCACCCGGAATTTCTAAAGTCTCGAAGATTTTAAAGTTATCTAGAACTTCTAGGAGTGTCAAGCTCTAGAAAAACTTCACCTGGAACTTCTAGAAGTCTCAAAGTTTTAGAAAAGTTCTCTAGAACTTCTAGAAGTGTCAAACTCTAGAAAAAATTCACCTGGAACTTCTAGAAATCTCAAAGTTTTAGAAACGTTATCAAGAACTTCTAGAAGTGTCAAGCCCTTAAAAAATTCATCTAGAACTTCTAGAAGTTTTGAGGTTCTGGAAAAGCTATCTAGAACTTCTAGAAGTGTGAAGCTCTAGAAAAAATTCACCTGGAATTTCTAGAAGTCTCAAAGTTCTAGAAAAGTTATCTAGAACTTCCAAAGTGCCAGGCTCTAGAACTAATTTACCTGGAACTTCTAGAAGTCTTAAAGTTCTAAAAAAGCTATCTAGAACTTCTAGAAGTGTCAAGCTCTAAAAGAATTACCTGGAACTTCTAAAGTCTTGAAGTTATAAAAAAAGTCACCTGGAACTTCTAGAAGTCTCAAAGCTCTACAAAATCTAGAATGTCTGGAAGTGTTAAGCTCTAGAAAATATTCACCTGGAACTGACAGTCTGGAAGTTCTAGAAAAGTCATCTATAACTTCTAGAAGTGTTAAGCTCTAGAAAAAATTCACCTGAAACTTCTAAAGTCTCAAAATTTTAGAAAAGTTATCTTGAACTTCTAGAAGTGTCACACTCTAGAAAAAATTCACCTGAAACTTCTAGAAGTCTCAAAGTTTTAGAACTTCCAGAAGTGTCAAAGCTCTAGAAGAGTTATCTAGAACTTCTAGAGGTCTCAAGGTTTTAGAGAAGTAATCTAGTTGTGTCGCATGGCTCAAACCAACTCAGAGAAGTCATGACTAACAAAAAGGTGGGAATGAAACGTATCCCTTGACCACAGGTACAACAGGCTTCCAAAACTCAATCACCTGAGATAAATACAACCTCTATAAACAGACCGATCTGTTTAAAAACCCACTCAGCCTTTGCTTCCTGAAAGCATAAACTGGAAGACCAATCATGCTTTAACAATACTGGTTATAGGAAGAACCACCATTCACAAATAGCGGTGACCACCTGAAGTTGCAAACCAGTGTATTAAATCAATGTTGCTACAATCAGAAATGAAAATGGAGGTGTCTGAATATCCTGTAAGGACTCTCCAGGACAAGAATCAAGAGGATAAATCAATCCTGATGATGTAAGGAGTTAGGAGAGAGTCGTGGTCCCTGTGCATCCTAGGGCAAGGAGTCTCAGGTCCTATGGAAAAGTCAAGAGCATTGGTCCTAGTATAAACTAGATGCTGTACAAAACAGATTCCTCCATTCAGCACAGACCTTCACATCCAAAGTTAAACACTGGAAAGTGAGAATTTGATCGCTATCATTATTGCTCATCAGCTATTGACTATGCTTACGCAAGAAGGCAAAAAGGTACCAAATCGAGTGGTAAGCTCCACCAGAACACAATTACTACGTGTCCTTCACAATTCAAAACCTATGATGGAAAGCAGTAAATAAACCATACATAAATATTACTATTCAGAAGTTGAAACCTATTCATACGGAACAAGTCCACCAAAGGGGCCACTGACTTGGAATTCAAGCTTCCAAAAAATATCTTTAGGAAGAAGCAAGAGAAGGTAAAAGGTAATACAGAAAGAAAAGTAGATCATAAGCCGCAAGCAAGGAGCATAATCCAAATGCAAGGGCAGCAAGAACAATAATATAAAGTTTGTCTCTGAAGCTTATCTAAACCAGCCAAGCAGGGAACCTCTTTAACACGCTGAAATACGATTACCATGGCTGGACAACCACAAAATCCCAATTCAAGCCAAACTGGAGAACACTACTCGATCCTAGGTCAATCAAATGACCTGACGTAGGAAATTATGTTACACAGCATTACAAATCACTATGTAGTTCCTTTGCAACATTCAAACAGTGTCAAGCATTGCCAGATGCAATGTTTGCAGTCGAATGCAAAAGGAAATACTTTATTTTTGACCTTGGATACATTAAATGCAATGCTGAGAGAACCAGGGAGTGGATATTTATTACATCTAAGTAATCAACAATAGTGTTGTCCTAAGAACTTGGCTTTTACAGCCCAAAGTATTCTGCTAAGAATCTGTCAAAACTCGCAGTTGTCTTTTTACATTAAGGACACAGATTGACAAAGACTGTTGTATAATCTTGTACAATATGGAGTCAACAGCATTGTATTCAAGGTGTACATGCCACCACATCCCTGGATATGAGAACTCGCACTCAAGGACTGGGCATACTGTTACTGAGAGGGACTAGCAGTCAAAATTAGGAATGTTGCTTCACAGTACTGGGTGGTGCAGAGGTAAAATTAAAAACAGGATCCAATTTAAAAAAGGATAGCTGGAATGAAGCCTGGAACTATAAGACAACACTGTTCACAAACAGCCTATTAGCTAAACCTACCAAGAAGGCTACTGAAAGTCTCGATTATTTTGCAAAAACTTTCCAGTACAACACAAGACTAAACAGCCTTGGAACCATTCAAGGTCCCAACAACCAGGAGTGTTCATGATGACAGCAGCTAACAGACCAGGAAAGTCTTGCAGCTGGTTTAGGTAGTGTAAAACTTTGCAAATTGCAAACTTCGGCGAGTGAAGAGAAGTAACATTTCCACAATTGCCCAAATATTTAAAAGGTCCATGGACAATAGAGAAGCCTAGTTTGACTGGTCTACAGGAAAGTTCTAATCATTGCTGGCTGTTGATGTCTGAAAGGGACTGCAACGAGATTCTCTACATTTTCAGGTCGAAAGCCCTAAAGCATTTGACTCTTCTACAGGACAAAGTTCACAGTGCAGTAGAGTCCTAAAACATTTGCAGGAACTCTAACCTTGTTCAGCTAAGACTGTTCCTCTCTTTCTAAAGCACTGGAAAAGGCTACAAAATAAGGTACCATAAAATACAGGCATTCAATTTCCAGAGCACGAAAAGCAGGCATTGTAGGATAAACTGCTCCTCTGAGTTAAGAGAAGTTATACCGCATTTAAGGATGTCCCTTTTCTGGCTAAAAATGGACATTTAGATGCAAAAATCAGCCATTAATACAAGTAATGCATCAGGTTACAATGTCTAAGGCCTAAGAACATGAGAAAGCACTGCAAAAGCAGAGAATTCATAAATAAAAGACACAAAAACAACTATAGTATACAGTACAAGGAATGCACTGGGTTGCAGTGTCTAAGAACATGAGAAAGCACTGCACAAGCAGAGAACTGGAAAACACAAGTGGAATTCATACTTCCTTAACGGACAAGGTACCATTAGCCACTGTGGAGGTCTCATTTGGAAATCAGAGAATTCCTTTATTGGCTCTGACCTGCTCAAGACTGGCAAAAGGTGGCACTGTAAAATCAAGAGGTTTGTTTTTAGCAATAACGAGAGAGAGAGAGAGAGAGAGAGAGAGAGAGAGAGAGAGAGAGAGAGAGAGAGAGAGAGAGAGAGAGAGAGAGAGAGAGAGAGAGAGAGATCTACAAACACAAGAGGAAATATCAGATAAAAACCTGTTATTGCACAATAGCCTTCATTGTTAATCAGGTAGAAAGACCAAGTTCTGTATCCCAATATACAGTGGTAATTAGGCAGTATGTAAACCATTTCCCTATTCAAAAGATTATTCACCCATTCGAGGCTTTTTGAATGCTTACTCAATAGTGGAACAATTTATTTCCAATGTCATCTTTTCATTTAATGGTGGCTTTTATAGATACATTGGAAACACTTTTCCTGTACCACACACAATCTTCTTTTACCAATATCTACATGATTTGTTTACAAAGTTGGCGGGTGCTAAACTACATACCCATTGACACAAGAAACCCCTTTGAGCTACAGAGGGAGGCAAGTATGAGTGTGGTATTATACACAAACGTAGCTACCCAAGTTAAGAACACCTGAAAAAGGGTTTCCAATACGTACGGTCAATGAAAGGCGAGTGGTCGCAGAAGACAAAATCAAAATGGAGTGCAAGAAACAAAGTACGAAAAATGGGAGGCGCAATAAACGAGACAGACTGGGGAACATGAGAGAAACTTCAAACTTGAGACACTGGAGTGGCACTGAGAGTGTCGTTAAGACAAACCTTTGGTATGAACGCACCAAGTTATCCAAAGTTGGAATTGCCATTAGGAAATAATTCATGTTATAACAACAAACGCTTGTAAACTGGATACTGCACTGTACAATGAAAAGGATAAAAGTTTTCCTTATATGAACAGTTACACAAGCACCATACAAATCACGAATTACCAATGACTTGAAGAGAAGGCTGGACAGACGAGCCAAAGATCTAGAAATAAGGACAATGATTCTGTGACTGGAAACACTTTACTCCCAGAAAGGAATACTGAACTACGGCGCTGGGACATGCAGCCATAAAGACTACATCTTGATGATGAAGAACCAAACCGTCGTGCCTGGCTTAAGGGTCACTAATGACCAGCAGAGGTAAGGAACAAGGCCATTATAAAGCCCTAAAATATCTCAGTGACCAGACACATACAAGGGATTCAAACAGGTGAGAGGTACAGGTTAGACAAGTAATCCCAGATATCAAAGAGCACTGAGCAGAGAAAGTCCTGAGCAATCTGTATGGCAGTCTGAATGCCAGGGGATTACCAAAATAAAGTTGTGGACACAACAACAAACCAAAGACAATGCTGGAAACATCATGCAAGATGTCATACAAAGTTAAATCTAAGACTTTACAACACAAACACCATACAAGAGAGGGACTAAATATTGGAGACACTTCTGAAAAGACAAGTAGGAGGTCAGGACAAAACACAGACATGGTTATATTATTGTATCTAGGATTAGCAAAGTCCATGGTGAAACTGACAAGGCTAAACTTGAAAGATGTTTAGCAGAGTTTGGAAAACTGAGAATTGTGAAATGTTCTAATGCTGGAGATATACAAAAACTACAAGTAACGATTGTAAACAGAATGAGTAACAAAACACATGAAAACGTTGGAACAGATGCAGACATCGTTGAGAAGGCTAGATCTTCTTGGATGAACGGGAAGTATTAAAAGTGAAAATCTGTGAAAAGCATAAATTATCTTGACCTACAGCGCACAAGTGTGGGGCTTGAGGAAGCAGAGAAAAGACTGTGGGACAAAATGCACATCAAAGCACTGACATAGGTCCAAGACAATTTAGCACATCATGTCCACTCACTCAAGTAAATAGGCCAAGACTTTGCTGGTTTGAGAACGTTCTAATGTTTGAGAAGAATGACCACATGAAAAAGGAATGGAATAACTCATGAGGGAAATGGAATTCCTACACAAGGCAACGCATCGCATACTGCAATGGAAGGGACAAAGACATGATCGAGACCAGACGTAGGTGCAACACAGGAGCCTCTGGACTCGACACATCTGGAAAAAGTTACAGCAGTGACACACCTATCCGTACTCGCTTCTTTCAAGATCTTGTGAAAAGCTCCCATTCACCACAGAAAACATCAGGTTATTCAAAGCTGGATTCATTATCAAGCACTAATTCAAGTTATGACAACAAATGCTTGTAGGTGGGATACAAAGGATAAACACCTTCTTGACATGAACTGGAAGTCACGAGTGAAACACATACAAATAGATTGATGAAAAATACCC
The DNA here is from genome assembly GCA_039081455.1 of Macrobrachium rosenbergii. NCBI lineage: Eukaryota > Metazoa > Arthropoda > Malacostraca > Decapoda > Palaemonidae > Macrobrachium > Macrobrachium rosenbergii. The sequence goes on along the minus strand of JANJGK010000027.1, from coordinate 1,824,535 downwards.
ATGACTTGGACAGAAGGCCGAGTAGACTAGCCAGATGAAACTAAGAACAAGGACAAAGATATTGTGGCCATAAACACGTTATCTCAAAAAAGGAAACCTGAATGAAAGTGTTCAGATGTGCAGCCATGCACTCTACATCTTGACGAAGAGTCTCAAGAGAGTGCCTGGTTTAATGGTTGATAACAAACAGCAGGGGTAAGGAACAGGGCATTACACAGCTGTGCAATGTCTCAGTGACTAAACTTACACGAAGAGGGCCTGGGGGAACTAGGCAGTAGTTGTGGACAACTCAGCAGGTAGGCCCATTCCCCAACACCCCTAGGTCACAAGGACAGGCCAAGCTGCCACTGAGATCAACCAAGACATGAATGGTAATACTACACAGCTACCACAATTAAAACAACAGACCATTTCAAATACTAGGGACAAAAGTTAAGGAGAAAAACAAGTGAATTTAAAGGGGGCACGGTACAATAACATGAAGATGCTAAACTCGAGCCACCACAGCAAATACAAATGGATACTGAATGGATGATGACAGTGGATAAACTGGGTTAAAGTAGAGGTTTGTAAAGCAGAAGGAATAGCAGGCAGAGAGAGACAGGAATATGTAACATGGAGAGCACAGGTGATGGACAGAGGGCGCACATCAGACCAAAAGCGTTTAAAGGCAAGAAAACAAATGAAGGCCTTCAAACAGGTGAGAAGTACAGGTTAGACAATTAATCCCAGACATCAAAGACACTGAGCAGAGAAAGTCCTGAACAATGAGAAAACTGTATGGCAGTCTGAATGCCAGGGATTACCAAAATAAAGTTGTGGACACAACAACAAACCAGAGACAATGCTGGAAACATCATGCAAGATGTCATACAAAGTTAAATCTAAGACCTCACAACGCAAACACCATACAAGAGAGGGACTTGAATATTGGATGGATGGATGTATGATACTTAGGGCAAAAGCCCAGGCACTGGGGCCAACAAGGCCATTCAGCGCCGTAATGGAAAGAAAATAAATTATGTTAAAGTTATGAATTCATGAAGGAAATGATTAATAAATAAAATGAAGTGATGTGACCAATAAATAAGGGTATGAAGTTTAATGAATGATGTGCTATATACATAAAAAAAAAAAAATTATTGTCATTAAAATTCTACGTGATGTAATAAATTATTAAATAAAATTGAATATCGTTAAAAATTTTAATACACTTTAAAAAAGAGATGATAGCAGAAATATCTGCTTCATCTCCCAAAATATCAGACAGGGATTTACCCTGAAAATATATCTCTCTTGACTTGAATATTGGAGACACTTCTGAGAAGACGTGAAGTAAGTCAGGACAACACACAAGCATGGATATGTTATTGTATCTAGGATTAGCAAAGTCCATGGTGAAATTGACAAGGCTAAACTTGAAAGATGTTTAGCAGAGCTTGGAAAACTGAGAATTGTGAAATGTTTTAATGCTGGAGATATACAAAAACTACAGGTAACGATTGTAAACAGAATGACTAACAAAACACATGAAAAAGTTGGAACAGATGCAGACATCGTTGAGAGAGCTAGACCTTGAATGAACGGGAGGTATTGAGTGAAAATCTGTGAAAAGCATAAATTATCTGGACCTACAGCGCACAAGTGTGGGGCTTGAGGAAGCAGAGAAACGACTGTGGGACAAAATGCACATCAAAGTACTGACATAGGTCCAAGACAATTTAGCACATCATGTCCACTCACTCAAGTAAATAGGCCAAGACTTTGCTGGTTTGAGAACGTTCTAATGTTTGAGAAGAATGACCACATGAAAAAGGAATGGAATAACTGAGGGAAATGGAATTCCTACACAAGGCAACGCATCGCATACTGCAATGGAAGGGACAAAGACATGATCAAGACCAGACGTAGATGCAACACAGGAGCCTCTGGACTCGACACATCTGGAAAAAGTGACAAGCAGAAATAACCCAAACATAATATATCAACAGCAGTGACACACCTATCTGTACTCGCTTCTTTCAAGATCTTGTGAAAAGCTCCCATTCACCACAGAAAACATCAGGTTATTCAACGCTGGATTCATCATCAAGCACTAATTCAAGTTATGACAACAAACGCTTGTAGGTGGGATACAAAGGATAAACACTTTCTTGACATGAACTGGAAGTCACGAGTAAAACACCATACAAATAGACTGATGAATAATACCCATGACTTGGACAGAAGGCCGAGTAGACTAGCCAGATGAAACTAAGAACAAGGACAAAGATATTGTGGCCATAAACACGTTATCTCAAAGAAGGAAACCTGAATGAAAGTGTTCAGACGTGCAGCCATGCACTCTACATCTTGTCGTTGAAGGATCTCAAGAGTGCTGCCTGGTTTAAGGGTTGATAACAAAGAGCAGGGGTAAGGAACAGGTATTACACAGCTGTGCAATATCTCAGTGACCAAACTTACACGAAGAGAGCCTGGGGGAACCTGGCAGTAATTGTGGACACCTCAGCAGGTAGGCCCTTTCCCCAACATCCCTAGGTCACAAAGACAGGCCAAGCTGCCACCGAAATCTACCAAGGCATGAATGGGACTTGAACTCGCAACCACACCACGCTGTCAAATCCCACGATTAGAGCACCAGATCGTTTCAAACACAAAAGACAAAAGTTAAGGAGAAAAACAAGAGTGAATTTAAAGAGGACATGGTACAATAACATGAAGCAACTAAACAAGAACCACAATACAAATACAAATGGATACTGACAGTGGATACACTGGGTTAAAGTAGAGGTTTGAAAAGCAGGAGGAATAGCAGGCAGAGAGAGAGAGGAATACGTAACACGAAGAGCACAGGTGGTGGACAGAGTGTGCACGTTAAACCATAAGGAGTTCAGAGGCATGAAAACGGATGAAAGCATTCAAACAGGTGAGAGGTACGGGTACAACTAAACTGAGACATCAGAGGAGCACTGAGCAGAGGTAAGCAATGAGCAATGAGAAAACTGCATGGAAGTCTGAATGTCAGGGAGGACCAAACGGAGGTGTAGACAACAAACCAGAGTCAGGGACTGGAAACTGTAGGCGAGAAACGATATTTAGTTGCCTCTAACACTTTGCATGGTACAAAAACCATGAGTAAAGGACTCAAATATTGGAGACACTTCTGAGAGGACACGAAATAGGTCCGACAGCAGAAATAAGGTCTGGAAGGAGGACAAGGTGATGGGACTTCTACGCGACAACTGTTGCGGTGAATCATCCGCATAATGACTAATGTGAAGGTACAACATACAGTAGAGGTGATTTAGACATCAGGCACTTAACAAAGCTATTTAGTTAATTATTTACAGCTACAGAAGGGGATACGAGATCTTGAAATGCAGAAGCTTCAGAGGCATCAAGTTAAAGGAGGATTAAACGATGTTCCAGACCTGATCGTAGGAGGAGGATGGTGAGTGTTTTACGAAAGGTAAATGCACTGTGATGTGGAAGCATCACACATTTTAAAAGTGTCTCCTGAAAACCAGAATCAGAAAGGAGTTCCTTAAATGTATAATGTCAAACAGCAATACACTCTCACCATTTGGCAATGCCAACAGGTATACAACAAGGATTAACGCAAAGTCCAGATCTACTTGTGACAGCGAGATGTTCTTGAGGAAATATCAGTAACTCTGACAGTATTAGATCCACAGATATGAGAGCCAATAACTGTCAACAGCGGTAATGACGACTGGTTAAGCATCTAATAAAGAGACACCGTATTTGTAATGAAGAATTCAAACAGCTGGCAAACATATTTCTGAGGTACATCAGTATGGACTGTACAAACAACAGAGTCCTCACCCAATGACCTATTGTTTCACAATGAATCAACGACGGGAGTCAAACCTCTGTCCCATACAACTCTGGATGCCATGAGACGAAAAGTGTCAATATGAAAACTTGGACGTAACACCTGCATGGTTATATTAGCAAAGTCCATAGAGGATTGGATAAGGAAGAACTAGGAAGTTATTTGGCAGAGTGGAAAATTGAGACTCTAAAGTGGATGTGTAAAAAATGCAAGTGATGTACAAAAGCTAGTGAAGAGATTATACACAAAACAAGTAACAAGAACACGTGCAATCATAAAAAAAAATGGGACCTTGTAAGAACGAGAGATTTTAAGAGGGAGAAGGTTCGAGGAAAGCATGAGCCATCTTGACTTACGGTGCACAAGTGTGGGTCTTGAGGATGCAGAAAAAAGCAAGTAGGACAAAATACACATCAAAGTGTTGAGATATGTCTAGAGTACTCACAATAATAAACAGACCAAAACTTTGCTAGTTTGGGTATGTCCGAAGGCTCGAGAAGAATGACCACACGAAAAAGAAACGGAATAACATGTGAGGGAAGGGGAATTGTACACAAGACAATGAATTAGATACAAGAAAGGAGGGGACAAAGATAGGACTTTGGACTGTCATAAGAAGATGCCAGATACGAGCCATTCAACTATCTATCTAGATTCAGCCAGCCTTGTGCTGGCAAGGGCTCTTGCTCTTCAGCAAACCCATAGCTTTGAGCTCGAAACACTGGGAAAACTCTATGAGAGAGAACAACATAAACATATATGAAGAGAAGTGACACCTACCAGCCCCTGCTGCTTCTGAGATTTTGTGAGAAGCCACCATTCAAGACAGAACACAAAACACAAAAAAGGAATCTCATCACGAACTAAATAATCCATACGTAGTAGAAGATTGACTGAAGAAAACATACGTATGTACTGTAGTTGCACAAGGATGAGTATCAACACAAACTTTTAATCTTAAACCAAACACAATTTGCTTTAAAACAATTTCTGGTATTTAGCTTTGTAGGCCTAATCCTTTGAATTCATGTAACGCATCACTTGGATACTTTAGGGCAGGACTCAAAAAAGTTACCAAGAAAATCTCAAAATTCAACAAGACTTTTGAAGCACAAACAATGGTGTTAATACAACTTGGCCTGGAAGATGATGAGAGGTAAAAATATGAGAATAACACTTGCGCAAAGTCAGAAATAATCCGAGTCAACCAGAAGAATGAGGGTCACTCAAAACCTGTTCTTGGAAATTCTGAATAGTTCTATCCTACACAGGCTGTTGGGACAGGCATCCTACTGCCTTCATCCAGCCCTGAGGACGGAGGAGGAAGGAAAGGCACTCCAAAAGAAACATCAGATCTGGTTCCTGAAGGATACAGAGGACAAGATTGAAGGAATCAAGAAGCAGAAAAAAATTGACAAAGCTTGGTATGTCTCAAGCACCGCATACCAACTTCCCTGGAGTAAATATCGGTCGCAGGAACCTGATGTGCATTAAAAGGATTGCTACCCAAAGCATAATTTCTATAAGGGAAGGAGCATGTAAGCCACTGAGAAACAGTGGATTCACTCCTTCTGAGAAGACAAGGAAGACCTTGCACTCGAGATATGAGAGCAATATTTCAACTGGCAATGTGGAAACATGATAAAATGAGAGATATTAAAACAGGCAGTAGGAATAACTTGCAAGAGGGAACGCAGTTCCCTAATCTGGCTTTAAACTTGGGAACATCTCTTGATCCTAGTCACCTCAAGTCTTGTCATCTGAAATGGGAAGGTATGCCCCACTACAAATTCTGGGAGACTAGCACCTTTCTCGACCACAAGTCCTTATCACTAGGGAAGAAGGAAAGGACTCTCCATTGAGTAGGAGACTTTTAGTAAAGCTAGGGCCACTTCTACAACTGAATTCATCCTTTCAAGGGATGTTGTTAATCCCATGAGACCAACTAACTATAAAGAGTACCAGATATCTGGAAGGGAATTAATGTAGGGAACCTGTACTGTGACAGCACTTAGAAGATGACACTTGCAAAGGTCTTGAGAAGCCTTCACTTTGTCTTACAGGCAGCTCTTCAACAAACATCTGGTACAAGAAAAGGTTATGGTGGTGTCTGAGTGAGAAATTTTGCCCACTGCTGTGACAGCTCAAGTCATCTACTCAGTATGATCTTTCTGTCTAGAAAAGAAGCAAGCAGTTTCTCTGTACAGATTTGTCCACAGTAGTGAGAGCAACTCTTACAAAGTGAAAGGCAACTGGCAATATGCAATAATGTACAAATTCTGCTGCATAGTGGAAACGAAGCAATGGGTGTCATTCCCACATAAAGGGGCGTCTCCTCCTGCACTTCCGGAAAACTTGTGACAACATTCAGTCTGCCCTCACAGCAGAGAACAGCACAGATATCAATGCTTTATACTTGCACAAAAAGCCAAAAATAAATAACAAAAATTAAAAAGACCAACAGGTTTCCAAAAGGAAAAGATTTACAAGCTGTCCTAATTACTTATTACATGGGATTCAGAACATTTGGTCTACGGGAAATAACAGGTTTTTTTGTATGAATAACTTACGATAGAAAGTGAGAATAATTTGGTTAACAAAACACACACACACAAATTTATTTACAAGGCAAAAATAATGTATAACGTAAAAAAACTCAGATTCACCTGTCATATTACAATAAAACTTTCAGATATTGTAAATATTTACATAAAAGTACACATCTTAACAGTATTATGTATTTTGGCTATTAATGCCTATATGAAATTTCCCCTAGCATTAGAGGGAGTTCAATCAACAATCTACATGAAAGAACCATGCAAAAGAGAACCTTATAACATATGATGGCGGATCTTACGACATTATCAGACAGGGTATCAAGGAAAGCAGAGGGCTAACAAACTCTTTTTACGGGTGAGGGCACTAAATGATATTGTATGATTTTTAGACACAACATCATAAGGTACAGTAAATCAGAAAGAATTTGCAGAAAAATTTCGAAATCCATCAAGGACCAAGACTTAAGTCGTTCATTTGTAAACCGCTATCACGCAGATACAATAATAAAAAAAAAAACAGTACCTGGGAGTTGATGTTTGAGAATGACAGAGGGAGAATACCACAGACTAACAGTTGGTTTAATTTTGTCTAAATCAATTATTATCTGTTTCCCAAAACTGCACGACAGCAGTTGGCAAAAACAAGAAACAGCTGTTCAATAGACCTCCCAGATAACTAACTCCCTAAAAGGGGCACTGAACTGATAAAGATAAGCAGAGCCAACCTGGATCCAGCAGTGAAGACAGACTCTCGGTACAGACCTGACAAAAGGATTAGAATACAGAAGAGAATATAGAATTTAGGCCAAAGGTTAAGCGCTGGGACCTATGAGGTCATTTAGCACTGAAATGGAACCTGACGGTAAAAAGGTGTCAAAAGGTCTAACAGAAGGAAAACCTCGCAGTTGCACTGACTCAACTGTTTGAAGAGTGTGAAAAGTAAGATGGAAGAAAGAGAATATGGACAGAGGTACAGTGAAAGGAATGAAAGGGGTTGCAAAAGAACCTTAAGTAATGCCTACAGTACACAAACAGCACTACCCCCCCTAAAGGGTGACAAAAGGATTAGCCACTGCCTGGGTCCAATTCTACTTGAAAGGAAAATATCATCAGGAATGGAAAAAGAATTGTTTATCCCAGGCTCCCAAAGTGACAAGAAGCTAAAACCCCAAACTGGACCACTTCCAGGGAGTTGATGAAGCAGTTCCAACTCACTGGTCATAAAAAAATGGAAAACTTTTATAAAAAGAGCTTGCCTGTTCTTGATAATCAAGCAATTGCAGAGTAGACCAAGTATAACCAGTAGAAAGTATGGGAGATGAGTTAAGTGACTTTTATCCCACAGAAAAGCAATGGCTAGCAAGCAATGCCTACCAATTTATTGCCAATACACCTCATAAGAGGATACACTGAGACACATAGGTGTTACCTGTCCTGACAAAGTGAAAACTAGACTTGAGATCCCCTTAAATTTCGGATCTCAATAACAGTAGAATCACAACAAAGAGGGCCAGGACATGCCTACACTCCCAAATTCTAGAGCACAGTCACAATGACTGCTGTGATTGACTGACTGATTACGAAATTTAGGTCTTGAAGACCAAGTGCCAGAACCCACCAAGATTATTCAGCACTGTAATGAAGGTGAAACACATATATCAATTATATGATTGATAATGAATAGGTGAATGATAGGGAGAAAAAGTGTAAGTCCTCCCCCAGTGATATCTGGGCACATTCAAGAAATCCGTTCCAAGGAGAAACTGTCATAGTTGGGAGGAGGCTGGATCAACTTCACTTGCCTGAACAGCCCATACAAGCTTGAAAGGAGTATGAGAATAGGATAGAAGGTAGAGTTTAGGCTAAAGGCCAAGCACTGGGATCTATGAGATCATTCAGCGCTGAAATGGAAATTCACAGTAAAAATGTTTTATAGATGTAACACGAGGAAAACCTCGCAGTTGCGCTACAAATCTATTATAAAGAGAGGGTGGAAAGTAAGATGGAAGAAAGAGAATATGAACAGAGGTATAGTAAAAGGAATGAAAGGGGTTGGAGCTTGGGGCCAAAGGGACACTGCAAAGAACTTGAATGAGGAGCTGGTGAAGTCAGAGTTTAGCCATATGAAGACCCAGTAACTGCAGCTTCTTGAGGCACAAAGCCTACTGTCAACCTATCAATGTGCGTTCCACTCGAAACTCTACAGAGCAATCATCAGTCAAATGAGATAAGGCAAATACTGATGTAAAACTGTTACCCCTGCAGGACCTTGCCTACATAAGCCACCTACTTGGGGCTGATTTTCTAATTTTTCATTCTACAGTTGGTTATGGTGTCTAAAACGTCACACACTTAAGGCTAGGTTGAAATACTGAGCTTATCATACACAAGAGCAAGTACTCTACAGAGAACACTTTTTAAGAGATTAGTTGTTAAGTTTTTCTCTGCTTAAAGAAATCTTAAAACCTCACACAAAATGACCCATTTTTGACAATCAACTAGTGTTCAAGAAACCATAATCATTGGCAGTTTAGCAGTCATGATTAATCATATACCTTAACAGAAGACATGATGAAAAAGAAACCTTCAGTATGTAAAATGACAAGTTCCTAAAATGTTCTCAAGAGTCCAACAGAGTGACAAATGAACTATATCTCCTCTTCCTCTTCTTAACAGCTTAATTATTAGTCAGGGTCACTGTTTGAACTGCAATTCGACAATGAAAATATCAACTATACCAATGATGTAAATTGCACATGTTGCTTTTAAAAAGGCAAAGGTAATATGAAACTGCCAAAAAACCACTGTAACTTTACACGTAAGGAACACTCGAATGAGAAAATACTTTAATATAAAATTAAAAATACTTCTGGATATGAAATCGTACTGTAAAAACCTACAGTCAAAATGAAATATATCACAAAAATATATAAGGCACCTTTACACTTATATAGTACACTCATTTAACACGACCACAAAGTCACATTGTTGGACCTTCACAAAACTTGCCCTGTGATAAGTTCTTATATTATTATGACCTCTATTACTATGAAGTACACAAGGCACTTAAATCTCATTCAACTGACATGAATTGTTAGTTTTTACAGAAAAATCTTAATTCTATCTAATAAATTACACTCTTTAACCCTTAGTGGACGGATTGAGCTTCAGTGTGAAGTAAAACAGGTTTGGGGAGGTGGACGGATTGCTCTTCAGTGTGAAGCAGAATTACGCACCACTGTTATGGTAATAATGATTCGAAACAAAGGTGCCAATACTTCTATATGCTATAAATTCACTAATGGCAACTTTTATACAGACGTGAGAGTTCGGCCTGTATCAGTAATGCTTGTGACTTCAAGGAGGAAGGTACTGCATCACTCTCTCACATGAGTCTTTGTGTAAATTTGCTTGTAAATATACGAAGGGGTGGCTGTTGTTTTTTGTTTTTGTCTTTTACGATAGTATGTCGGTTGTAAATGTAATTTTACAAAGAAAATTGCAAAGAAATATTAGAAAAAGCATGGAAAAGTAAAAAAAAAGTTACTGAATCTTCCTTCTTGTAAACTTACGTGAATATTTTACAGCAAATATGGAAAAAATTTGTTACTGCTTTTATTTCTTATCTGTTTTGATATTGCGTGAGCAGTAATAATAATTTCACAAAACCCAAAAAACTTATTAGAAAAAACACATATAAGTTGGTAAAATTTACGATTGTCTTGTAAATGAGGCCCCACAAGGGGTTGTAAATAGTCATTTTCAACTTCTCGTGGAAGGTAGGGAAAATTTTTTAGAATTTTTTTATTTATAGTGTGAATGTACGTGTCAATTCTCTTTCCATTGATGCGATTTTTTTTTTATTTTGCCGACCTCAAAGTTTCCCCGGTCTGGGGTGCCGCACATTCATAAATTATGCCGTCCCTTAAGGATTAAAAGATGTGTAACTTGACAATTCACAAATGCTGACAAAATTTCAAAACGGAAGGGCGATACGTTTCTCGCATTTACAACTCAACATTAATGCTTGTACGCTCCAATTTAACATTTTTCGAAAAGTAACTGGGATCAGTTTTTTTGATGGGAAATCAAATTACAACAGACTTTGCCCATTTGTCTACCTTACAAATTGACAAGGCTTAACAATCTTTGTGAATGATGAAGGACCGAGTGATTTAAAATATAAAAAAAAAATTATACTGAAAATTGAACAATGCCAAGTTGAAAAGTAAAAGGCAGAAAGCAATACATTCCAGGTCAGAGATGCCCAAGAGAATATTTTGTACAGTCTACATTAAGCCACACAAGTTGCAACGTAATTGGTAGCCCTGTACAAGGCTGTTAAAGATAAAAAAACAACAGATACTGCTGTCAGTCAACCACAGAACCCAAAAGCACCTTAGGAACGAATGAATGACCTGAGCAACGTCATGCATTCTCTGATAAAGGCTAAGGTTCAGAGGGATACAGAAATAACAAGAGGCTCCAAATTCTGGCAAAGCCTAAGCAGAAGAGGATAGTAAGGTCTATGAGAAGAGGAGAAGGGAGGTCAATAGGCAAGTGAGTGGTTCAGTAAGGTGGTGCTGTGGCATCTCTGAGAGCAGAGAATGAACACGTCTTGAATAACATAACCGTAAACATGAATATGACGACAAAGTAGAATGAAAAGAATAAAAAGACAAGGTGGAACAGTAAAGGCAATGCTTCCAGTTTTTTTCCAGACGAAGAGAAAGAACCTGAACTGGAGGATGTTGATTTGACAGAGGGATCGCTACAGATATCAACACAGAATGCAACATCTGAAGAGGTCAGAAGAATCCATCAGACACAAACAATGCACTGAAGAGAAATAATCATTGAGGAATCAACCAGAATGCACGGAAATAAATGCCTACTCAAAATGAGAAAAAATGTCTTGCATCTATAAGTCTGAAATTATTGTTATTATTATTATTATGCAGAAGAAGAAGAACCCTATTCATGTGGAAGAAGGGGCCACTGAGTACCCAGAGAAGCAGTTAGATGGGACCTTACAAAGGCAAGGGGCAACACAAGGCCTTACTTCACAAGTGTTGGAACTTTATCGTGATGTCACAATTTGCGGGAATATAGTGGCCGAAACAGCCAGAGAATCTGAGATAGACACTGGTGTGCCCATCCAGATCAGCACAGGGCCTATCACCATTAATCAGTGTCGGAGGAAGTTACAGGGAAATGAAGAATGGGAGGCCCCTTGGAGCTTATGTATGTGTATGTCCTGTGGTTATTATTATTATTATTATTATTATTATTATTATTATTATTCAGAAGATGAGCCCTATTCATATTAAACTAATCTGCAGGGTCCAGTGACTCGAAATTCAAGCTTTCACAGAATATGATAGTAACAGAAGGTGACAGGAAATACAAAGGAGATCAGTTATTAGAAAAACAGATAAATTAAACAATAAATAAAAATGTAAGTAGAAAGCAGAGTCAGAGAAATAATTCTTACAATACTGTTTGTAAAACAGAAGGCAGGATTGGAGAGCTGAGGACTGAAAATCAGAGCAAGTAATATACTAAGTTTACTAGGATGAGAGAGGATGCTAAGAGCACAGGATGGTCTGAAACCACATGGGAGTTCTGACTAAAAGTGCACTAGGTGTTAGACTACAGAGAAAACTCCTCAAGCATCTAACCTCATATTAGGAAAACCTGAATGCAAATGAAGATGCATAATGTGTTAAATACACACATGCCAATTATTCCTAACCAACCATTTACAAGATACACAGACCAATGACCTTAGGATTGGCATTGCATAAACTGAAGCTGGAGGCATAAGCTGGGCCCCAGCACAAAATAGAGAGTACTAGAGATTCTCTTGGGATCCATTCAGCCCCACGGAATGCATCGCCCTGTCCTGTACGTCCATCAGATTTTATAAACATGATTTTGGTCCTATATGCAATGTCACATTACTCCTCCAAAAGTCAATCTCAATCGAACGTGCCCACTTGAAAGCTCGTAACAACTTGCAGGTGGATGATGACTCAGTACATTTTCAAGTAATCTGTAAAGAAAAAATAAGTTTAAATTCAAGGTTGTCAGCTGGACATTTTCATACAACAAAACAATGCAGTCACCTAAAATACTCTTGCCTTAATAACTCGTGCTCTGAACCTTTAATTTTATGCTGATTTTTATTTGAATACAAGAAACATAGCCACAATTATTCCTGCATATAAAATAGTATTTATACATCTCTAGCAGCAAAGAACAGCTTTGAAACATCTTTATTCACAGAATACACAAACCTCTTGTTGTATTTCCGCTTAATTCCCAAGAAAGGAACTGTTAGCTATTTGCTTCAATGGAGGAAAGAATTGCAAAGTTTTTCTTAAATGTGAGTGAGTATACTGTCCCCACCGAGAGGGGGAGGGGTCCTTGATCAGCATTCTCATTTCCAGTTTGGTTTAACTTGCACGTATGATTTTTAGGGGTCAAGTGTTTCATGTTACTATACTGCTTCACTTTTCTCCTAAATGGGGAAAAATGGATGACACCACTTTGTTACAAGAATATATAGACATTTAACCACCTTACTTGATCTCAATTCAGTACAAAACCTTATACTACTTCTTATTACAGATGAAATGTGCAACTTGGGCAGAGCCCATGGACAATAAATATTCAGTGACTTCCACACAATATCAGAAAATTTACTTCCTAGTCAGCACTGACAGAAAAACCAAGAGCATCTACAGAACAGACAAATGAACGACAATGCTCAAAGGTGTACTGTGTCACCAAAGTGTCTGGTCATGTCAAAGCTGGTGCGAATTCTCAACTTCTCTAAAAAGTGCAGAAGGGTAACCTCAGTGCTGTACTGTATCACCTGGTTTTCTTCTCTGCAGCAGTTAGTTACCTGAGTCGTCAACATTAGACATCTGAAGCGTTATTTGCAGCTTCTGTTCACCAATGAGAACCAAGATTGGTCTCAGGAATTCCAGTCCCAGCTACCATTTTGACACATAGCTTCTCCACGTCACACTCAGAGAAAATGAGTGCATTACATAGGTTGCATGATCAGAGATCACTTCATTTCTGAGTAAGCATTTTCTTCACAGTCACCAAAAGGTATTGTACACATTACACAATCCTAAGGATAAAGAGTTTAAGAAACACCTTAATGTAAAATGAAAAAAAAAGTCACTTAAATTATCCAAAGAAGTTAGGTTATATGAACAAAGGGAAAATTCACTTCCATGACAATCATATTCTTTTTACAACCGAGCCAGTTAAAGGGAGACAAACCAAAATCTTAAAAGACTAGTCAAAACCTGCTAGGCAAAAGTAAGCAAATCCAGGTAAAAAAAAGTCACAGGAATAAAGTCACAGAAAAAAAGTCACAGGAATAAAGTCACAGAAAAAAAGTCACAGGAATAAAGTCACAGAAAAAAAGTCACAGGAATAAAAGTCACATTAATCTTTCCTAGATAGTGACCCCAAGGGTTCTAACCCTGTATGTATCCACCTTTGTGGATTACCACAAAAAACATAAACAAAAGGCTGTAAATATAAAAAATGGAATGACACCAAAGAAATATTATGAATTTTTCTCTGCGACTTTATTACCGACCACCATAAGTTAATGTGACTTTTTTCCCTAGTCAAAATTGTGACTTTTTTCCTGGCCACCAAGTAAGCAGTGGGTAAAACCTCTGTCTTCTGAGTCACCTATTCCATATTTCAAGCATTTGCGACTGAACTTTCTACACACAAAACGTACCAGTCAACAAAGATGACATGAGGGTGTCCTCTCCAGTTTGAATTCTAACTTCCCTCTCTCTTACACTTTCTAAGAATACCACCTGAGCAAATCTTGATAAGAACTTCAATTTATTGTTGAGGAAGGCTATAGCACACAGGTTACAGCAAACTCCAAGATTTGAGAACATGGTTAAGCAGTGACCAACCAACAAGAGGACACTAAATGCAAAAACTTACTGGACACAACCATCACAAAGGTAAGCATGGATAACTGCAAACACAATACACCAAATAAATTATGGTAGTGAATGCTGACCACTCCTAACTACCCAAGACACAATATACAGTATACTGCAGAACTGAACAACAGTTGTATAATATACAGTATACAGCAAACCCTCGTACTCGCGGTCTCACGATTCGCAGACTCACCTATTCACAGATTTCTCTGTGGAATGTATATACACATTATTCGGGGAAAACTCGCCCATTTGCGGTATTTTTCACTAAGAAATATACACTAATTACTGTATTTTCACATCACTTTCATGACTAAATGCACTTTTTGTGATAAAACTATTAAAGTACTCAGGTATAAGCATTTTTAGAGATTTTTGTGTGTTTGAACTATCAAAATAGGCATTTCTAAGTGTTTTTAGAGGGGTTTTAAGTATTCGAGGATTTTAGCTATTCATGGGGGGTGTGGTACACATCCCCTGCAAATACAGGGGGTTTACTTAATGTAGTTTAGTCTCAAGACAAATAAACTTGTCCCTAGTGAAATTCATCTATAAATAAAGGTCCCCAAGGGACTAGGGCATTCAACCAGCCTATACGGGCTAGCTTAGGCTAATGGACTTCTAGCAACTAGTGGTTTAGAAGCTTGTAAACTGAACTCTAAACCGTTTTGATTAGGTTCAAAATATATAAGGTCTCAATACAAAACAAATGTCTCTTTAAACATGGATGAAGTCCTCAGTCACAAATCCTTAGTACCAGCATCTAGCATAGAGACTGCTTAGCTTCTGAACTCAGGGGTAGCATCTATGCAATTGGTCATTTCTTTCAAACATCTATCTTTTGCTGTTGTGATATTTACAGTATTATGAATCAAAGCACAGTTCATTAAGGGGAGAAGGTGGTTGTGTCTGTAAAATCTGATTAAATACGAGACAAATTCAGTATCAGAAAAGAACACTAACACATATGCACAGATAGCTAGGCAAACACTGACTTTTTGTATCACAATTATGTAACTCACGTAGCCTACAACATACTTTGCATTGCAATAATACAGTAGTTATAACTACAAATTTCTATGCAATGCAAACCACATCAGTAGTGAATGCTACAACTCAGGCAAATCAAAATCGAAAGGCACAGATGCCCCACAGTCAACTTTGTAAATGCATGCAGCCTATGACATGTATTAGACAATGTGATCACAGTGTCTGGACTCTAAATATGACTAAGTCAATGTTTGTATAGTATTCTACAAATATACAGAAAATTTGCTGTAAAATATCTTTAATAGGATTAAAATTACAGTATCAATAATACACAGTATACATAAGGAGATTGCTGACAGAATAGAAAGAAGTGTTTGGTAAAAATAGCTTTACACTACTTATGTTTTTGACTGCTGATTTGATTTGATTTAACGAATATTTGGTCTGATGACCTGGCACTGAAACCATTACATTTTTCAGTACCATGTGTTCTTGACTGCCAATTTTGTTTACCATAAATAAAATAACCCACATTTATCATAAGCTAAGGCTGCTGAAGATAGCTTACAAAATATACAACTGCATTGTAATGTTATTTGTGAAAGACCATACTACAAAGCAACTGAAGTCTTGAAGACAGTACGGAATCCCCTGTGATGCAGTTAAACTAGGCCCAACCCAAAGTTCCACTGGCCATTTTGTCATTTTGACTCCATATGCCCATCAAAAAAACTTGATCTGGGAATGAGTAACAGACCCTAATCTTCAACATAAGAAGAAGTCGATGGTAAGTAACCAATTTGGCTTTTGAAAATGCACATTTAAAACATCTTTCCCTGTGACCAAAACCTAGGTACCTTATGCCATGCTTTAAAGGAGAGGTTATTCTTGTGTCGAAAAGGTTTTAGTAAGGCTATTTATTTTGAGAGCCCACAAGGGATCACCTACGAGAGCTGTTCATAAATGAAAACTGAAGATAGGGTGATATGGATGCTATCAAGTCTGAAAATGCTGTTCTACCCTACTTCCGATAAAAAACTCCAAATACAGAAACCACAAGGTCCACTAATACTGAAACTGCTCTGTACCTAAGTTATGAGAGAAAACTAAAAAAATGTAAAGGAATTTGTAAAGTCCCCACTCAACGGGTTCTCTATGATGAACATCCCATTTTCTGCAGTGCCTTCACATGCGACCTAAGGTCGGACGAACACAATCTTATTATCATTATTGTGAATTGTACATTTATTATCTGTTCATTTGTCCTTGTACCACATACATGTGACAGGGTATTTTTATGTCCAACCAGTTACTGTTAATCATCATGTTTTCTGTATGTACCTGTCCTGTTTTGTGTAGAGAAATAATCTGACCTCAGGTCACCTGTAAATTTTTGTGCCCGCGGTCTCTGCGTATACGCAGACGTCCGCACGCCGCTTTATAAGCGGGTCGCTTCATCAATAAACCAGCCGTGCTTATCTTCCTCCTCATTATTTCGCACCTCTCTCACAAATTCACCAGATCAGTCTTTCAACGTCTAATTCACACAAGGGACGAATGGGTCCTCACTTTTGTCAGCAACCTTGTAGCATCTCCGGAGGTTTCTTGGGTATAAGAAAGTTTTTCTGTCATTTTGTAGCAAACCCAATTTTATGCTCTGACGAGGCATTGTAGCTCGGCTGTGTTGTGGTAGTGTGAAAGAAATTGGTTTGTGTGAGTTAACACTTGATTTTTCTTTTTTTATTGTTTTTGTGTTTGAGTGTGTAATTATTGATTAATCTTTGTCTTCTCTTTTTTTTTTGCTTGAAGTCTGCTTGCAAGTGGTAGGGTAGAGTGGACTCCCCTTCACCTGGATGGCCCTAGTTGAATGCTTGCCTTGCTTCGCAGCAAGTATTGTCTATAAATTGTTACGTGGTCATTAATTGGAAAAGAGGGCACATATTGAAAACTGGTGTTTTATCGAACATTTCTTTTGGAGATATGGAAAACTCAGTATGCAAATCCGTTGTGTGAACCGTATTATAAATTGTGTCTTTAAATCAGTTGTGGGAACCTAGGGTCTGACTTATTCTAGTTCCGGTAGGAATTGATAATACAAAACATTTTCAAGCGAAGGCTGTAGATATATTCCAAGGAAATTAAAAACATTGAGAGATGAATCAGTGTGAATCAGGTTGACAGTGAAGTTGTATACTAAGCCAATGCTAGAAAGTTCCAAGTAGACTCTATAAAGACTTATCTTTCAAGCATGCATATTAAAGTTAGTAATTTGTACCAGATTATAAATCTAATATCTTTTGTATATACAGTTTGGTTGATACTGTAAGCAGCTGAAGTATTTTGCCGTTTTTTTCTGTAGTATTAAGACTGAATACAGGTTAAGTTTTGATGGATTATACTATTAAGTTAAGCTAAGTTAGGTACAGTTCAGTTGAAGGTCTCAGACCACTGTAATATAAAGGTAATAATTAATAGGTTAAAAACAGTCAAAGTTTTATTTCATCACCTCCAAATCTGTCCCTATCATACTGCACCAAATGTGTACTAAAAGAAAAAGCCCCTCCAGTGTTATCTACCTCGACTAAATCCCACTAACCCCCACTCATTTTCACCTAAGAATTCCCCAGCGTGCTTGTAAAGTCACCAATTCGGCGCCAGGATAGTGTTTCGGCGGCGCCATTAATTAAGTCTCCGCTGAGCTTGTTTTCTTTGGTGACTTCCCGTTTTCTTCAAGCTAAATTAGTCACGCCTAAAACGTGCCAGGTCACGCATTTTAATCATTTTTACTTTATGGTATTTATACGAATGTCACACATTGTGTATCACATGTTTCTTCATTCACAGGCATCAAGACTGTATCCATATTGTGTCTCTGTATGTTTCGTATTGTAATTCGTACTCGTTCACTGCATATTATTGTTTATTGTTTCGACCTCAGGTCACAGTCAATTCCATTGTCTCTCACGGCCCGGCGTCAGTCGGCCGCAATATAAGCCGCCTGGATCTGTAATAAATCAGCAGTAACCTTTACCTGCTCGTTTCTTTGACACCTTACAGTGGTGACCCCCGGAGTATCCCGGAGCCATTAGCGGACTCACACGGCGACTCAGTCTTGGCTCCAGGATTTCTCCAAAAAAACGCTCTTAGCGGCCTAAACACGGCGCTGTAACCAGCGTTTGAGCGTGCTGACTCTCGTCGGCGTACCCCACCAGCATCACTAGCGGAACCACACGGCGCACGAAAGTGCGTACTGACGCGAGTATCCTACTCCAGTAAGGGGGTCAAAGGAGCGAGCATGGACGCGGATATCCCCTCCTTCATGCAGTTAAACGCGGACCCCGCGGACTCCGAGGTTTACCTACCTCCCATCGCAGCCGCGCCCGCCCCCGCATCGAGGCCCTCCCGCAACTCCACACCAGCGCCCCGAACACACGACGGCCGGGCAACACAATCGCGGGCCGCCCTCACCCTAAAGCTGCCGCCGTTTACGCAGGGCAACCCATCGAGGTGGCTACGCAGGGTGGAGAGCCACTTCAGAATCGCGGACCTCACGGACGAAATCCTACAGGCCGACACAGTGCTCAACGCCCTTCCGGAGGACGTGTACAACAAACTCATCTCGCGGGTACCCGAAACACTCACCCTCACATACAGCACCACAAAAAAGTTCCTCCTCGAAGCTTGCTCGCTGCCCATCGCCGAGCGGGCCGCCCGTGCTATCGACCTTGCCAATAATCCACGCCATGACCTCGAACCAAGAGACGCTTGGGGCATGGTCGTAGATCTCCTGTCAACACCAGTCTCGGGTGGCACGAACAAGCGGCAGGAGATAAGCTTCGTACGGGAAATTTTCCTTCGCCAACTCCTCCCGGAAGTACGCAACCAGCTCGCGCACCCCTACACCATGCCTGTCGAGGACCTCATAGAGGCGGCACAACACCTCACAGACTCCGTCAAGGCTTCACAGCGGCTAAAACCGGCCACTCAGCCGGTCAGCTCCGTCCAGCCTGAAGAGGACGTAGAGCAGCCCGTCAACGCCATCGCCAACAGACGTCCACCGAACCACAGTAGACGGTGGTCCCCGGGCTTCTGTCGCTATCACAAGTGGTTCGGAAAGGACGCCCGAAACTGCCTGCCGCCCTGCTCGTTCAACCGTTCAAAAAACGGGGGTGGCGGCGGCCAGCAGGACAGGCCGCCATGGCAGCCGAAGAACCCAGGGCCTCAAAAACAGTAGGTTTCTACGTCCGCGACACCGTCTCCGGCAGGATGATGCTGGTCGACACAGGAGCCTTCAAGTCGGTCTTCCCAGCATCCAGAGAGGACCGCAACCAGACACCAGACCCGGCTGCCTTCCTGACGGCCGCCAACGGAACCCCCATCCTCTCCTACGGCACCAGGCTCCTGTCGATCTCCATCCTTGGCCAGAGTTACTCCTGGGACTTCATCGTCGCGGACGTAGGAACCCCACTCCTGGGGGCCGATTTTCTGGCGCACTTCGGCCTGCTAGTCGACGTGGGGCGCAAGCGCCTCCTCGATACCGACTCCTGCCGGTCTCTCCCGTTAACGGCGGGACCCAGACCCACCATCAGCGCCGTCGCCCCCCACCAGTACGCACACCTTCTGTCGGAGTTCCCTGAGGTGTTTAAGCCCGAGCTTCGCCAAGTCCCCGGGGCCCCAGCCAAGCACGGCATATACCACCATATAGTGACTAAAGGGCCCCCGACACATGCGAAGTTCCGCAGGCTTCCCCCTCAGCGCCTTCAGGAGGCGAAAAAAGCATTCGCGGAGATGGAACGGATGGGCATCTGCAGGAAAGCCTCCAGTCCATGGGCCTCCCCCCTCCACATGGTGCAGAAACCGGACGGCTCCTGGAGACCCTGCGGCGACTACAGACGGCTCAACATTGCAACGGAGCCCGACCACTACCCTCTGCCCAATATGCAAGACCTTACGGCCTCCTTTCACGGGGCCAAAATATTCACTAAATTGGACCTTCTTAAATCTTATTTTCAGGTACCTGTTGCGCCAGAGGACATACCAAAGACAGCCATCATCACGCCCTTCGGGTCCTATGTGTTCGCCTTCTCCACCTTCGGGCTGAGGAACGCCGGGGCCACCTTCCAGCGGCTCATGGACAGCATCCTGGGGGACCTAAAATTCTGCGTCTGCTACGTCGACGACATTCTCATATTTTCCAGGTCTCACAGCGAACACCAAAGGCACATCAAAGCAGTCCTCCAGTTATTGTTTATTGTTTCGACCTCAGGTCACAGTCAATTCCATTGTCTCTCACGGCCCGGCGTCAGTCGGCCGCAATATAAGCCGCCTGGATCTGTAATAAATCAGCAGTAACCTTTACCTGCTCGTTTCTTTGACACCTTACATGCTAAAGCACAGCAGTCATTAAATCTAACTACAGGAATTCATCCTCCTCTTGTCCTGCTGGTGGAGGCTTTGGCTGATTGCACCTTCCAAAGATGGACCATGGCGTCAAGACATCCCTTGGCAATGAATACTTCTTAAGACATGAGAAATTTGTCCCTGGGCAACATTTTTCCATTGCAAAATGAAAAGAGGTAACCCCCAATATCCCTTTCCCTTGATTCTGACAAATTTCAAGGGTGGTTGAAGGGACTAACAATACAATTATAATCTTTGTGATGTGGCGGGATTTTAAAACACAAAAGAAACAGTACACAACACTCACCCTGGTCCTCGGTTGCTGGAAGATGGAGTAAGGCGTCCACGGTCGCCAACACAGCACACAAAACCACACAAACCAAACCAAAACAGAAAAACACACTACTCATGAACATACAGCAACAAGAACAACACACTAACAAGGGAAAACAACAACTTTGCATCAGCACAAAAAAAAACTGTCCAAACCAAAAAAAACAGACCAGCACTAGCTCTGACTCAAGACTCAAAAAGACTGCCTTCAAAACCGAAAAATCCTCACACACACATTCCACAGACAGACAGCGCCGTAAACAAACTAACGACCTCATCCCTCTTCCAACAACCGAAGCACTCACTTACGACAATTACACTCTCTCTCTCTCTCTCTCTCACAAAACGTTGGGAAATGCTAAATAAAAACAAATTTATTCATCCCTCTATATTTCTCCCCCCTTTTTAGCATTTCCCAACCAACACCTTTCACACCTCTTCCAAATCGCCTTACGCAACACCCACGGATGCTCACTAGCAGGTCCTCTAGATCGCGTTCGCGGGCACACAATCATTCTCTCTTCTAGCAACATTCAAATCCACATCATCTCCTCCATTCTCTCTCAGATTCACGCTATCTTCTTCATTATTCCCACTCTCAATTTCATCCACAATCTCATCTATACCCTCTAACTCGTTCCCAAATACCTCCCCCAATTCTTCAACTAACCCATCCCATTCGCTCATTGACCTTTCCAATTCTTGCAACGATTCATTCATGCTTTCAATCATTCGTATATTACTGCTACGCTCTCTTACTCTTACACTTTCGCTTACCTCCAACCGTTCACTAACCCCTACACGTTCAGTCAACTCAGTTATATCAAACCCGCATATGCTATACGTTCTATTCATACCATCCCATTCATCCGTATTACACGCTTTATCACTCATTTCCACTTTGGCACTCACACCCCTATCACACAACTTACGACCACTCAGTTTACTTACGTTCTTCCCTTTCTTACGTTTCCTACCATACTCTATCAAAACAAATTGCTTCATGCACTCGTCAGTCTTTCCAGCAAAGCCCCCCTCATGCAATAACCCCTCACGTACATGCATCACACGCACCGCTTGCATCCTGGAGGATCCACCCATTTGAACCCCCTTCACACTCAGTTTCCCGAATTCGCTGTCACAGTCACCCTCTTTCGTCTACATACACTTGATACATGCCCTTCCATTCCACATTCGACACACTTCGCTCTCGGTTCTGAACACATTCTCGCATAATGCCCATTCTTACCACAGTTGCCACATATTACATTCACTCGGGTACCCCTACAACCATTAGCAATATGACCCACCTGTCCGCACCTGTAGCATTTAACCCCCCTATCTTTAGTACACTCCCTTACCAAATGTCCCGATTGCCCACACCCGAAACACGCTCCTAAAGCCCACCTACACTCATTCTTTGTATGTCCTTCCTTTCCACATCTAAAACACTTCGCTCGACTTCCACTCACCGACCTTCCCCTTTGTACACTACTATCCCTAACCCGTCCAACCCGTTGTTCCCTTACAAACCCATCATTCATCCTCCCTGGCACCTCCACATTACTTGCTCTTACACTCCTATCTATTACACTATCGGCCATTCTCATTGGGCCCCTCAACACTGCATCCCTAAAGCTTCCGAACTCTGGTACCCTCTCATCTACCCCAGCCCTTACACTTACACTTCTGCTCTCTTTTATAACCCTGTCAAGCTCATAATCTTCTACAATTTCCAAAATTTCTCCCCAAGTCAACCTTTCATTCGTCCATCTTTTCTTCTCCTTCCGCTTCAAGTTCACAAATTCTCTAACTCCATCTGGCACTGTCCCTAACAACTTCCGTACTAACTCCTTACATTCATCTATCCCATCATCCCCAAACTTCTTCCTTGCCAACGTCTCCAACCTACAAGCATACAGTGACAAGGTTTCCCCAGCTTTCATTCTTGCCTCATCAAATTCATTCTTCCTCTTATACTTAACACTCGCTTTCATACGCCTCGCTTGCTCAACTAATCTAGCTTTCACCTTGTCATACTCAACATCCCCCACACTCATAATAACCCTATACATATCAAGTAAAAACCCAGTCAAATACTCTCCTAATTCTCGTGCCCACACTCTCTTACTTTCCCCATACTTATCCTGACAAAACCTTTCATACTCCCTAAAGAAATCATGCACATCCCTACTTCCATACTCATTATACTTTTCACACCGGGGTACCTCCCTCACATACATAGCCTTTCTCACTTCTTTCTCACTTTCACTCTCACTTTCGCTACTTTCGCTCTGTCCTTTCATACCCTCTTCCGAATACAAAGAGTCCACTTCTGCACTTACATTCATCTTACTCATTACACTCTTCTTCCCCCTCTTTTTATCCACTTTTATCCACTCACCTCCATCCACCTCACTATCACTACTGCCTTCACCCTCTCCCTTCTTTCCTGCCTTTCCCACTTCCTTACCCTTCTTACCAGTTTCCTTTCCCTTTCCCTTCTTCCCTTTTTCTTCCCCTGACTTATCCTTACTTTCCCTCTGTTCCTTCCCTTGCTTTTCATTCCCCTTTTCCTTACCCTGCCTCTCATTCCCTCGTTTCTTACTTCCTATTCCCATATCACTTTCATCACTCACGCTTCCATTCACTTCTTCCTCCTTTTCTTTCTCTCTTGCCCCTTCACACGTTCCAGAGAACCTGCCTCCAACAGCCCCTTCTCCAAAAACACCCTTGAACATACCTTTCATCATTTCTTCCACACTTCTCATCATTCCCTCCAACTTTTTATCCATCCTCTCTTCCATTCTCTCTTCTGACTCTTTCATTTCCCCTTTCATTTCTTCTTTTGCACTTCTTAGCATTCCTCCCATCTCCTCCAACTGACTCCTCAACTCCTCATTCTCACTCCTCAGCCTCCCATTCTCCTCCTCCAGCCTGCCCTGGAGTTCCCTAGCCACTCGGAGTTCCTCTCTCAGTTTCTCTATCTCACTCATCCTGACCTCTTACTCTCACTCGACCCACCACAAACAATCCTAACGGCTATTTTACAACAGCCCCACGTTGGGCGCCAAATTTTATGTGGCGGGATTTTAAAACACAAAAGAAACAGTACACAACACTCACCCTGGTCCTCGGTTGCTGGAAGATGGAGTAAGGCGTCCACGGTCGCCAACACAGCACACAAAACCACACAAACCAAACCAAAACAGAAAAACACACTACTCATGAACATACAGCAACAAGAACAACACACTAACAAGGGAAAACAACAACTTTGCATCAGCACAAAAAAAAACTGTCCAAACCAAAAAAAACAGACCAGCACTAGCTCTGACTCAAGACTCAAAAAGACTGCCTTCAAAACCGAAAAATCCTCACACACACATTCCACAGACAGACAGCGCCGTAAACAAACTAACGACCTCATCCCTCTTCCAACAACCGAAGCACTCACTTACGACAATTACACTCTCTCTCTCTCTCTCTCTCACAAAACGTTGGGAAATGCTAAATAAAAACAAATTTATTCATCCCTCTATAGTGATTACATTCTTTCTCGTTTTATTCTTCTTCTAACTTTTACATTTTAATTCTTTCCACTCTAAGTAAACTTTTTTTTTCTATAAAAATGACCAGCTCCCTCAAAATACCCTCAGGTACTACATGGAAAACTTTTGTGGATTCTGTCATTATCAAAATCCTTTTCAATTTCACCATTCCTCATTTTCTTTTGGACTTTTTTCATTCATATTTCCCTCCTCCAATCAGGAGAGTAACAATCTACCTCAAGCACGAGTCCTCTGCGCTACTGTCCTCAGAAAAAAAAACTTGCTAAAGAAAGAAGCCGGTTTAAATATGTATGGCTTCAAGGTTCTCTCTTCCATCCAGAGTCTAACTAATTTAGGTCAAGGAAAAGTAAAGTTACTGAGCCCTACAAGGAGCCCTTCTCTATACCCGCTCTGTGGGCGAACCCCCTGATAAAAAATGATACCATAATACAAAAGGACCTTCCTGAATATCTGCATTTACCCTCAATGCCACACTGGCTTTGTCCACTAAGATAACACCTAGTATGGAGGATCAAGTAGGCCACTCCAGCTCTGAGGGTGGGAAGGCACCCTCCTTCAAATCTAATGGACCACATGCTGACCAATTCCTTGACAGTTAATTACTAAGAATGCAATCTGGTACCAGATATAAGAAAAGCATAACAGACATGCAAAATAAATTAACACCACATCTAGTGAATGAAACAGCATCCCAAATTATTTCAGAAAAACTAAGCAATGCAATACAAGGTCTGAAGTTCAGTCTAGGAAGACAACTCATTCATTAGAAAGGAACTAATGATTCTTGGAGTTGAAAATCACAAAAACCTAACCAAAGAACCACTCTCTCTCTCTCTCTAAATAATCTAACAAAATACCTCTGTGGTTTTGGTGATACTATGTACCTCAGTGGTCTTGGTGACTATGTTCTCATGCAAATGTGTCACAAATTTTTAAAAACCAGAGGCTCCCCAGACCAATGCTTGAAAACCAAGTGTCCCTGATTTCAACATCATATGCCTGAGTTTGAACCCAGACCACTAAGATCAACACTTGAAAACCAGGAGCCTCCGAAGCCAATTGCCTATACCAGTCTCTGACCACGGCACCTACCCAGGCGACGTACCTAAAGTCAACACGTTACGACCAAAGGACAAACTAGAACCACACATACGAAAGGTAAGAGCAACGTATACCAACTCCAAGAGGAATAATAGCGTACGGTTAACTCTTGAAATGGCATCCCTTTCGATGACCACAGATGCTAGTGGTGTTACTGACTTTGTGTTCATACAAAATGTGTCAGAAATCCCTGAAAACCAGGAGCTTCCAAGATCAACTGTCTATGCTACAGGTGGAACCAAAACCAGTCTCTTTATGATGGTACATCCTCAGGCCATGTAACTCAATTCAAAACAGGGGAGTCAATTCATCAATTACTGGGAAGACATCAAATGCTGGAAGAGCATTTCGCCTCAAGGGCAATGCACAGATGAAAAGATGATTATCCTAAACAACAAACTCTTGCAGGGGCATGACAAGTCCCATATCTCCTCTTTCATAATGTCTGAAAAGGATTTTTCTTTCTATCAGTGAGAGAAATTTGATCCTGGACCTTAGAGCAGAAGGTGCAAAACATCCTTGGTGCCATCTAGCTTAAGCCATGCAAGAAATAACACACGAACTAGAACTTTAATAAAAAATTTTGACCAAATGCCAGGGGTTGGAACCTACAAGGTCATTCAGCGCTGAAAATAATGTTGAGACAATTGTCAGGTGAGGGTGGAAAGTCAGATGGAAGTGAGAGAATATAAATGGAAGTACAGTCAAAGGAATGAAAGGGGTTGCAGTTAGGGACTGAAGGGGTGCTGCAAAGAACCCTAAGTTAAATACTGGTCTAATCTAATGGCCACAGCTTCGCAAGCTTTGTCTGCACCTTAATTTAATACCAGAGTTGATCCAGTCTTGAATTTTACTCTTACAAAAGGTACAATCACGCAAAAATCCATACTTACTCAACAATTATAAAAACGAAGGCATCCACACAGTGTGCTTGTCAGTCAATTCACAGGTGTCTCTTCTTTCCAGGGAGTGGCCAGAAGGTTCTCTCTTATACGAAGCAAAAAATTGCACCTGGAAAAGGAGAAGGAAGGTGACAGTCATGTTAGATGAGAAAAAAGCAGTGATACGTAAAAAATTCCACTCAATCAGTTATGAAAGGTCTGGGCAGCTACTACCCACACTACAGAACATTGAAAGGTATGATATACCATGACCATGAATCTTCTGATAAATGGAAACTTATTTGATATTTATTGAAAATTATACAGAAAAATGGTATTAAATGATTATTTAATAACTAAATTTATTGGTAATGTTGCAAAGGATATAAATAAAACTTATACAAATCAGAAATCATCAGACAGGCCCATAGTAATGCAAGATGGTCCAGGAAAAATTGGTGTAAAAGTGATAAAAAAAAATGTAAAAAATAGTTTTAATCGTAATTACCTCTGATGGCAAAAAGGACAGGAACTTGTCTAAAACCATCTGCAGATGACAACGTGATATACATAACAGGCTCATTTCTCAACTCTGAAAGGAAAAATACTAGATCAAAATGAAACCCAATAAAACATATGTAATCAAAGCAGAAATACTACTGACATCTCAAATATACAAACTCTTATAAAGTTTCAGGTACAAACTCCTGACACTCCCCTCTGCCTGAACACCCAGTTACATCAGTCATGACTAAGGAGTGCGCACAGACATTAAGACAAAGAATACTTGACATTTTTGACAAAACCATCCCGGCAACCCAAGCGCTCATTTGACGACTGCCTCAAGAACACAGGTGTGGGCACCAACAGGAATGGACTGAAAGAGGCACCCAAGATATTTTTGCATACCAAGTGTAAAAGTTACCCTGCCGTCATTCCAACCCTCTCCTTACTTTTACTCATGACCAATAACCACTCAGAAATTGTAGTTCAATTCACATCAGTAACCTCAACTTAGATCCATTCATGCTTGGCTTTAATAGGAATGGAATGGAATATAAAATTAAAGGCCAAGCGCTGATACTTACGATGAGGTCATTCACCGCTGAAAGGGAAACTGCGAGGAATAAAAAGGAATGAAAGGTATAACAGGAGGAAAACCTTTTGCAGTTGAAGCACCATGAAAAAACTGTTGAGAGGGTTGAGGACAGTAAGACGGAAGAGAAATATGAACGGAGGTACCGTCACAGGAATGGAAGGGGTTGCAGCTGGAGGCCATGGAAGGGATGCGGCCAAGGCCCTTCAGTAATGCCTACAGTGCTTACACTGAATTGTAGCAGCAGAACTAAGTAGTAGCTCCGTGGCAGCCATTTCCTTCTAACTTCACTTTTTCTACAGGTTTTTGGTTGCTATTTAAGGATTTACTAACCCCATAAAGGGCATAGCCTTAAAAGTCTTGTGCATTGTACAGATACACCTGGAGCTGTCATTCAGTCTTTGATTCATTAAACATCCCACTGAAACTGACAAACTACAACTGTATGATGTAACACTATAATTCAGTCATACCAAAAGACTCAGGAAAGAAGTTCAAACTTCTTTCCCCCTTACTCAAAGGTTTATCCTGTTCTGACAATGATTTTCAGGTGCTAAAATTGAATTTAGGTAATATGTGTGTGTGTGTCCTTGACACAAAGCACTGGCAACATTGGGTGTAATGGTCTTGGTGTTCCTAAGCATCAAAAAAGTAAAAATAGGCTGCCCCTGATTTGATAAGATACCAGCTGCATAAAGTCACACATTATTTACCACAGTGTAGAACAAATACAGTCACTACCTGAATCCTGTACATCCCAGACAATTCTCATTCAGTAATGTAATTTATATTTACGACTCATAAAAATGTGGAAGAAAGCAAAATATGAATTCATATGTCTGTAAAATCAAAACTGCCAGCCAATGACTTGGGTGAATGAATCTTTTTACAAACAGCACAATTTACAAACACACATCTCCGATACAGAAAAATCACAAACCAGAACCATTTGACACCATGACGACACTAAATAGATTACAAAAATTATAGCAACAGAAATGAAAATGTATCTCAATAAGGAAATTCTTCATGAATTCCTCCACTCAGGACTAAACACCTTCAAAGAGGCTGCCTCTAGCACGTAAGCCAAAAGGGGTTCCCCATAAAAGGGAGACTCAATCACTGGATTTAAAAGCCGTTCAGGACCTGGTTGGTCCCCAGACCAACTACCTGAGGATTTAGGCATGAGTGTATGAACATGCCATGTCCATCATATCTTAGCCAGGACAGCCTCAATGCTCGGGTCAGTCACATAAATGGATAACAAGAGTTGAATGTATGCTTAACACCCTTGGTGTGTAAAATAGTTACTGTTACTGAAACTTGCAATAAATCTTAGCAGATTAGGCCACATAGCAATGGGGTACAGTAGAGCCCTGAAGGCACCATCGTAAACAGCAAATACACCAAGTGCACGACAACAAATAGGTTCTTGGAACGCTGGATCAGATCAAATCAAAGAATAGCAGACGTCATCCTATATACTACTGTTACGATCCCGTGTTAGTTTGTAGGAAATAGTTCTTTCCAAAACTACTGCTTGGGGTTATTACCTATTCTACAAATACCATAGTTCCCTAATTATATACCAATATTACTGTTACAGCAGGTGACGGTGGAGGTGTGAGATATACTTCAGGCAGGACACGGAACTCTGCAGTAGAAGAGGGTGGACGTTCTAGTATTTGTGCGTTGCGAGTGTGATTTTGGCTATACTCGGTGTCGGTGATTGTCCTGGGAATCGTGCATTGTTGGCTACGAAGGTAGCGAATCTATGGTGAAAGCGTGCTTTGTGGAAGCTGAATGCTTCAATGAACTTGCACGGTATATATTCCCGAACGATGTAGTTGATGAGGATTCGTCTCAACGAGGAAGTTAGCCCTGTTGTTGACTGTTGATAGCGACCATGTGATTTGTCCCTCTTGCAGATGTTCCAGTGGGGTGTCCCCCTGATCATTTGGATCAGTATTATTAATTATATAATACTTGCCTCACCTCTGTTTAAGAAACTGTAACTCTCATAATTTCATTGTCTAGTTAACTATTGTAACTTTCAGTTGGATTGTTTTGTAACGTTTTTCATTACTTCGTTTATACGTTTATGGGTTTTTCTTTTGTTAATAATTATTTAAAATGTTTTTCGTATGTTTTATTATTCTACTCTAATGCTTCTGCTGAAGATCATTATTATTAAAGCTCAAGCTATATATATAAAGTGATAAAAGGACTATAAATTAAACATGTTATGCTCCTGAATCTGGCGGCAATAAACTTTTAAGTATTTAAGAATTGGTCCGTAACATATTTGGTCATCAAATAAAGAAAAGGAAAACAGTCTCCTAATCTTTTCCCTCAAATCCAATCAAACTGTCCACTATACCACATAATCGATACACATTACAATGCTGGCAGCTTTTTTAACCTGGGATAGCTTACGACAAAAGTAGAATCTGCTCTATCTCATGGAAACTGAGTTATGAAGATATCTTACCGTATTTGCTCAGTTTAACTGGTCAAACACTATTCGATTATTCCCAATAAAATGTTAAAGCAAAGGAAGTGAGCTGGCAGATATCACAAGAGGGTATATCTTTGCATTCTTGCATACAGTGGAAGAAAAGGAAAAAGAATTAGTGTCAGAATATTGAGAGATTGGAGAAACAGCACTCCATTTGTACAGGTCTACCAACAGACTGATGTGGAGCAAATCTATCAGGCTATATGAACATACAGCCTGAAGGTGAATGTAAGGGCAAAAAAAAAAAAAAAAAAAAAAAAAAAAAAAGCAGCTTTCACTAAATACAATCATCAAATACACTTGACAACGATGGAAGTCCTACTGTGCCTCTCACAAGGTTGTCCAGAGTGGACTATTTGCGTTAATGAGGACGGAACATTGAAGGTAGAAGCAGCTCAAGAAGCTGAACAGCTACCAAAAAGCTGCTGGGCCTATGAAGGGAAGCTGCAAAACATCTTCAGTGCTACTCAAGCCATGCAAGGAACGACACAGGAGGTACCCACCCGTGGGGAGAACTGGAAGAGATTATGGGAATTAAGCCACTATATTATTAAGTAAATCAACCACACCACTTAGTAAAAATTCATTTCTCTCCAAGGGCTGGCCAGGAGTTAAGCCAAGTGGAAAGGTTCAGCACAGGTGCTGACGTGAATGGAGGAGTGACTAGCTAAGCTGGTGAATCATAGGAAGGACAATTTGACGACAGAAAACTCTTCGTAATATCTAGACAGGCCGCAGAAACATCCATGCTCAAGTGCAGTGCTGTACATTAGTAGTGCATAGGTCCCACGATTCGCGGACTCACCCATTTGCGGATTTCTCTGTGGAGCATATATACACATTATTCGCAGAAAATTCGCCCATTCGCGGTATTTTTCACCGAGAAATATTCACTAATTACTGTAATTTCGTATTTTCATGACTAAATGCACTTTTTGTGATAAAACTATTAAAATACTCAGGTATAAGCATTTTTAGAAGGTTTTTTTGTGCTTGAACTATCAAAATAGGCAGTTCTAAGTGTTTTTAGAGGGGTTTCAAGTATTCGCGGATTTTAGCTATTCGCAGTGGGGTGTGGTATGCATCCCCCGCGAATACAGGGGTTTTACTGCATCACTAAACATAGTGGACGGATTACATACACAGCCATACAAAAGGAGAATAAAAGAAAGAAGGGGGTATGGGATAGGAATGGAAATGTCAAGAGAATAAGGTACACCACTACCAAAGAGCCATGATAATTAGATGATAATACTTATTACTATCATGACTCTCAGTGTGTTTGACATAAGGATCTGCTGTTGAAAAACAGGTGTTCCATACAACTTTCCTCTAACTGTGGAACAACTATAAATTACTCGTTTGAAAGGATGCCAGCCCCAATATTCTACTGATATCCAATGAAATTATGCTGCTTTAAACAAAGTCCTTTATTTCTTACACTTAACGACTGCGCAACAATCTTCCAAGCTGTGCCATGGATGCTGGTTGATGCTACACAGTTTATGAGATACCCAAGTGCTACTCTGAAGAGGCAGATGCTGTTATCCTCTTTTGCAACTGAATACCAACACTGACAAGCAAACTCTTGATGGACTACAGAGAAGCAAAGGTCACTCTAAAACATACAGGGACACCATCCAACAAAAAGCAGCAGCCTTTGACCATCATCTAAAGCACAGAGTGTTTCTAAGACACTTGTGAAAATGAACACTGTCTATGGCAATACATGAAACTACATGCTTTATACTTTTACAAAAATGATGTATGAGCTCTCATCAAATCCTAATATGAATCCATACCTCACACATATAACTAATTACAATTCATCATTATCATTCATACCTCACTATTCATCAAAGTTTACTATTACATTTTAGCATAATTTGCCTAAAACTGGTACACCAGTTCCTACAGACTAAGAGGAACTACATTCTTCAATGAGACGTACAAAACAGTGAAAGACTGTAGAGATGGAAAAGGTAAGGAAAAAGGCACAAAATAACACCGTCGAGAGGCTGACGGAACACAGCAAGGAACAAGGAACATTAACCAAGTCTAGGGTGCTACACACAAGACACACTGCCGAAGGTGGACCCTATTCAAAGTTGTAAGAGCTGACAGACTCAAGTTGAAGATATCACAAGTTGCCATCAGTCTGTACAGCCTACAGAACTGATAACTATAACGCTTTGTGCATGTGTGATTCCAAACTGCCTTTAATTGTTTCTGAAAACCTGAAGCGACTGTGACTGCTGCCAAGATAGGCCACTGATACAACTTACAGTACAGCTGAAGTGAACTGAAACTGGCCAGTGCAACCACCTAACTCAAAAGAAAGACTTCCTTTCTCAACTGCCCTCTCCTAAGTCTCAACAACAAATGCACATGCAATACTTCATCCTCCTTCCTCTTCACCTCCTCCTCCTCCTTCTTCTATTACTTCTTCTTCTTCTTCCACCACACAGATGTATTGAATGTACAGTACTGTGAAGTGGCTGAGAGATTTAGTGTCCACATGCTAAAAAATATTACTATTGTTATTATTATTATTATTATTCAAAAGATGAATCCTATTCATATGGAATACGCCCAGCACAAGGGCCAATGACTTGAAAGTCAAGCTTCTAAAGAATATTATGGCGTTCATTAGGGAGTAACAGAAGGTAAAGGGAAATTCAGAAAGAAGTTCTGGAACTGGGATGTTCGACAGCAAGGCACATTTACTGAATATTGGTGCTGCTGTTTAGTGAATCTGGTTGCTCTTGGCAGGAAAAGGGTATCTGGGATCAGTTATGAATGTGAAAGATCTCTATTAAAATACAACTTATGAAAAAGTGGCAAACAAGAGACCATCCATCGATGGTCCAAGTCATGACTGCTAATGTTAGGAGACGGAAACCTACCATCACGAACCACTCTGTCTAAAAGAGATAAATCACTGGTAGAAGCAGACATCCATACTGGAGAACAGTATTCTAGTAAAAGGAAGCACAAATGACCTAAAACAGGCTGCACTGGTTTTATCACTGTTGTAAATGTATGAGGCTTAACGAACAATACCTAACTTTTGTGCTGCATTTGCTGAAACTTTCATTAGACGTTTCTTAAAAGTAAGATGTGACTCAAAAGTCACACCTAGAATAGTTAAAGCTTCAGACTCATTCAGCAAAGTCCTATCTACCTGAAGGGGAGGATGGGACGGAAAATGAGATCTGCTGATCAATAGTGGTTTCGTTTTACTGGAGTTCAGCCTCATACCCCACCGACTACACCATTCACTGATCCAGTCCATGTCCCGATTGAGGCCGAGAGCAGCTTCATTTCTGATAAGTGGAGGCTTTAATGCTCCCACAAGTGTTCCATCACTAGCATACAGAACAATCTTGTTTTCCAGGCTAACAACCATATCGCTTGTATACACCAAAAATAAGTGGACGATGTACACTACCCTGTGGAACTTCAGACACAGTAAGTCTTGGTTCACTGAAGATCCCATCAACAGCAACTTGCTGCTGCTTACCTGTAAGGAAATCTTGAAGTAATCCTAAAACATATCCACCCACTCCAAGATTCTGAAGTTTATAAATAAGTACCTTATGGTCTACACTAAAATCTACTTGGATTACTCTGCATTCACAACCCTTATCAAAGTTCTCTTGCAAATGGCATGTCAAGTCTAAAAGACCATCACAGGTACATAACTGCTTTCTATATGCATATTGACTATCTGCTAAAAACCCTTCAGATTCTATATACTTATACAGTGGCTTAGAAATAAGTTTTTCAGCAACTTTGCAGAGCATGGGAAGAATAGAAATTGGCCTGTAGTTACTGCAGTCTGCATATATGCCACTCTTTGGAACAGACACTGTATTATTAAGCTTGGTCTCATCCTCAAAGATACTGTGTTGACATAAAAATCTATAGACTCCACTAATCTCGGGAAACAACACAAAAGAAACTTTTTTTTTAAAAACAAAGGCAAGAAATGATCAGGATCTTCTCCACCTCAGCTATCAAGATTATCCAGAATTTTCTTAACATCCCTATAGCAGAATGTAAATTTTGTAAGAATAGGTTCAGGATGACAAGTATCAGGGAGAGGGACATCCTCAGCTGACTGCGTAGCCTCAAAAGCTCGAAGAAGCAGTTCAGCCTTTTCTCTAGGGCCAGTAGCCCTTCTTTGGCTGAGTCGGTTGAGCTTCGGACTGTCACTCGATGGGCCGGAGTTCAATTCCCCCGGCCGGCTGATGAAGAGTTAGAGGAATTTATTTCTGGTGATAGAAATTCATTTCTCGATATAAAGTGGTTCAGATTCCACAATAAGCTGTAGGTCCCGTTGCTAAGTAACCAATTGGTTCTTAGCCACGTAAAATAAGTCTAATCCTTCGGGCCAGCCCTAGGAGAGCTGTTAATCAGCTCAGTGGTCTGGTAAAACTAAACTATACTTAACTTAACCTAGGGCCAGTAACCAACCTACCATCACCTATTAGCAGTGGTGGAATGGAAGACGAGCCTGACCCAAAGATAGATGATGCCAATTTGGTTAACCACAGATGAGGCTCAGTAATTCCTTAAAGTTTCCTCTACAAGGAATTATTGTAATTTCTCTCAGCTGTATGGCAAGTTCTATTCACAGCACGGCGAGACTCAACAAAAACAGTGTAATTTTCATTTGAACAATTTTGTCTCCAGTGTGTTGAATTTGGTCTGTCTGTCATGGTAAGCTTGTCTACATGTATCATGAAACCATGGCTGGTCATTTGTCCTGAATTTGCTGACCTTTCTAGGGGCATACCTTATTAAAATAGCCATCAGCATTTCATTTAACTTCTTCATGGGATCAGGATCTCATATAGCATCTGAAATACTAAGTTCCTGACAAGCTTGAATAATGCGATCACAATTGGCTCTAGATTTCAGCCAGACCTTTTTTCCAATGGTGGCATTAGTAATGTACTGATCGACAGATATGTCCATCTCAATGGCGCAATGATCACAAGTGCCTATACATTCACAGACTCTGGACTTGGCAATACCTGGAACATCTGTGAATATGAGATCTATTACCAGAAATATAATGACTAAAGCCTCCAAAATGGAGATAACTTTGGCTTGTGACCAGAGTAGAAGAGAAACAATACTGTAGGAAAGAACTACGTTTGGAAACAGGATTGAGACCAATAGGACGGCGTAAAGGACCACGGAGAAAAGGCATGGCTGAAGACCTACACTTTAATATTCGACCTATCCCACAGCAAAGTCATTCCCATGAATTCCTAGCCTAGGCTAACCTGTGCACAACATTTAGCATTTCAATTAATATTTTTATGATTATTATTATTCAGAAGATGACAAACCTATATTCAAATAGAATAATCCCACAAGGGCCACTGACCTGAAATTAAAGAAGCTTCCAAAGAATATTAGTGTTTATTTGAAAGAAGTAACAGAAGGTAATAAGAAATAGAAAAAGAAGAGATCAGTTACTAGGAAAGAAAAATATTAAAGTAGTAAATAAATAGATAAAAAATGTAAGACAATTATTAAAATACAAGGAACCACTTCATCACCATCAACCTCAAAAGGTGGCATAAAAAAGAAATGGGATGGTAATTTACCTGATATGAAAATAAGTCTCCTAATCTTGGATCTCATGTTGCAATGCTATTGTATCTAAAAATATCAAGATACAATTATAATATGAAGAACATAAAAGGGAGAGATAGAGAGAGGCAAAGCACAGAAAGCTCGTCAGATCTGTGGACGTCAAAATCTTTATCGCTCATGGACTCTCCTAATTCCTGAATATGAAAGCAAGTCCAAACTAATAATTCTTCCATTTATCCAGATCTTTGTTTCTTTAAACCTTCAGGCAGCACAAATGAATTTACTCACAGCTTATATATTTTGATATCAGAAGACTCCATAACTGCACTAGGCAAGCTATTCTGCATCTTAGTTGTAGCCAAGATAAAAATCCATTTACAAAAACAAAACCAAGAACACAATAAACCAATAAAATGTTTAGGAGGCAGTTTCATCAGCAATCACAAAAAGTACCAGTCAGTTGTCAGAAACAGTACCGTTACAAATTTCAAGAAAAGCTTTCAGCTACTTTAATATCCGTGCTATACTTCTCAAGTTGTGTATGGTGTATGCTCAACTCAGAATCTGTATATAGAAAGAATAATTTCACCTTAATTAGCCACCAAGACTTTTTAGATCAAATTCTTTTTTGAGAAGACAAGAGTACACTTCAAAACACAATGTTATTTTAGAAGTCTCCCTTCAGAGGATCTTGTGTAATTGGAGCCTCAAAAATTCAAGCAAAGATGCAATGCATGGGTACCGTAAAACAATGATATTTGTATCTGAATAATTTACTTGTATTTTTCTCTACATATTAATCTATTTTTTTCTTTTCTAGTAACTAATCTTCCTGTATTTCTTATTAATTTCTGTAAATTCTTTCAAGTGAACACCGAAATATTCTTTGGAAGCTTCTTGAATTTCAAGTCAATAGCCCCTGTGGTGGGCTTCTTGTTCCATATGCATAGGGTTCATCTTCTGAATAATAATAATAATAATAATAATAATAATAATAATAATAATAATAATAATAATAATAATAATACTTGTACTCACTCTGCAATAGGCCAGATTCATTGCTCTAAAATATGCTATAACAGGACACAAGATGGACATATGCTGTAGTTCAAACTCCCACATTCCTGTAACTGTAGCCATAACAGTCAAAAAGCTGGCGTGGGATGTCATCTGAAATGGAAAAGTAGAAGAATTCAGTCATCTTCAAATGAAAAATGGAGTTATCTTACAAATTAACATCACAGAATCAAGACAATGGATTATTCTTTAAATAAAACATAACAGAATAAAGATGTCGATTCTTATTTTCATCTGAAAGCAATTCCTAAGGAAGCAGTAATGAACAAATCAATAAATTAGTTTACGAGACCATAAACTCACTCTGTGAGACTCATATGGCCCGCCCAAGGAATTCGAAATGAGAATGAGTGTTGAAAATAGGAGCTGGGTAAAGCTGAAGTTGGAATGGAATGGAATAAAAAATTTGGGCCAGAGGCCAAGCGCTGGAACTTCTGATGAGGGGTAAAGCTGAAGTTGGAATGGAATAGAAGACAGGTGCTGGAACTTCTGATGAGGGGTAAAGCTGAAGCTGGAATGGAATAGAAGACAGGTGCTGGAACTTCTGATGAGGGGTAAAGCTGAAGTTGGAATGGAATAGAAGACAGGTGCTGGAACTTCTGATGAGGTTAAAGCTGAAGCTGGAATGGAATAGAAGACAGGTGCTGGAACTTCTGATGAGGGGTAAAGCTGAAGCTGGAATGGAATAGAAGACAGGTGCTGGAACTTCTGATGAGGGGTAAAGCTGAAGTTGGAATGGAATAGAAGACAGGTGCTGGAACTTCTGATGAGGTTAAAGCTGAAGCTGGAATGGAATAGAAGACAGGTGCTGGAACTTCTGATGAGGGGTAAAGCTGAAGCTGGAATGGAATAGAAGACAGGTGCTGGAACTTCTGATGAGGGGTAAAGCTGAAGTTGGAATGGAATAGAAGACAGGTGCTGGAACTTCTGATGAGGGGTAAAGCTGAAGTTGGAATGGAATAGAAGACAGGTGCTGGAACTTCTAATGAGGTTAAAGCTGAAGCTGGAATGGAATAGAAGACAGGTGCTGGAACTTCTGATGAGGGGTAAAGCTGAAGTTGGAATGGAATAGAAGACAGGTGCTGGAACTTCTGATGAGGTTAAAGCTGAAGCTGGAATGGAATAGAAGACAGGTGCTGGAACTTCTGATGAG
Organism: Macrobrachium rosenbergii; assembly: GCA_039081455.1. Taxonomy (NCBI): domain Eukaryota; kingdom Metazoa; phylum Arthropoda; class Malacostraca; order Decapoda; family Palaemonidae; genus Macrobrachium; species Macrobrachium rosenbergii. The sequence goes on along the minus strand of JANJGK010000027.1, from coordinate 1,786,393 downwards.
GGGTAAAGCTGAAGTTGGAATGGAATAGAAGACAGGTGCTGGAACTTCTGATGAGGTTAAAGCTGAAGCTGGAATGGAATAGAAGACAGGTGCTGGAACTTCTGATGAGGGGTAAAGCTGAAGCTGGAATGGAATAGAAGACAGGTGCTGGAACTTCTGATGAGGGGTAAAGCTGAAGTTGGAATGGAATAGAAGACAGGTGCTGGAACTTCTGATGAGGTTAAAGCTGAAGCTGGAATGGAATAGAAGACAGGTGCTGGAACTTCTGATGAGGGGTAAAGCTGAAGTTGGAATGGAATAGAAGACAGGTGCTGGAACTTCTGATGAGGTTAAAGCTGAAGCTGGAATGGAATAGAAGACAGGTGCTGGAACTTCTGATGAGGGGTAAAGCTGAAGTTGGAATGGAATAGAAGACAGGTGCTGGAACTTCTGATGAGGTTAAAGCTGAAGTTGGAATGGAATAGAAGACAGGTGCTGGAACTTCTGATGAGGTTAAAGCTGAAGCTGGAATGGAATAGAAGACAGGTGCTGGAACTTCTGATGAGGGGTAAAGCTGAAGCTGGAATGGAATAGAAGACAGGTGCTGGAACTTCTGATGAGGGGTAAAGCTGAAGTTGGAATGGAATAGAAGACAGGTGCTGGAACTTCTGATGAGGTTAAAGCTGAAGCTGGAATGGAATAGAAGACAGGTGCTGGAACTTCTGATGAGGTTAAAGCTGAAGCTGGAATGGAATAGAAGACAGGTGCTGGAACTTCTGATGAGGGGTAAAGCTGAAGCTGGAATGGAATAGAAGACAGGTGCTGGAACTTCTGATGAGGGGTAAAGCTGAAGTTGGAATGGAATAGAAGACAGGTGCTGGAACTTCTGATGAGGGGTAAAGCTGAAGTTGGAATGGAATAGAAGACAGGTGCTGGAACTTCTGATGAGGTTAAAGCTGAAGCTGGAATGGAATAGAAGACAGGTGCTGGAACTTCTGATGAGGGGTAAAGCTGAAGTTGGAATGGAATAGAAGACAGGTGCTGGAACTTCTGATGAGGGGTAAAGCTGAAGCTGGAATGGAATAGAAGACAGGTGCTGGAACTTCTGATGAGGGGTAAAGCTGAAGCTGGAATGGAATAGAAGACAGGTGCTGGAACTTCTGATGAGGTTAAAGCTGAAGCTGGAATGGAATAGAAGACAGGTGCTGGAACTTCTGATGAGGGGTAAAGCTGAAGTTGGAATGGAATAGAAGACAGGTGCTGGAACTTCTGATGAGGTTAAAGCTGAAGCTGGAATGGAATAGAAGACAGGTGCTGGAACTTCTGATGAGGGGTAAAGCTGAAGTTGGAATGGAATAGAAGACAGGTGCTGGAACTTCTGATGAGGTTAAAGCTGAAACTGGAATGGAATAGAAGACAGGTGCTGGAACTTCTGATGAGGGGTAAAGCTGAAGCTGGAATGGAATAGAAGACAGGTGCTGGAACTTCTGATGAGGGGTAAAGCTGAAGTTGGAATGGAATAGAAGACAGGTGCTGGAACTTCTGATGAGGGGTAAAGCTGAAGTTGGAATGGAATAGAAGACAGGTGCTGGAACTTCTGATGAGGTTAAAGCTGAAGCTGGAATGGAATAGAAGACAGGTGCTGGAACTTCTGATGAGGGGTAAAGCTGAAGTTGGAATGGAATAGAAGACAGGTGCTGGAACTTCTGATGAGGTTAAAGCTGAAGCTGGAATGGAATAGAAGACAGGTGCTGGAACTTCTGATGAGGGGTAAAGCTGAAGTTGGAATGGAATAGAAGACAGGTGCTGGAACTTCTGATGAGGGGTAAAGCTGAAGTTGGAATGGAATAGAAGACAGGTGCTGGAACTTCTGATGAGGGGTAAAGCTGAAGTTGGAATGGAATAGAAGACAGGTGCTGGAACTTCTGATGAGGGGTAAAGCTGAAGTTGGAATGGAATAGAAGACAGGTGCTGGAACTTCTGATGAGGTTAAAGCTGAAGCTGGAATGGAATAGAAGACAGGTGCTGGAACTTCTGATGAGGGGTAAAGCTGAAGTTGGAATGGAATAGAAGACAGGTGCTGGAACTTCTGATGAGGTTAAAGCTGAAGCTGGAATGGAATAGAAGACAGGTGCTGGAACTTCTGATGAGGTTAAAGCTGAAGCTGGAATGGAATAGAAGACAGGTGCTGGAACTTCTGATGAGGGGTAAAGCTGAAGTTGGAATGGAATAGAAGACAGGTGCTGGAACTTCTGATGAGGGGTAAAGCTGAAGCTGGAATGGAATGGAAGACAGGTGCTGGAACTTCTGATGAGGGGTAAAGCTGAAGCTGGAATGGAATAGAAGACAGGTGCTGGAACTTCTGATGAGGGGTAAAGCTGAAGCTGGAATGGAATAGAAGACAGGTGCTGGAACTTCTGATGAGGTTAAAGCTGAAGTTGGAATGGAATAGAAGACAGGTGCTGGAACTTCTGATGAGGTTAAAGCTGAAGTTGGAATGGAATAGAAGACAGGTGCTGGAACTTCTGATGAGGGGTAAAGCTGAAGTTGGAATGGAATAGAAGACAGGTGCTGGAACTTCTGATGAGGTTAAAGCTGAAGCTGGAATGGAATAGAAGACAGGTGCTGGAACTTCTGATGAGGGGTAAAGCTGAAGTTGGAATGGAATAGAAGACAGGTGCTGGAACTTCTGATGAGGTTAAAGCTGAAGCTGGAATGGAATAGAAGACAGGTGCTGGAACTTCTGATGAGGTTAAAGCTGAAGCTGGAATGGAATAGAAGACAGGTGCTGGAACTTCTGATGAGGGGTAAAGCTGAAGTTGGAATGGAATAGAAGACAGGTGCTGGAACTTCTGATGAGGGGTAAAGCTGAAGTTGGAATGGAATAGAAGACAGGTGCTGGAACTTCTGATGAGGTTAAAGCTGAAGTTGGAATGGAATAGAAGACAGGTGCTGGAACTTCTGATGAGGTTAAAGCTGAAGTTGGAATGGAATAGAAGACAGGTGCTGGAACTTCTGATGAGGGGTAAAGCTGAAGTTGGAATGGAATAGAAGACAGGTGCTGGAACTTCTGATGAGGTTAAAGCTGAAGCTGGAATGGAATAGAAGACAGGTGCTGGAACTTCTGATGAGGGGTAAAGCTGAAGTTGGAATGGAATAGAAGACAGGTGCTGGAACTTCTGATGAGGGTTAAAGCTGAAGTTGGAATGGAATAGAAGACAGGTGCTGGAACTTCTGATGAGGTTAAAGCTGAAGTTGGAATGGAATAGAAGACAGGTGCTGGAACTTCTGATGAGGTTAAAGCTGAAGCTGGAATGGAATAGAAGACAGGTGCTGGAACTTCTGATGAGGTTAAAGCTGAAGTTGGAATGGAATAGAAGACAGGTGCTGGAACTTCTGATGAGGTTAAAGCTGAAGCTGGAATGGAATAGAAGACAGGTGCTGGAACTTCTGATGAGGGGTAAAGCTGAAGTTGGAATGGAATAGAAGACAGGTGCTGGAACTTCTGATGAGGTTAAAGCTGAAGCTGGAATGGAATAGAAGACAGGTGCTGGAACTTCTGATGAGGGGTAAAGCTGAAGTTGGAATGGAATAGAAGACAGGTGCTGGAACTTCTGATGAGGTTAAAGCTGAAGCTGGAATGGAATAGAAGACAGGTGCTGGAACTTCTGATGAGGTTAAAGCTGAAGTTGGAATGGAATAGAAGACAGGTGCTGGAACTTCTGATGAGGGGTAAAGCTGAAGTTGGAATGGAATAGAAGACAGGTGCTGGAACTTCTGATGAGGTTAAAGCTGAAGCTGGAATGGAATAGAAGACAGGTGCTGGAACTTCTGATGAGGGGTAAAGCTGAAGTTGGAATGGAATAGAAGACAGGTGCTGGAACTTCTGATGAGGTTAAAGCTGAAGCTGGAATGGAATAGAAGACAGGTGCTGGAACTTCTGATGAGGGGTAAAGCTGAAGTTGGAATGGAATAGAAGACAGGTGCTGGAACTTCTGATGAGGTTAAAGCTGAAGTTGGAATGGAATAGAAGACAGGTGCTGGAACTTCTGATGAGGTTAAAGCTGAAGCTGGAATGGAATAGAAGACAGGTGCTGGAACTTCTGATGAGGGGTAAAGCTGAAGTTGGAATGGAATAGAAGACAGGTGCTGGAACTTCTGATGAGGTTAAAGCTGAAGTTGGAATGGAATAGAAGACAGGTGCTGGAACTTCTGATGAGGTTAAAGCTGAAGTTGGAATGGAATAGAAGACAGGTGCTGGAACTTCTGATGAGGTTAAAGCTGAAGCTGGAATGGAATAGAAGACAGGTGCTGGAACTTCTGATGAGGGGTAAAGCTGAAGTTGGAATGGAATAGAAGACAGGTGCTGGAACTTCTGATGAGGTTAAAGCTGAAGCTGGAATGGAATAGAAGACAGGTGCTGGAACTTCTGATGAGGGGTAAAGCTGAAGTTGGAATGGAATAGAAGACAGGTGCTGGAACTTCTGATGAGGTTAAAGCTGAAGCTGGAATGGAATAGAAGACAGGTGCTGGAACTTCTGATGAGGGGTAAAGCTGAAGCTGGAATGGAATAGAAGACAGGTGCTGGAACTTCTGATGAGGTTAAAGCTGAAGCTGGAATGGAATAGAAGACAGGTGCTGGAACTTCTGATGAGGGGTAAAGCTGAAGTTGGAATGGAATAGAAGACAGGTGCTGGAACTTCTGATGAGGTTAAAGCTGAAGCTGGAATGGAATAGAAGACAGGTGCTGGAACTTCTGATGAGGTTAAAGCTGAAGCTGGAATGGAATAGAAGACAGGTGCTGGAACTTCTGATGAGGTTAAAGCTGAAGCTGGAATGGAATAGAAGACAGGTGCTGGAACTTCTGATGAGGGGTAAAGCTGAAGCTGGAATGGAATGGAAGACAAGCGCTGGAACTTCTGATGAGGTTAAAGCTGAAGCTGGAATGGAATAGAAGACAGGTGCTGGAACTTCTGATGAGGTTAAAGCTGAAGCTGGAATGGAATAGAAGACAGGTGCTGGAACTTCTGATGAGGTTAAAGCTGAAGCTGGAATGGAATAGAAGACAGGTGCTGGAACTTCTGAAGAGGGGTAAAGCTGAAGCTGGAATGGAATGGAAGACAAGCGCTGGAACTTCTGATGAGGTCATTCAGTGCTGAAAGGGAAACTTAGAGGAATAGAAAGGTCTGAAAGGAGTAACAAGAAGACAACCTTCTGCAGTTGCACTATGAAACAATTGTCAGGAAGGTTGAAGAAAGCAAAATGTTAGGGAGAGAATATGAACCAAGATGCAGTCAAAGGGAGGGAAGGGGTTGCAGGTTGGGGCCATTGGAGGGACACTGCAAAGAGCTTTAAAGGCAATAGCTTCCAAACATTTAAAACAAAAACAAGACTAGTTCTGATACGTAATCTGCTCACTAATCCTTCATGACCAGCCTGCCACAATTAAGTGTCATAGTTACTTACTGAACTGGACCAAATATAAGACTTTTTAGTACCCACTAAATTGTAGCTGCTTTCTATCAGAAATAATGCAAGCACCTAAACAATAAAGTCTGCATATGTCAATCAACAGCATAAGCCCAGGCCATGATTCAACAACCTAACCTAACCAACCTGTTGAGGAAAGTTACAAACATACAGGTAATAACTCATTCGCTAAGCTAATTTGGTTAGGTAATCATTCTTTTTCCTTGGGTAATTAGGTCAAGTAACTGATTCCTTGGCTAATTAGGTTAGGTTAGGACATTTTTTGGCTAATTAGCTTAATTAGATAAAACCAATATTTTCACAAATTTAACAAACGCTGGTGCACTGAAGGCATTACTTAAGGTTCTTTACAGCGTGCCTCCCTTAGGCCCCTCGCTGCAACCCCTTTCGTTCCTTTTACTGTACCTCCTTTCATATTCTCTTTCTTACATCTTACTTTCCTCAACCCTCTTCTACTTAACATATGTATAGAATCTACTTGTCACTTTACACCAGATATGTAAGTAGTTCTAATAACCACAATAACTTCTCGAATTGTTTGTTACAATTACAAATGTATATTTACTTGTTACTTTCCCCTTTTTTTGTATTTGCAGTTGATTTTATATAATTTATTTTCTACAATTTTACTCAGCATTCATTCTTGTTTTTCAGTGTATATTTAAAATCCCTTTCATGTAATGTATAAAAAAAATTTATATACAAAATATATAAATTTTTTATACATGCGCAGCAAACTGACAGGAATTTTGTCTGGTAAAAATCTGGGAGGGTAAAGAGACCTTTGAGCAATTAAGAATTCAGACTATTTTTGTCCTTATTATATTACTCCATAAGGATTGCATGTGAAACTAAGAGACTCTAGGAGAGAGAGAGAGAGAGAGAGAGAGAGAGAGAGAGAGAGAGAGAGAGAGAGAGAGAGAGAGAGAGAGAGAGAGAGAGAGAGAGAGAGAGAGAGAGAGAGAGAGAGAGAGAGAGAGAGAGAGAGAGAGAGAGAGAGAGAGAGAGAGAGAGAGAGAGAGAGAGAGAGAGAGAGAGAGAGAGAGAGAGAGAGAGAGAGGCATAAAAAAAAAAGCTACAAACAGACTTAGTGATGGGCAAAGCGTCTCTCTGCTTCTGGGGGCACCTATTCCACCTGTCAGGCCCTAACTCTTGAAATCTGGCTACACACCAGATATGTACCAATCAGAAATGATGTGACGAGGGTGCACTCATCATCATATACAAGTTGCTTTTTCATTCCAACTCGTTTCTCTAAGACACCCTGAAGTACAGCACCCAAGCACACCAAGACAAGGACTTCCATTTTTTGTAGTGGAAGGCTATATTACACAGGCTAAACCGACCTCCAAGATATGTGAACATGGTTACGCAAAGACCAACCAATGTGGGGACACTAAACAGGACCATCACATGCAGCGAAGATATCTGTCACACACAATGCACCAAAGAAATGACGGTAGGGGATGCTGGCCACTCCCAACAACCCATAACACAAAATACAATATACACTACGTCGCAATACAGCCCAATAAACTTGTCCCTTGTAAAGAATAAAATCAGAAATGTTTGAAGAAACTATCTTGCAAAGGACCAGATATGGCAGGTCTAGACTAGAAATGCAAATATCTTCTCTCTTCTACTGATATCTTTTGGTATTCTGAATAAGACAATACGCAGCCGGCATCATCTAAGACACATTACATATAACTCGAGGTTTTCCCCCAAATTTGTAAGGGTCAGGAGCACCTGCCTTATTCGATTTGGGAATTCACCAATGATTTCAGGTCCCAAAAGACTGGGGCATTCAAGCAGCCTATATAGGCTGGCTTAGGCTAGTGGACTTCTAGCAACTGGTGGTTTAGATTAAGGAACAAGCTATCATGACCTTATGTACAAGGTCAAATACACATAAGCAGTCTCTTTAGATACGCTCAAAACCTGATTCATAAAGCCCTTAGTACACTACCAAGTGTAAACACAGTTTAGTTTCTCGTGTCAGGGTAACTGTCACACAGGAAGTGACTTGGCCTTCTTTTCCCATCTTTACACTTCTTACCAACATTCTTCATCTTGTGCCGTTTTTCTCATTTCCAGTATTATGAATATGTACAATTCATCACATGAAAAAGGTTGTTGCGCCTTTGAAATCTGACGAAATATGAGACCAGTACAGTATCAGAAATGAACTCCAACACACAAGCACAGATAGAATAGCTGGCTAACACCAGTTATTTGTGCCACACTTATGTAAATCCATGTAGCATTTTGTGTGTCTTGGACACTGCAATCAGAGTGTCTGGTCTTTAGGTGTAATGACTGAGTCAGTTTTTGGTCACTACACTACATAAATAGCATTATTACTGTAAAATATCTTTGATAGGATTAAAATTACAGTATCGATAGTACGCAATATGCACGGGAGAAAATGTACATAGAAATGCAAGATATGTTTGATAGAATAGCACTGCAGTACTGTGATTCTGACAGCTAATTCTGCTTATCATAAATTACACACATTTATCATACACTAAAGTTACTGAAGATAGCTTAAAAATATACAGCAATACTGTATCATTATTTGTGAGGAACCTCCCACGTTAGTTATAAATGATTTGTTTAACCAGACCTCTGAACTCTTTGAGAGTTGTTCTTGGGCTGGAAAAAGAAGGGGGGAAGAATAAATAAAATATTAAATAATTAAATAAATAAATAAATAATAAAAAAAGGGGAAAAAATAAAAAATAAAAAATCGAGAGGGAAAGAAATATTTTATTGATCAATTCAATTTTGTTTAAGAAGAGAATGATATTATTGATTGAAAAGTTATTACCTTCAGCTAGAATATCCTTTATTGATTTATTTTGTAAATAAGTATTTCTCTCGTTGCCATCTGGGACAGTCAATCAAGATATGTTTGATAGTTATTGGGATGTTACACCTTTCACAAGTTATTGGATTTGCGTGCGGAGTTGACATCAGATGACCATGTGTGAGTCTGGAATGTCCTATTCTGAATCTTGTTAAAATTACTTCATTAATTCTTTGCTTTTGGGTATGATTCAGTTACAACAGGCTCCACCTAAAGTTCCACTAGTCATTGTAACTCCATATGCCATTCAAAAAGCATCTGAAATGGCAATGAAGTATGGCCCCTTCCATATATCTGAAGACCCCATCACACCTAACCTTCAGCACAATAAGAAATCAACGGTCAGTAACCTGCTTAGCTTTAGAAAATGCACATTTAACACATCTTTACCTGGGATGCAAACTAGGCACCTTATACCTTGCTTTAAAGGACAGGTCTTTTCTTTTATTGATAAGGCCAGTTCATTTTGGGGTTGCCACAAGGGGTCACCTACAGGATCTGTTTGCAATGAGAACTGGAGATAGGATGATAAAGATGCTATATAAAGATGGTATAAAGTCTGAAAAAGCTGTTCTACTACCTAGCTTACGATAAAACACCTAATGAGGGCAATTAATACTGAAACTGCTGCTCTACCTAACTTAGGAAAGAAAATTCAACAATTGTAAATGATTTCAATAAATCAGTCTTTCAATTTCGTCTTCACACAAGGGATGAATGGGACTTCAATGATATTTCTGCAACCCAATACCAACCACATGAGGTTTCTTGGGCATGAAAAAGTCTGAATCTAAAGGCATTGCTGCCACTCTGTAGGAATCCCCATTTCACGCTCTGAAGAGTCACAGTAACTTCTCTGTCATCTGACTTGACTAAATTCCACTAACCTATCATTTTCACCTAAAAATTCCCCAGCATGCTAAAGCACAGCGGCCATTAAATCTCACTACAGGATTCATCCTCCTCCTGTCCTGCTGTTGGAGGCTTTGGCTGATTGCACCTTCCAAAGATGGACCATTGGGTCAACACATCCCTCAAAAATGAACACTTGTGACATATAGAGGAAGTTAATCCTTAAGCAATATTTTGTCTAAGCAAAGAGGTTACCCACCGTATCCCCTTTCTTTGATTCTGACAAATCTCAAGGGTGGTCGAAGGGACCGACAATGCAATTAAAGTCTTTGGGATTCAATTCTCGTTTTATTATTCTTCTAACTTTTACATTTTAATTCTTTCCCCTCTAAGTCAACTTTTCTTCTATAAAAATGTACAGCTCCTTCAAAATACCTTCAGGTACTATGTGGAAAACTTTTTTGGACTCTGTCATTACCAAAATCCTTTTAAATTTCACCATTCCTCATTTTCTTTTGGGACTTTTTTCATTGGTATTTCCCTCCTCCAATAAGGAGAATAACAATCTACCTCAAGCACGTGTCTTCTGTGCTACTGTCCTCAAAAATAAAAGAAACTTGCTAAAGAAAGAAGCTGGTTTAAATATGTATGGCTTCAAGGTTCTATCTTCCATCCAGAGTCTAACTAATTCAGGTCAATGAAAAGTAAAGTTACTGTGCTCTACAAGGAACCCTTCTCTATACCCGCTCTGTGGGCATACCCCCTGATAAAAAATGATACCATAATACAAAAGGACCTTCCTGAATATCTGCATTTACCCTCAATGCCACACTGGCTTTTGTCCACTAAGATAACACCTAGTATGGAGGATCAAGTAGGCCACTCCAGTTCTGAGGCTGGGAAGGCACCCTCCTTCAAATCTAATGGACCAAATGCTGACCAATTTCTTGACAGTTAATTACTAAGAATGCAATCTGATACCAGATATAAGAAAAGCATAACAGGCATGCAAAATAAATTAACACCACATCTAGTGAATGAAACAGCAGCCCAAATAATTTCAGAAAAACTAAACAATGCAATACAATGTCTCAAGTTCAGTCTAGGAAGACAACTCATTCATTAGAAAGGAACTAATGATTCTTGGAGTTGAAAATCACAAAAACCTAACCAAAGAACCACTCTCTCTCTCTCTCTCTCTCTCTCTAAATAATCTAACAAAATACCTCTGTGGTTTTGGTGATACTATGTACCTCAGTGGTCTTGGTGACTATGTTCTCATGCAAATGTGTCACAAATTTTTAAAAACCAGAGGCTCCCCAGACCAATGCTTGAAAACCAGGTGTCCCTGATTTCAACACCATATGCCTGAGTTTGAACCCAGACCACTAAGATCAACACTTGAAAACCAGGAGCCTCCGAAGCCAATTGCCTATACCAGTCTCTGACCATGGCACCTACCCAGGCGACGTACCTAAAGCCAACACGTTACGACCAAAGGACAAACTAGAACCACACATACGAAAGGTAAGAGCAACGTATACCAACTCCAAGAGGAATAATAGCGTACGGTTAACTCTTGAAATGGCATCCCTTTCAATGACTGCAGATGCTAGTGGTGTTACTGATTTTGTGTTCATACAAAATGTGTCAGTCAGAAATCCCTGAAAACCAGGAGCTTCCAAGATCAACTGTCTATGCTACAGGTGGAACCAAAACCAGTCCCTTTATCATGGCACATCCTCAGGCCCTGTAACTCAATTCAAAAAAGGGGAGTCAATTCATCGATTCCTGGGAAGACATCGAATGCTGGAAGAGCATTTGGCCTCAAGGGTAATGCACAGACGAAAAGATGATTATACTAAAAAACATAATCCTAGCAGACTCTTGCAGGGGCATGACAAGTCCCATATCTCCTCTTTCATAATGTCTGAAAAGGATTTTTCTCTTTATCAGTGAGGGAAATTTGAGACTGGACCTTAGAGCAGAAGGTGCAAAGCATCCTTGGTGCCATCTAGCTTACGCCGTGCAAGAAACAACACACGAACTGGAACTGTAATATAAAATTTTGACCAAATGCCAAGGGCTGGAACCTACAGGGTCATTCAGCGCTGAAAATAACGTTGAGACAATTGTCAGGTGAGGGTGGAAAGTTAGATGGAAGTGAGAGAATATGGACGGAGGTACAGTCGAAGGAATGAAAGGGGTTGCAGTTAGGGACTGAAGGGGTGCTGCAAAGAACCCTAAGTTGAGTATTGGTCTAATCTAATGGCCGCAGCTTCGCAAGCTTTGTCTGCGCCCTAATTTAATACCAGAGGTGACCCACTCTTGAATTTTACTCTTACAAAAGGTAGGATCACACGCAAACCCATACTTACCCAAAGATTATAAAAATGAAGACATCCACACAGTGTGTTTGTCAGTCCATTGAAATCCCTATCCTTTTAAGGGGAATAGCCAGAAGGTTCTCTCTTATACGAAGCAAAAAATTGCACCTGGAAAAGGAGAAGGAAGTCGAGTGTCATGCTAGATGAGAAAAAAGCAGTGATACATAAAAGATTCCTCTCAATCAGTTGTGAAAGGTCTGGGCAGCTACTACCCATACTACAGAACATTGAAAGGTATGATATACAATGGCCATGAATCTTCTGATAAACAGAAACTTATTATTTATTGAAAATTATACAGAAAAAGGGTATCAAATATATTTAATGATAATTAAACTTATTGGTAATGTTGCAAAGAATATAAATAAAACTTATACTCATCAGAAATCACCAAAGAGGCCCATAGTCATGTGAGAAGGTCCAGGAAAAAATTATATAAAGGTGTTGAATTATAGTGTTAACAATAAATATAAAAAAATGTAAAAAACAGTTTTAATCATAATTACCTCTGCTGGCAAAAAGGACAGGGACTTCTCTAAACCATCTGGAGATGATAATGTGATATACCGGTACTTCAGGCTCATTTCTCAATTCTGAAAGGAAAAATACAATATCAAAATGAAATCCAACAAAACATATATATCAGAGCAGAAATACTACTGACACCTCAAATATACAAACTCTTAAAGTTTCAGGTACAAACTACTGACTGTCTCCTGTGGCTGAACACTCGGTTACATCAGTCATGACTAAGTGGCGTGTACAGATATTAAGACAAAGAATACTTGATAAATTTGGCAAAACCATCCCAGGAATCCAAGCACTCATTTGATGACTGCCTCAAGAACAAAGGTGTGGACACCTACAGGAATGGACTGAAAGAGGCACCCAAGGTACTTGTGCATACCAAGTGTAAAAGTTAGCCCTGAATGCTTCCGCATTCATTCCAACCCACTCCTTACATTTACTCAAGACCAACAGCCACTCAGAAATTGTAGTTCAATTCACATCGGCAATCTCAACTCAGATCCATTCATGCTTAGCTTTAATGGGAATGGAATGGAATATAATATTAAGGCCTAGAGCCAAGATTTGAAACCTACGATGTGGTCATTCAGCGCTGAAAGGGAAATCGTGAGGAATAAAAAGGTCTGAAAGGTGCAACAGGAGGAAAACCTTCTGCAGTTGCACTATGAAAAAAATGTTAGGAGAGGGTTGAGGAAAGTAGGATGGAAGGGATGCAGCCAAGACTCTTCAGTAAAGCCTACAGTGCTTACATTCAATTGTAGCAGCAGAACTAAGTAGTAGTTCCGTGGCGGCCATTTCCTTCTAACTTCACTTTTTCTACAGGTTTTCAGTTGCTAATTAAGGATATACTAACCCCATAAAGGGCATAGCCATTAAAGTCTTGTGCATTGTAGAACTATTCTGGAGCTGTCACTCAGCCTTTGATTCATTATACACCCCACTGAAACTGACAAACTACAGCTGTATGATGTAACGCTCTAATTCAGTCATACCAAAAGACAAAGGAATCAGGAAAGAAGTTCAAACTTCTTTCCCACTTACTCAAAGGTTAATCCTGCTCTGACAATGATTTTCAGGTCCTAGAATTGAATTTAGGTAATGGGGTGTGTGTGTGTGTGTGTGTCCGTGGCAAGATTGGGTGTGATGGTCCTGAAATTCCTAAGGGATCAAAAAAGCAATAAAAATGAATTCGTTTGTCTGTAAAAGCAAAACTGCTAACCAGTGAGTTGGGTGAATGAACCTTTTTACAAACAGCACAATTTACAAACACGCATCACCTACACACAAATTCACAAACCAGAAGCATTTGGCACCATGATGACACTAAATATATTTGCAAAAATCATAGTAACAAAAATGGAAATGTATCTCAATGAGTAAACTCTCCATGAATTCCTCCACTCAGGACTAAACACCTTAAAAGAGGCTGCCTCTAGCATGTACGCCAAAAGGGGCTCCCCACAAAAGGGAGACTCAATCACTGGATTTAGAAGCCGTTCAGGACCTGGTTGGTTCACAGACCAAGCACCTGAGGATTTAGGCATGAGCGTAAGAGCCTGCAATGTGTATGAGCATTCTATATCCATCATATCTTAGCCAGGAAAGCTTCAACACTTAGGCTAGTCACACAATTGGATAACAAGAGTTGAATGTATGCTTAACACCCTTGATGTATAAAATACTTTTACTGAAGCTTGCAGTAAATCTTAGCAGATTACTAGACCACATAGCAATAGGGTACAGTAGAGCCCTGAAGGCAACAGCGTAAATAGCAAATACACCAAGTACATGACAACAAGTGCTGGATCAGATCAAATCAAAGAATAGCAGACATCATCCTTTATAATCCATCTTTGGTCATCAAATGAAGAAGGGGAAAACAAAGTTTCCTAATGTGTGTGTATATATCTTACAAAACTGGACAAAAAACAGAGTAAACTTTTCCCTCAAATCCAATCGAACTGTTCACATGACAGCACATAATCAATACTTAACATGTTATAACTCAGGCAGTTTTTTTAACCTGGGATAGCTGACAGCGACACTAGAAATCTATTTCAACTTGTAGAGAGTGAGTTATGAAAGGCATCTTACTGTATTTGCTCACTGTACCGGGCCAAACACTCTTATGTTATTTAAATTAAAATATCAAAAGCAGAAAAGTGAACTAGCAGATGTTACAAGAGGGTAAATCTTTATGTTTTCTTGTCTATAGTGGAGGGAGAGGACAAAGAATTAGCATCAGAACACCAAGATATTGGAGAAACAGCACTGGATTTGTACAGGTCATTCGATGGGCCGGAGTTCAATTCCCGCAGCCGGCTGATGAAGAGTTCGAGTTAGAGGAATTTATTTCTGTAGATAGAAATTCATTTCTCGCTATAATGTGGTTCGGATTCCACAATAAGCTGTAGGTCCCGTTGCTAAGTAACCAGTTGGTTCTTAGCCACGTAAAATAAGTCTAATCCTTCGGGCCAGCCCTAGGAGAGCTGTTAAACAGCTCAGTGGTCTGGTAAAACTAAGGTATACTCAACTTTTTTTGTACAGGTCTACTGTGATGGGGAGTCAATGTATCACTTACCAGGAATATGACGAAAGCGTCTCATTTCACTTTTCATAAGGCAGGTACTAATGACAACTGCATAACTGTGTGACCTTTTACCATCGTGAAATGAAAAATATGGAATTAAAATGAAATTCACCAAAAATGTAAAGAAGCAAAAAAAAAAAAAAAAAAAACACCAAAAATATTCACATACAAAACACCTTACTCTTATCTGCCTAGATTTCCAGTTAGGAAGTGAACAGTCTTCAGAACAAAAACAGTTGTGATTTTAGACGAAACCTCCCAAGGAAAGAGAGGTCCCAAATCTCGTCTGCTGAGCAAGCATTTGACTGCCTCAAGAATGCAGATGTGGGCACCAACAGGAATGCACAGAAATTGGCACTAAGTAACAGTCACGATATTTGTGTGTCAAATGTAAAGGTTGTCTGTTTCATATTCAGTTAAAAACTGAGGAAAGAAACTGGTAGATGGAGTCGACAAATATCTGCAATCTCTACTCAAATTGCTTTCTGCATAACCTTTGCAATTGTGCGCATTTTGGGAGTACTGTGGGAGTACCTTGGAGCTATGGTACACAGTCTTTGATTCACACAACATCCAGAAGAAGTTTGCTGATTACAACTGTGTTATGCTGACTCTACAAGTCAGTAATGTCAAGAGACAGAAATCAGATTAATATTGAACGTCTTTCCCACAAACTAAATGATTTTCTCACAAGGCGATGGGCAGGGTTGAAGACAAACTTCTCCCCCTTTTGTAAGTAATTTTAAGATCTTCGCATTGTATGAGAGAGTTCCTCTTGCATTCAAAGGCAAACCTTCTACAAAAGTCAAAACAAATAGCACAAGCACTATCTGAATCACATGACACTTCCAGTAAAACACAGACAATCAAATCTACTTACATTTACAAGCAAAAGACTAAAGTGGAAAATTAACATTTCATAGTACGAACTCCACTTTTAAACTCCTTTAGAGGCTAAGTAACATTGGTGTGTCTTTTGACTTGGCTAAATCCCACGTGTTGAATTGCAGCAACCAACCCCTGGACCAAACAATGAGAATTCATCCTCCTGTCCTGTTCCTGGTACCTTTGGGTGATTGCACCTTCCAAGTTTGGGCAGTGGGTTTGGGACACCCTTAATCAATGAACACAAGACACAGGAAATTTCTACTTGGTTATTAACCATCAAATCTCACTTGGCGTTAAGAAAATCTAAAAAGAAAACTCACCGTATTCATTTTACTTTGATTCTGACTAATCTCAGAAGTGTTTAAGGGACTGAGGATTCAACTGAAATCTCGTGTATGCCACAGACACTGGATTCAATTCTTCTTTCATTATTCTTCCCACTTTTCATTCTCCAAACTCCAAGTAACTTTCCCCAAGTAAAAGTTATCAGGTCCTTCAAATATACTACTACCCATCAGGTACTGGTAAAACTTCTACAGTGTGTGTCATTAAAAAAAGTCCTTTCAACTTTTGTCATTTTTCATATGATTATGGACTTTTGATGTCAATATTTCCTCCACTCAGTAAAGAATTAACATTCCACCCAAAGCATGAGTCTCTATGTCCCCATCCTCAACAGCAAAATCAAAACATTACTCAAGTATAGTCAGTTTGAGTAAGACGGACAAAACTCCAATGTTCCTAGTTTTCCCAAAACTGGCCCAAGGGGTTATCAATAATTTCTGCTCTGAAGAAAAGAACTTTATTACAGTAAGAGGACCTCCCTGAATATGCGCGTAACCCTCTGAGTCATACTGGACTGTCTGACTATCAAGATGAAGCTGAGTACTAGGAATGGAATGGAATATAAGATTTAGACCAAAGGCCTAAATTGTGACCTATGAGGTCATTCAGTGCTGAAAGGGAAATTGAGAGAAATACTGTACAAAGGTTTGAAAGGCATAACAGGAATAAAACCTTTTACACTTGTACTATGAAACAATTGTCAGGAAAGGGGTTGAGGAAAGTACGATGGAAGAAAGTGAATATGAACAGAGGAAAGAAAGGGGTTGTAGCAGCTACGGGACGATGGGATGCTGCCAACAACCTTATCAAGTAATGCCGACAGTGCTCCGTGTGAGGTGCCCTAATGGCACTAAACCCCCGAAATGGGGCTTTGTGCTAAGGACCATACACAGCACCCAGTCCTAGGAGTTAGGAAGCAGCATACCCACCATATCTTCCTTCAAATCTAATGGATTTAACAAAAAACTGTACAATTCCTTGGCATTCATTACCAAGAGAGTGTTATGTGACTGAACAAGGACAGAAGGAGCTAAATGAATTTTGCTCTCCCTCACCCCAACCAAAATGAAAAAGGTGGAAGATCCAGGATAAATATAAAAGACATACAAAATAAACTGAAGATATCTAGTGAATGAAACACCACCATTAATTTCAGAAAATATAAACAACAAATCTACTGGTCACTTTCAATGAGGGCATTGTGGTTATTACAATTAGGACACAATACCAAGTTTCAAAGGGCAGACTAGGAAGACCCTCACTCCTTTGAAAGGAAACAATGATTCTCAGTGTTGAAAATTACAAAAACTATCATAAACAATCTAAGAAATACCTTAACAAGGGAGAAATGAACAGTGCATGCAATACTCACAAGGCACATAACCTGAAATGACTGAGTGCTTTCAAGAACCTAGATCCAGCTTCAATTAAAATTAAAAAAAGTGACAAGATTCTCTACACGTCAGCAAAGCAACATCACCTGAGCTTCCTTCTTCATACGATTTTCTCAGCAAAAGTAATACAATTAAGCCCAAATTAATGTGGTCATTAGAATACTACCATTAACATCAGCCTTCAAGTAATCCACACAAACCATATAATGCAAAAGATAGTCAAGTTAGTTTTTTATGCTCCCAATCACAAACTGATAACAGACTGGAGAGTTACAGAAACTCTCCATTGGGATATGTACAGCATAAAAGCTATACTCCGTGGAAAAGTCTGCATTTTGATTGGTACGTCTGACAGTAAAGATGAGGCACGACCAATAACATGGGGTCACAGAGGAAAATGGCTCCCAGGATGTAAGTGTGCTAAAGAAACAGATCATTTACCAGTCCTCAAATTAATAATGAAAAAAGGCAGACGATACTAACATCTAACAAGGTAAATATTATCAAAGAATGACAATGCCCCTGGGGAAAAATACTTATATGCCAGAGAAAACTCAAGAGTTGCTACTGGGTATGGCAATAGAACAGAATGGAAAGCTGTGGCAAGCATTCACCAGACCCTATGCATCCTTGGGATGCTGCATTAATTGACTAACTGATTATCAGTTTCCCTTTGGACTAATCACATCTGAACCGTGTACAAATGTTCAACAAACATGAGGTACTGTGCAACAGCTGTAGGGAATTACGAACTACATCACATCCCTGACATACAGCCAAGTGCCATTCACAAAGGCTAGTTTTGGTTTCAAAACAGATCAAAGTCATGAAACTACATGCATGAACTTTCCAAGAATAATGTATAAGCTTTCAATTCCTAATATGAATTCCAACTCGCTTCTGTATAACTACAGCAGTTGCAATTCCTCGCTATCATTCACAATACCTCCCTATTCATCAAAATTTACTAATATACCTTAGCAAAATTTTAGTTCAAACTGTCACAGTAGTTCCAACAAGCCTAGGAATCACATTCTTCAATGAAAGATACAGAAGAATGAAAGGCAAAGAACTTGAAAGGCTGCCGAGATGGAAAAGGCTAATACAAAGTACAAAGCAATACCTTTGAGAGGCTGAAGGAACGCTGTTTGTGTCTACAGTGCACCACACAAGAAAACTGCCGTAGGTGACCCCATGCAAAATTGAAGGAGCTGAAAGACTTAAGCCGAAGACGTAACCACAAGTTGCCAACAGTCTGTACAGCCTACAGAACTGATATCTATAATGTTATTGCTCTAAAAATATTATAGGAATGGAATGGAATACTACATACAACTGAGGCCAAAGGCCGAGCAAGCGCTGGGACCTATGAGGTCGTTCAGCACTGAAAGGGAAAACTGAGAGGAATAGCAAGATTTGAAAGGTGTAACAGGAGGAGGAAAACCTTTTGCACTTGCACTATGCAACAACTGTCAGGAGAAGGTTGACGAAAGTATAATGCAAGAAAGAGAATATGCACGGAGGTACAGTCAAAGGAATGGAAGAAGTTGCAGCAGCTAGTTAGTATTTCAACTGTATCTAAAATCACACTTACCAGAAAGGTGTGAAATTAGGGTGCCCCCTGTTAACGGCCATGCGGAATAAGGTTCGGGGTTGACCCGAGCTCATCTTGACCTGCTCCAACATCTGTTTAAAGGAAAGGAAAACTGTTCTTATTCCAGTCATTATTTTTGCACTCAAGCACACAGCCAAAAAAGTAAAGATTTATGAAGCATCACAAAAATAGGGAAACTAAATGAAACTCACTTCTTGAACATGAACCTTTTAGGCCGTATGATGTATAGACTGTAAGACTGTACGCCCATTTGCCAGTTTGGATGTTGCTTTGGGTCACCATCTTGAGGGTGAGGTACACAAAACTTGCGGCCTTCCCCGGCATTCCTGCAAATATTCAATAAAATGATCAAAGAGCGGCCTCAGAACCTTTTCAGGAATAACTATGGCAAAAGAATAACTCGAGCAATAACAACTGTGCATCTTATACATTTGATTTTACTTCCATCATCCTTAAAATATTTTATGCGTATTTAACAATGAATGTAGACTCTTGCATTCTTCAACTAAAACATTTATGAAGTTGAAAATGTTTCAAATCAATAAACGTTCTGTGTTTTTAGTTTGTAAAAGTGTACCAATGAAAATTGTGCTGGAAAATAAACTTCAAAGCAAAACCTCATGAAGAAAAACTTCTATTGGCACTCACTCTCTTTAGTAATGGTTGTAGGTCTTGTAGGTGGATGGCACCCATGGAAATATTTATGCTAATGAAGCAATTTTATATAAATCATGATTTAATGACGATATCCATTAACGGTTGGAAACGCTCACAAACCCACAAACATCCAAATTAGGTAACATGATCAGTTTTTTCTCAGCCAATTAGCATAAATCAAGAGTACAGTATAATACTTCTACTCATTTTACAAGAACATATTCAAGGAAAAATCCACTGTGATATCAAACAATGACGTGCGTGATCTCAAATCTGCATAAGTAAGTTGGCGAGGAACACAAGCAGCAATAAATGATGTAGCCTAGAGCTGTCAAACTTTCCTCTGGTGTGTTAATGAATTGTTATAGCAATAGCTCATGTACTTAGGAAATGTGGGCTAGAGCGGTTTAAATTGGTTTGAAATATTACACCGTAATTAAACCAATACTATTTGCGTATTTTGTAAAGGTAAAATTCTACTTTAAACCATAATCACACTTTTAACTTGAAAATATTTTCTCATCTTTTAATGTGTGGCATTGAGCATTTCTGACGATTTCTCTCGCAAATGACCTAACCGACCAAACAATACATCATGTCCTAGGGTTAAGACCTGTTACCACAGGTTCGGTTGGGCTAGGTGTGGTTGGTTAGGTCATTTGCAAACGAAATGAATGTCAGAAAGGTTCAGAGCACATATTCAAACACAGAGAAAATTATATTTTCCACTCAAAATAGTGATAATGGCTTCAGGTCAAATTTTGCAGCCATTCCAAAGGTCACTGCCCTTGGAATGACTGATAACCAAGGAGAGGTCACAGCTCCCTGGCATAAGACAAACTGGCCTGGGCAGCCTTTGAAGCAAAACTGAAGACTAGGCTACTACTGTACCCCTCTGGTTTGGTAACTACCAGTTTACATGCGAAATGGGTGGTGTGTTTAGTGCAAGCCCCTAAGGGATGAATGTCAAAAAAAAAAAAAAAAAAAAAAAAAAAAAAAAAAAAGTAAATATTCGGGTCAGCGACAGGTAAGAATCCAACTGCAGTAGTAGTCTTCGGTTTTACCTTCATCACTAATTGGGCTAATCTTTGCCAATACTCAACCAGTCAACAGTACATTTAGTATAGAGATGCCGCACAGCCTTCATGGCCGTGTGTTTTGCTTACAGCTACATAATCCTCACAGCCATGTGTTTAGCTAAATGATCCTCATGGTCATGTGTTTAGCTGTAAGCTAGAAGATGGGTTTGAAGCAAAAGGGCCAGTAGTTCTCAATGGTAAAAAGTTCTGCCACCAAAAAAATTCACGATAATGATCGAAACATAACGATTTTTATACAGTAAGGATGGAATGATGTTAGCATTGCAAAGAAGACTGAATTTTTGCCGTGACACATCATTTTGCAATGTTGGCCTGGGGCAACGAATGTCCAAATGAAGGGCAAGAGCCAGAGAGCGTAAAAAGGTGCAAACTGACAAAATCTTATGGATGGGTTTACAGAAATTGTCGTTTTGGGAATAAGGTCCTGTTGTTTGCGGTTAAATTTCCAATCAGACACATGGTCTGGCTCTGGCTACAACCTAACCAAAACAACCCTGACCTAACCTTTCTCAGGGCATCCTGCCTTAGCCTAGCCAGACCTTACCTTCCTGACCTGACTTAGGGTGCAGTGCCCAGACCTGGCTGGACGAGGAAACATATCGTAATAAAAAAAGAAAGATATTGTTAGGGATAAGGAAACATATTTCACTGGAAAAGGAAACATATTGTTATTATGTTAAAGGAAACACATTTTAATGGAAAAAGAAAGAGATTGCAATGGAAAAGGAAACATTGTTATTATGGAAAAGGAAACATTGTTATTATGGAAAAGGAAACATTGTTATTATGGAAAAGGAAACATTGTTATTACGGAAAAGGAAACATTGTTATTATGGAAAAGGAAACACATTTTAATGGAAAAAGAAAGATACTGCAATGGATAAGGAAGTGTATTGTTATTATGGAAAAGGAAAAATATTGTTTTTATGGACAAGGAAACATATTGTTACGAATAAAGTAACACATTTTACTGGAAAAGGAAACACATAGTTATGGATAAGGAAACATATTATTAAGGAAAAGGAAACTAATTGATGTAAGGTGATTTACGACACACAGCCTAGCCTATATTACTAAAGAATAAACAGGTCATAGGGTTGACGTCTGGTTCAACCGACCCTAAACCACTCGATGACCCAAAACCCTGACCTTGCCCAAAGCCCAAAGGTTCATGGTGACCTAAAACACCCCATATTGCTATGCTAATTAGGCCAGCCTCAGCTCACGACCCTAAATGACCTAAGAAGATAATTAAGATATACAATGTTTTAATGGAAGGATTCCCATACCAGGACCCTGTCCTACAGAAGGATGCAATCCTAAAACCCATCCTAGATTCACTCCTGAAGGTGCAGGAGGATTTCCTTCCATCCCACGACCACCAAAGGGCACCTAGCTTTTATTTTAGCCGCTGTTAATTTTAAAGTGGCGTTATTTAATATTCAGATGCCCTTTGGGGGTCGTGGGATGGAAGGGAACCCTCCTCCTGCACCTTCAGGAGCGAATCTAGGAAGACTTTTAGGAGTGCCTCCTTCTGTAGGCCAGGGTCCTGTGAAGTGTGCCGAGTTGCCGCTCTATTCTAGACGTTATTTACGTTATTTTAAATTCAATAACGGCTAAAATAACGTAAATAACGTCTAAAATAGAGCGGCAACTCGCACACCCACACAGGACCCTGGCCTTCAGGAGGAGGCACTCCTAAAACCCCCCCTCCTAGATTCGCTCCTGAAGGTGCAGGAGGATTCCCTTCCGTCCCACGAACACAAAATGGCATTAAACTATACAATAACGTCATTTAAAATTAAAATAACGGCTGAAATAACGAAAAAAATGTCTAAAATAGAGTATCAACTCGCCATCCTCACGTGAAAACCAGCAGGGAATGTTCAATGTTTGTTTACATTCGGGAATTATGGGTAAGAAATGGTTGACCAATCACAGAGCAGGGTGGCTAGTATCTGGATCCTCATTGGTCGAAAGCCATTGGCAACAAAGTCCCCTTAATGGACGGAACACAATTGTAACTATAAGCGCGGGAAGGAATTGACCAATCAGAACGCAGGACGGAGTGGCAGCTGGATTCTTATTGGCTGAAATACGTCCTTTTCAAAGCCTACCAGACTGATAGGACACACTCCCAACACCTACGATGTCTTGACTGTTAAAAGTTTGAAATTTTCAGACAAACTTTCAATTTTTTCTCGTATTTAAAATCGATTTATATATAACATTCTATATAATTTTATTCAGCATTTATTCCTCTTTGATTTGGTATATAATTATAACTCCCATCACATACAGAAAATATAAAAAATTGATAAAAAATACAAAAAAGTTAAGCAGTGAGCTGGCTTTCAACTGTATCAGGTAATAATCTGGGAGTGTAAAGAGACCTTTATGCAATTAATGCTTTTAAGCTGATTTCAGCCTCTCATAATCTAAGGGTTTACGCCTTTATGACACGGTTACTATCTGATACGAGTTAGTTGATCCTTTTAAATAATTTTATACTAATTCCTTGGAGAGAGAGAGAGAGAGAGAGAGAGAGAGAGAGAGAGAGAGAGAGAGAGAGAGAGAGAGAGCATATGGGTGGTTGTGGGAAAAGGGATGTGTTGTGCATTGGGGGTTGTAGGAAAATGGTTGTAACGAGGGTTACGGGAAAAGGTATGTATGTGTGGGTTGTATATTGAGGGTTGTGGGAAAAGGGTTGTATATAGGGTTCGTGGGAAATGGGATTTACCTTAGGGTTGTATTTTAGGGGTTGTGGGAAAAGGGCTGCACATGAGGGTTGTGGGAAAAGCAATTTTTATGTGGGTTGTCTTTTAGGGGTTGTTGACAAAGGGTTGTATATGGGGGTTGCAGGTAGAATTGTACATGAGTGGTTGTGGGAAAAATGATGTGTTTGGGTTGTATACTGTGGGTTGTACTGAAAAAGGTTGTAAAGAGGGTTGTAGGAAAAGGGATTTATGTGTGGGGTTGTAGGAAAAGGGTTGTAATTGGGGTTGTTGGAAAAGGGGTAAATAAGGGGGTTGTTGGAAAAGGGATGTCTGTGTCGGTTGTATATTGGGGTTGTGGGCAGGAGTTATATATGGGGTTGTAGATAGAGCTGTATATGGGTGGTTGTGGGAAAAGGGATGTGTGGGTTGTAGGAAAATTGATTGTAAAGAGGGTTGTAGGACAAGGGATTTATGTGTGGGCTGTATATTGGGGTTGTAGGAAAACGGTTGTATATAGGGGTTGTGGGAAAAGGGATGTGTGGGTTGTATATTAGGGTTGTGGGAAAAGGGTTGTATATAGGGGTGTAGTAAATGAGATTTAGGTGTGGGTTGTATATTAGTTGTGTGAAAAGGGTTGTATATAGGGGTTGTGGAAAATGGGAATTATGTGGCTTGTTTTTAGGGGTTGTGGGAAAAGGGATGTATGTGTGGGTTGTATTTATGGGGTTGTAGGTAGACTTGTATATGGGCAGTTGTGAGAAAAGGATGTGTGGGTTGTATATTGTGGGATGTAGGAAAATGGTTGTAAATAGACATTGTGGGAAAAGGGATGTACGTGTGGGTTGTATTTTAGAGGTTGTGGGAAGAGGTCTGTATATAGGGGTTGTGGGAAATGGGATTTGTGTGGGTTGTAATTTAGGGGTTATGGGAAACGTGTTGTGGGAAAAGGGATGTACAGTATGTGTGGGTTGTACACTGAGGGACGTAGGAAAAGTGTTGTAAATGGGGATTGTGGGAAAAGGGATGTATGTGGGGGTTGTACACCAGGGATTGTGGGAAAATGGTTATTAGGGAATGTGGGATATGGGTTGCATGTAGGGGTTGTGGGAAAAGGGTCGTAAATGTTATGAGAAAAGGGTTGTATGTAGGGGTTGTAGATGGATGGTTGTTTGAGATGGAGATGTGACACTCAAAGTAACATAATAATAATAATAATAAAAATAATAATAATAATAATAATAATAATAATAATAATAATAATAATAATAAATACTGTTTTAATGGATGAACCAAACTGAATGCCCTATTTGCACACAAACACACACATGCAACATTGCTTACAGTGAGCCGTCCAACATATGCTGTCACATGCACTGCTTCTCTTTCTTTCTGCCTTTTACTCTTTGCTGTCCATCTTCTCTGATGATACACACACATATATATATGTGTATATGGTGCACACACATGCACATGCATATTATATATGTATGCATGTGTGTGCCAAATTTGGTTGAAATTGAAGCAGTGGCTTTTTTTATAAAAATTAAAAAAATGGTAATTTTAATCCAATTATAATGATAAAATCTCTCTCTCTCTCTCTGATATTCCTGAACATGATAATTTAATCTATACTTATTAATGAGAGAGAGAGAGAGAGAGAGAGAGAGAGAGAGAGAGAGAGAGAGAGAGAGAGAGAGAGAGAGAGAGAGAGAGAGAGAGAGAGAGCTGCTTTAATGTTGAATGACATCTATCTACACTTCCATCTACACACTAATCTCTCAAGACAAGAGAGAGAGAGAGAGAGAGAGAGAGAGAGAGAGAGAGAGAGAGAGAGAGAGAGAGAGAGAGATCACTACTTATGGAGAGTTGAAGAAGAAAGATGGAGAAGTCAGGTTCTTCGACACAGTGATGATGTCAGTCACACATATAATAATAATAATAATAATCTTGGAATTCCACAATCAGTTGAATTGAACTGAATATAGAATTTAGGCCAGAGGCCAAGAATCGCTGGGACCTATGAGGTCAGGACAGGCCACCACTGTGTCATGGTTAAAGTTTCATGGGCCGCGGCTTATTCAGCATTATACCGAAGAAACTTTTTTCTCGCTAGAAAATTCAAACACCTTTCCTATAGCGGTGCCAGACGCACGATCAGGGCTAACTTTAGCCTTCTATAAAATGAAAAAGCTGAAGAAACGAATACAAGAAAACTGGTCGAATGAAAGTCAGTTGTCAGTCAGCCAGTCAGTCAAGCCACCCAATCCATCTGTCAGTCAGTTATCCAGTGTGTCAATCTGTCAGTCAGCCATTCAATCTGTCAGTCAGTAATCATTCACTTAGTCAGTCAGTCAGTCAGCCAGTCAGTCAGTCAGCAATCATCCAATCAGTCAGTCAGTCAGTCATCCAATATGTCTGTCAGTCACAAGCCATACAACGCTTATGGAAATAAATGAACTCCTCTTCATTAATGCTACTAGTAGTACATATACTGCTACTAGCGAGACAGATATTGCTACTAGTAGTACATATACTGCTACTAGCGAGACAGATATTGCTACTAGTAGTACATATACTGCTACTAGCAGGGCAGATATTGCTACTAGTAGTACATATACTGCTACTAGCGAGACAGATATTGCTACTAGTAGTACATATACTGCTACTAGCAGGGCAGATATTGCTACTAGTAGTACATATACTGCTACTAGCAGGGCAGATATTGCTACTAGTAGTACATATACTGCTGCTAGCGGGGACAGATATTGCTGCTAGCGGGGCAGATATTGCTACTAGCAGAACAGATATTGCTACTAGTAGTACATGTACTGCTACTATCAGGGCAGATATTGCTACTAGTAGTACATATACAGCTACTAGCATGACAGGTATTGCTACTAGTAGGGCATATACTGCTACTAGCATGGCAGATATTGCTACTAGTAGGACATATACTGCTACTAGCAGGACAGATACTGTTACTAGTAGGACATATACTGCTACTAGTGGGATGGTCAATGCAGCTAGTAGGATGGATACAGCTACTGGTGGGGCAGTTAATTCTACTAGTAGGACAATTGCTGCTACTAGTGGGGCAGTTACTGCTGCTACTAGCAAGACAGATAAAGCTACTAGTGAGATGGTTACTGCTACTAGTATGGTACTTAATGCTGCTAGTAGGACATTTACTACTACTACTACTGGCGGGGCTGTTAATGCTACTGGTGGGACTTATACCACTACTATTGGGATGGTTACTGCTACTAGTCACACAGATACTGCTACTAGTAGAGCATTTAATGCTTTTAGTAGGACAGTTACTGCTACTAGTGGCATGGTTACTGACATTAGCAACGGGAGATACTGCTACTAGTAGGGCAGTTAATGCTACTGGTAGGGGCTACCTAATAGTGGGATGTTACTGCTACTAGTAGGACAGTTACAACTACTAGCAGGGCAGTTAGTGCTACTAGCTGCTCTAACCCCTTTCGTTGCAGAAGGCTGCTTCGTCAATATGCAAATCAGGGATATAATAATATTATCTCATTTCCCATTCACTCTTATCTATATATTTCTCCTGTTTCTGGGGGTAATGTCTTCTATCTATCTATTTATCTATATATACCTATCTATCTATCTATATACATATATAGATGAATAGAGAGATAGGTATATATATAAATACATTATACATTTCGACAAAAAAAGGCTGTATTTTTGTTTCTAAGCCAAAAAATTGTTTTGTATGGGCGGTTGGTTGGCCCCATGACGTGTGTGTGTGTGTGCATGTGTGTCTGTCACACTAAAATAGTGCTTAGACTCTCTCTCTCTCTCATATTAATGAAGGTACAGAAAGAGAATTGAATAAAATATTCTTCTAAATCTATTTTTTGCAAATGGTGGATTATTATTATTATTATTATTATTATTATTATTATTATTATTATTATTATTATTATTATTATTATTATTTAGGTAAAGAATGTAGCTTTCGAATCCAATAATAATAATAATAATAATAATAATAATAATAATAATAATAATAATAATAATAAAACCTTATTTTAAAGACTCAATCAAGATGGCGCCAGACCCAAAAATTCCCTACATATATTTAACATTTTTTAATGAATTTTGAGGATCATTATCTAACTTCGCCTTAATTTAGCAATGAAATATGTTTAAAAAATGATCTATAAACTCCTATAAACTTCTATACACTTATAGATCAGTTTCTATTCTGCTCTAAAACTCTAAAATGCGATTATTTTGGAAAAACTGCCTTTAGATATAGGCCTATAGAGTACCTTAGAGGACTCTAATATTTACCTAGATTGTTTCTCTGCTTCACCTTTCTTGAATAATATCTTTTA
This sequence comes from Macrobrachium rosenbergii, assembly GCA_039081455.1. Lineage (NCBI taxonomy): Eukaryota > Metazoa > Arthropoda > Malacostraca > Decapoda > Palaemonidae > Macrobrachium > Macrobrachium rosenbergii. The sequence continues at coordinate 1,758,606 of JANJGK010000027.1, read as the reverse complement.
AATATACTTAAAATATACATACTTAAATATACTCAAATATAGACTTAAATATCTTTTAAATATACTTAAAATATATATACTTAAATATAAATATACTCAAATATATACTTAAAAATATAAAAATACTTAAATATACATACTAAAACATAAATATACTTTAATATATACTTAAACATATATACTTGAATATCTTTTGAATATACTTCAATATACATACTTAAATATAAATATACTTCAATATACATACTTAAATATAAATATACCTAAATACATACTTAAATATAAATATAATTATATATATATATATATATATATATATATATATATATATATATATATATATATATATATATATATATATGTATACTTGAATATAAATATACTTAAATATACACTTAAATATCTTTTAAATATACTTAAATATATACTTAATTATAAATATACTTAAAAGCATACTTAAATACAAATATACCTAAGATATAGTTAAATGTCTTTTAAATATACTTAAATATACAACTTAAATATCTTTTAAATATACTTAAATATACAACTTAAATATAATATACTTAAATATATATACACTTAAATATACTTAAGTAAACATAAATATACTTAAATATATACTTAAATATCAATACACTTAAATATATACTTAAATATCAATACACTTAAATACATACTTAAATATCTTTTAAATATACTTAATATAAATATACTGAAATATATACTTAAATATCTTTTATATTTACTTAAATATACTTAAATATAAATATACTTAAATATACAATGTTCTTCATTAACAAACATCTGCACTCACCCTGGTGGTCATGTACAGAGTCAAACAAGGCCTACATCAGCCATCCGTTTTTTGAGTCGCCAACTCTGTGACTCTATCTCTATGAACGACCTGAGAATAGAGGAGGAGAAAATAGATATATTAAAAAATATAGGGAAAGTATCAATTAGAGTCAAGGTCTTGACTCTAACAATGTTCCTGAAACTAGGCCTGTGTGACCAAAGGTCCACACTGACTCTATAAGATGACTAGGACTCTATTTTGTGAATACGAAGAAATTGCAGAGAAAGCATCAATTAGAAAGTCATTCAAATAACCTAAATAAGGTCTAGACTCTACATATTTCCCACAGAGAGCCGTTTCGCCAAAGCTCTTAAGAACATAATAGAGTTCAATATTTAGTTTATCTTTAATGCCTCTATATGCCATTCAATTGAATAGAGTCAGGCTCTTTTTGTTATTAAAAACAGGAGATTCCAAGTGTGATGTATTCCTCAATAATCACTGGTTGCCTTTACTGCAAATTCTCTCATTTTAGTTTATTAAAATTGTTAATCCTTTCAATTTTGGTTCCAAAATAAACTAAAAAACATTCTAAGAGGCAGATGAATAAAATCCTTCCATACAACCTTTGAGACAGTGGCCAAAATATGTCTAGAGGGCTGCAATTTGGTATGTTTGGTGATTGGAGGGTGGGTGATCACCATGCCAATTTGCAGCCCTCTAGCCTTAGTAGTTTTCTGTACAGCGTACAATCAAGGCCACCCAAAATAGATCTATCCTTTGGTGGTCTCGGTATAATGCTGTGAGATGCGGCCCATGAAACTTTACCCATAAAACTTTAACCACAACCCAGTGGTGGCCTATCCTATATCGTTGCCAGAAGCACGATTATGGCTAACTTTAACCTTGAATAAAATGAAAACTGCTCAGGCTAGAGGGCTGCAATTTGGTATGTTTGGTGATTGGAGGGTGGGTGATCACCATGCCAATTTGCAGCCCTCTAGCCTTAGTAGTTTTCTGTACAGCGTACAATCAAGGCCACCCAAAATAGATCTATCCTTTGGTGGTCTCGGTATAATGCTGTGAGATACGGCCCATGAAACTTTAACCACAACCCAGTGGTGGCCTGTCCTATATCGTTGCCAGAAGCACGATTATGGCTAACTTTAACCTTGAATAAAATGAAAACTGCTCAGGCTAGAGGGCTGCAATTTGCTATGTTTGGTGATTGGAGGGTGGGTGATCTACATGCCAATTTGCAGCCCTCTAGCCTTAGTAGTTTTCAAGATCTGAGGGCGGACAGAAAAACTATCAGTATATTGTAGGATTGTGGCCGAATCCACTGATCATTACAAAATCTCCTTTTTTCAATATATTTCTGATATTACCATCAATATTTTTCTAAAATATTAACATCAATATTTTTCTAATATTAACACCAAATGAAAGCCTGAGCTCTAATACTGCTTTGCAAAAAATTCTGACAGAATTTCTGTCAACAAGCATCACTTGATGACAAATTCTGCCAGAATTTCTGCCACTGACAGAATTTCTCAACAAGCATCACTTGATGACAAATTCTGACAGAATTTCTGCCAACAAGCACAACTTGATGACAAATTCTGACAGAATTTCTGCCAACAAGCACAACTTGATGACAAATTCTGCCAGAATTTCTGCCAACAAGCACAACTTGATGACAAATTCTGCCAGAATTTCTGCCAACAAGCACAACTTGATGACAAATTCTGCCAGAATTTCTGCCAACAAGCACAACTTGATGACAAATTCTGCCAGAATTTCTGCCAACAAGCACAACTTGATGACAAATTCTGCCAGAATTTCTGCCAACAAGCACAACTTGATGACAAATTCTGCCAGAATTTCTGCCAACAAGCACAACTTGATGACAAATTCTGCCAGAATTTCTGCCAACAAGCACAACTTGATGACAAATTCTGCCAGAATTTCTGCCAACAAGCACAACTTGATGACAAATTCTGCCAGAATTTCTGCCAACAAGCACAACTTGATGACAAATTCTGCCAGAATTTCTGCCAACAAGCACAACTTGATGACAAATTCTGCCAGAATTTCTGCCAACAAGCACAACTTGATGACAAATTCTGCCAGAATTTCTGCCAACAAGCACAACTTGATGACAAATCCTACAACAGAAATTCACAGAGGCTTCACAAAGACCATTAGGTCAAATGTCTGGATCCACTCATACGCTGAAAGACCTGAATGTAAGGCAACGTTCAAGAAGCTGGACAGCTGCTATACATGAGGGAGATGACCAAACATGACAGATGTAGTTTACAGGGCAGAAAGCAATGCAGCAGGCTTCAGTATCACCTACAGTGTGCCACGCCACTATATTCATATGAAACAGCATTAAATGAAACGACCTCAATAATTATCCAGACTGACTTTTTCCAAAAGTATGACACTTCTGCTTCCAAGTTCTGGACAAAGAACATGTCTAAGACATACCTTCCTGTCTAATTTTCTTCAAATATTGTAAGTCATTTGCTACTAAAAAAAAAGACATCAGCCTTAACTGGCTTTGAGTGCTTTCATTTTCCCATAATCCATAAATGAATCATTTGTTTTTGTAGTATCATTATTATTCATAATGAATCTTGCAGAAGTTATTACCATTCATATTCCATAAGTCATAACTCGTGACATTCTTGCAAATGTTAAATTTCAGGACAAGCCAATACCTACCCCATTCAGGGTCCATGTCAGCAGAAGAGGGGACTGAACGGAAGACGGTTCCTGTGTTTCCTCGACCAGACACTTGTGCCAATCAATGACACGTCCCTGCCACATAAAAATTAAAGTTAATGAAAATGTATGATGATAATTATGGCATTAAAGTTTAACAAGATTGCTAAGTTACATTTAGAGCCTCTGAGAGAGCTTTCCTAAAGGACTGGTACTTAATGAAGTGCATACTCTATTATTATTATTATAATTATTATTATTATTAATCAGATGATGACCCCTACTCATATGGAACAAGAAGCCCACCAAAGGGACCATTGACTTGAAATTCCAGAAGCATCCAAAGAATATTAAGGTGTTCATTAGGGAGAAGTAAGAGGAGGTACAGTAAGGGGAATAGAGAAAGAAGAGACCCCACATATTGTTCAGAAAGACACGTATGGACCCAGATGGGGGTGACAGACAAGACCATACAAAACTCAACAACTCTCAGGCAGATCAACTCCAAAGGAAAATCCTGAGCCTTCAAGGAACAGAGAAACGGAACCTGTTCAAAAACATAACATTAAAAATGTGTGCCCTGTCGGACATTGGTCAAGTTCTTCACTTCACATCACACAAACAAATAATAATAATGATGTTTGAATACAAGAACCATTGCAATGGGGACACAGATTCGAGAAGCCCTTCCGAGCAGGACTGAAATGTCCGCAGCAGAAGAGATTTTCTGAAAAGAAAATCCTGGTCTGAATTTAGCAGATCAAAATGGACACAGTCTTCTCGTTATCTGACCTCAGTTGGATCTACTCTTCTTCAGGAAAGAGTTCGCCAGAAACTCCGTAAATCAGGTTTGAACGAAACTCCAAAGGGCGTTCGTACCTAACATAATAAAACAAAAAAGCCCTATCATGGGAAAAGCCCAAATGACGAACCTTGTATATCTTGAACGTACAAGAAGAGGAAAACGGAAATTAGGTTACGAGTAATGTTTTCTCACTGCATATATCCGACATAATAATTCTTTTTGTCACCTTACGGAAGTTGTGATTTCTTTAAAAACTTTGATGTGCTGGGTACTCTCACATCTTTAATACAAAAATGAGATTATTACATGACAGGGTAATTCGTAAGACATTTTTCATACATGAAATTCATTGCCACTTCTTAGCACACCTTGAGCCTATGAATAAAGTTATATCTAGAGCAGTGATTTAAACTCAGTTTCAATAAGGAAAAGCCTTTAAATAAAAGTTCTGACATAACACTAAAAGCTCACAAAACAAGCCAGAAATCTTGTATTAACCCTGGGTAGGTAAACAGGTCCTAGGGGGTCAATGCGCCTGCACAGAACAGCCATTTTTGTAATAACACAAGGGACATCGGTGGCTGGCAGGCCCTTGAGGTGCGCAGCTTTAGTTCTTAGTTATTCAGAAGTTCAAAACAGATATTCAGATGTTTTGTAATGCCACCAAGGGAGGCATAGATGCTTTTGACCCACTGTGCACCAAGATTTCCTGCATCAGGAGCGTGCACAGATGGCCTATGCATCTTTTCTTAAATGTTGTCAACCTTTCTTACAGTAATGCTTACATCCTGCATCAAACACAGACAAAAGGGGGGAAGGATGTGACGAGGAAGGACTTCGGCATGGAGCCGGCTGATTGGCTGAATAGGCAGCGGTCTCTTTCTAGGCTACACTCCAAGACCTTGCCTCCGGGAACTCAGGCATCTGATCTGCTCTGTCTATAAAGTAGAGGCAGCCATCGACCCTGCGAGCTCTGAAATTAAAGAAGTTGCAGGCCCCGAGAGGAGGAACCGGTGTCACCTGTGTCCACGGGCCTCAAGCAAAAAATCAAGGGTCACCTGCGTAAAGTGCAAATGTACCTGCACTGACCACTGATGTATCATCTGTAACTGTTGTAAATAATAATGATGTAGGAACAAAAAACATTGTTACTCATTTTGGGGATTTATATTTTGTATTCACAAACAATTTGGTGGTCATACACTGACTTTTGACTAAGATACATGGTAAATACCATACGTCCGTCAAAAATTAGAGGGCCCCTTTTAGAGTGACAAAACTCAAATGGCCCCCTCAGAAGAAATTCTTTAAAAATTCATTTTTGACACCTAGCAACTGCTCAGATTTACCTTTTTTGGACTTTTTTCTTATTCTAGAATACTTATATTGTATTCACAAACAATTTAGTGGTCATACGTTGAATTTTGACTGAGACGTATGGTAAACGCCGTACGTCCGTCAAAAATTAGAGGGCCCTTTTAGAGTGACAGTTACATAAAGAAATTTTTGACACCTTTTAACTGCTTAGAGTTCTTTTTTAAACTTTTTTTCTTATTCTAGGATGGTAAATGCACAAGTGTACCAAATTTCAAAAACATAAATTAATATTTAGTTGCCCTTCAGGCAATTATTCAAAAATACTGATTTTTTCATACAATTAATTTTCCATTGTTTCACCTGTTGCAGATTTTCTGTCTGTGGCCACAGAAGGCTGAAATCTCCAAGGAGAAATTACCCTCAAGACCCTTCAAATAATCTATAAGTGTATTTTTGCATATATTTCTATTTTTCCCTACTTACTTTTAAAAAATATTTGTAATAAGTAGTACTTACAATAATGTACTTCTTTGCTTTCCTCCTGACCTAAGATTAAGTATTAGTTATGCTTTAATATGGAAAAATCTACAAATGGATATCTTGAAAAATAAAAATTATAAAATAGGTCAAAGTGGTGGTCCCCAAAGCAGGACCACATTACCCACAAGGGTAACGTAACCATAAAATAACGTAATAATAAAACCAGTTAAATGATTTTGAGATGCACAATGAATAGGCTAATGTTTGGTCACAGCAGAATGCTTGCTACAATGACATTGTCAATACCTGTATTCACAATGAATACACTAATAGAGTTTGGTCACAGCAGAATGCTTGCTACAATGACATTGTCAATACCTGTATTCACAATGAATACACTGACAGAGTTTGGTCACAGCAGAATGCTTGCTACAATGACATTGTCAATACCTGTATTCACAATGAATACACTAATAGAGTTTGGTCACAGGAGAATGCTTGCTACAATGACATTGGCAATACCTGTATTCACAATGAATACACTAACAGAGTTTGGTCACAGCAGAATGCTTGCTATAATGACATTGTCAATACCTGTATTCACAATGAATACACTAATAGAGTTTGGTCACAGCAGAATGCTTGCTATAATGACATTGTCAATACCTGTATTCACAATGAATACACTAATAGAGTTTGGTCACAGCAGAATGCTTGCTATAATGACATTGTCAATACCTGTATTCACAATGAATACACTAATAGAGTTTGGTCACAGCAGAATGCTTGCTACAATGACATTGTCAATACCTGTATTCACAATGAATACACTAATAGAGTTTGGTCACAGCAAAATGCTTGCTACAATGACATTGTCAATACCTGTATTCACAATGAATACACTAATAGAGTTTGGTCACAGCAAAATGCTTGCTACAATGACATTGTCAATACCTGTATTCACAATGAATACACTAATAGAGTTTGGTCACAGCAAAATGCTTGCTACAATGACATTGTCAATACCTGTATTCACAATGAATACATGACAGAGTTTGGTCACAGCAGAATGCTTGCTACAATGACATTGTCAATACCTGTATTCACAATGAATACACTAATAGAGTTTGGTCACAGCAAAATGCTTGCTACAATGACATTGTCAATACCTGTATTCACAATGAATACACTAATAGAGTTTGGTCACAGCAAAATGCTTGCTACAATGACATTGTCAATACCTGTATTCACAATGAATACACTAATAGAGTTTGGTCACAGCAGAATGCTTGCTACAATGACATTGTCAATACCTGTATTCACAATGAATACACTGACAGAGTTTAGTCACAGCAGAATGCTTGCTACAATGACATTGTCAATACCTGTATTCACAATGAATACACTAATAGAGTTTGGTCACAGCAAAATGCTTGCTACAATGACATTGTCAATACCTGTATTCACAATGAATACACTAATAGAGTTTGGTCACAGCAGAATGATTGCTACAATGACACTGTCAATACCTGTATTCACAATGAATACACTAATAGAGCTTGGTCACAGCAGAATGCTTGCTACAATGACATTGTCAATACCTGTATTCACAATTAATACACTAATAGAGTTTGGTCACAGCAAAATTCTTGCTACAATGACATTGTCAATACCTGTATTCACGATGAATACAATGATGGAGTTTGGTCACAGCAGAATGCTTGCTACAATGACATTGTCAATACCTGTATTCACAATGAATACACTGACAGAGTTTGGTCACAGCAGAATGCTTGCTACAATGACATTGTCAATACCTGTATTCACAATGAATACACTGACAGAGTTTGGTCACAGCAGAATGCTTGCTATAATGACATTGTCAATACCTGTATTCACAATGAATACACTGACAGAGTTTGGTCACAGCAGAATGCTTGCTATAATGACATTGTCAATACCTGTATTCACAATGAATACACTGACAGAGTTTGGTCACAGTAGAATGCTTGCTACAATGACATTTGGTCACAGCAGAATGCTTGCTACAATGACATTGTCAATACCTGTATTCACAATGAATACATGACAGAGTTTGGTCACAGCAGAATGCTTGCTACAATGACATTGTCAATACCTGTATTCACAATGAATACACTAATAGAGTTTGGTCACAGCAAAATGCTTGCTACAATGACATTGTCAATACCTGTATTCACAATGAATACACTAATAGAGTTTGGTCACAGCAGAATGCTTGCTATAATGACATTGTCAATACCTGTATTCACAATGAATACACTGACAGAGTTTAGTCACAGCAGAATGCTTGCTACAATGACACTGTCAATACCTGTATTCACAATGAATACACCGACAGAGTTTGGTCACAGCAGAATGCTTGCTATAATGACATTGTCAATACCTGTATTCACAATGAATACACTGACAGAGTTTGGTCACAGCAGAATGCTTGCTATAATGACATTGTCAATACCTGTATTCACAATGAATACACTGACAGAGTTTGGTCACAGCAGAATGCTTGCTACAATGACATTGTCAATACCTGTATTCACAATGAATACACTGACAGAGTTTAGTCACAGCAGAATGCTTGCTATAATGACATTGTCAATACCTGTATTCACAATGAATACACTGACAGAGTTTGGTCACAGCAGAATGCTTGCTACAATGACATTGTCAATACCTGTATTCACAATGAATACACTGACAGAGTTTAGTCACAGCAGAATGCTTGCTATAATGACATTGTCAATACCTGTATTCACAATGAATACACTGACAGAGTTTGGTCACAGCAGAATGCTTGCTACAACGACATTGTCAATACCTGTATTCACAATGAATACACTGACAGAGTTTAGTCACAGCAGAATGCTTGCTATAATGACATTGTCAATACCTGTCTTCACAACGAATACAGAGGTTTTAACTGCATTTTCATATTTTTATAAAAAAAAAAAACAGATTTGGACCACTCTGCTGTTCTGGAGCCATATTTCTTCTGTCAAATTGGTGTTGTCAGAGTCATAACCCTGGAACACGCGTTGTGACCTGGGAAATAAGTTTTGAGGAATATATTTGAAGAGCGTCGTAAGCTCCAAGCGTTGTAACCCGGGAAATAAGTTTTGAGGAATATATTTGAAGAGCGTCGTAAGCTCCAAGCGTTGTAACCCGGGAAATAAGTTTTGAGGAATATATTTGAAGAGCGTCGTAAGCTCCAAGCGTTGTAACCCGGGAAATAAGTTTTGAGGAATATATTTGAAGAGCGTCGTAAGCTCCAAGCGTTGTAACCCGGGAAATAAGTTTTGAGGAATATATTTGAAGAGCGTCGTAAGCTCCAAGCGTTGTAACCCGGGAAATAAGTTTTGAGGAATATATTTGAAGAGCATCGTAAGCTTCAAGCATTGTAACCCGGGAAATAAGTTTTGAGGAATATATTTGAAGAGCATCGTAAGCTTCAAGCGTTGTAACCCGGGAAATAAGTTTTGAGGAATATATTTGAAGAGCGTCGTAAGCTCCAAGCGTTGTAACCCGGGAAATAAGTTTTGAGGAATATATTTGAAGAGCGTCGTAAGCTCCAAGCGTTGTAACCCGGGAAATAAGTTTTGAGGAATATATTTGAAGAGCGTCGTAAGCTCCAAGCGTTGTAACCCGGGAAATAAGTTTTGAGGAATATATTTGAAGAGCGTCGTAAGCTCGGAGCGCTGTAACCCAGGGACGGGGACTGCCTATACTCAGTTCCATGTCTTGGAGGGGAGAATGAAAGATTCAACACTCTGATAAAATACTAACGTGCCTTCGAGCCAAATGTACCCTTAGACAGCAGTAAAGGAATACAGGCAGTTCCCGAGTTATGACGGGCTTGGCTTACAACGCTCTTCATATATATTCGTCAGAAATGATTTCCCGGGTTATGACACATGTTCCGGGTTTACGACGCCGATCAGATGGAAGAAATATGGCTCCAAAATGGGCAGAATGCTAAAAATTTTAAGGTTTTTAGATGAAAAACTCAATAGGAATGCAGTTTACATCATTTACAAGACACCCAATTGATTAGTAGTAAGGTTTTCTTACGATTTTCAACGACACTTCAGGTTACAACGACATTCAGCTTACGACACGGCATCGGAACGGAACCCCCATCATAAACCGGGGACTGTACTACTGTACATGCATCTAATAGCTGAAGCCGTACCAGAATTGTGAATTATCCAGTGCTATACAATTCCTATCATCAACTGAAACTTGTATAATTCAAGCTCTGAAAGCTGTTCATACAATACCTAGCAAGAGGAAAGACTAGTTAGATGGTACAAATGAGGTACAAGCGGCATAAAAACCACCAGTCTTTTCAACAGTCACAGAATGACTCGACTTTCTTAGATTCAAAGGCAGACCTTCCTCAACCTACAGTACTATAATAAATCACTCATACACTTGCAACTTTCACACTTGATAGCTGACATTCGAAGGAATCGTACTAGGACCTGGAATTCAACAAATTCACTCCAGCCTCAATCAGGAAGCCCACAATTAATGACATCTCATATGAAATCCTGACAAGAATTCAGACAAAATGCACAACACAGAACTCAGTAGAACTCATTTCCCGTACAAACTCAGAAAGGGAGACTCTACAATAACGTATGTTCAGACAGGGATACTAAATGTCATCAGTCTTTTGTCCCAATATCCTATGTACTTTTGAATCAAATTTGTCACAGATCATGACTAGACCTGGCCCATCCCTTCATATCCTGACAGTAAAATGGCAGACTTCAGTAGCGACAAGCTTTGACTCCTTTTAACTAATCACTAAAAACCTGTCTGTCTGGTTCCGAACTCAAACATGTTGCCAGTGACATGCAACCATGTTTGGGCTCAGAACCAAACACGTTTTTAGTGATTAACCAAAGAGTCAGAGCATCACTGGTGAAGTCTGTCGGTTTTACCATCAGGATATGAAGGGATGGGTCAGGTCTAATTATGATTTGTGACATTTCCTTCAAAAGGACACGCGTATGACGAAGACTGTCCCAACTACAAGAACTAATAATAGTCTGTGTGAACTCACAACTTTCCGTTCATGCGCTTTCATGGAAAATGATCTGGACCTCGACAAGCAGATATGCAGTCAAAGGCAACACATTTACAAACTTCAAACTGATGCAAAGTGTACTGCATAAGAGAATGAACCTTGGACTCCAAAATCACCATTCACAGCTAGGCTCCGTCTCCTATTGCAAGATCAGAGATCATTAGCATTTCCAGAATTCCATTAAATGGTTATTTCCACTCCAAAATGACAGTACACTGACCATGCAATGGCCTTTATCAACAATTAATTATTTGGGTCCAGCAACAATTGAATGTCCTCTTGTCTTGCACTGAACATTAAACATAACAGTTGACTAAAAGACCAAATAAAGTCTTCGATATGAAAATACTCGAAATGTACTGCACAGCATTTGTTACAATCACTGAAATTTCCAAGTAAAGTTGTGTATAATCCTGCTGCCAGCCCCCCAACAAGTTCCTGACCAGTTCATCAGTCTATCCACTATTGTCATCAAGAGTATGTAATTCTAATAAGATCATAATTTTGTCTTCAGATCTGCCTCACAGCCTTGCTCACTGGCACTAAGCCAGTCCAACGCTTCCCATTTTCTTAACATTCATTCAAAATTAAAATCCTACGGCCCACCCCTTTGAAAGCCTGGCAATGTGATTCTGTAGCCCCATTAAACAGCTACTTATTAATAACTGATTCTACTGCAAGGTTACTACTCCCTGGTTCTTGCTATGCATCACTATGGGCTACTGAAATCATCCTCGGCCACAACGTACAACGTTCTTTACTGTGGTCAGACGTACAATCCGTGTTCGTCCTGAAATTGGGACCGAGCTGCTTGATCAGTCCTTCAAGCCATTCACTCCTTAAGTACTGAATTCAGTCTCCCTCTGAATTTTAAAAAATGCGGAACTCTTCCAAAACCATTTGGGGACGAGGGAAAAGAAGGGCAGTTTAAAATGGTCATTAAACATCAACTGAACTGTGATCTAATGATGACTATATCTAAAAGCATCAGTGCATACTTGGACGATATGGAACTGGAATTGGAATATGAGATTTAGGCCTGATGCCAAGTGCTGGGACCTGTGAGGTCATTCAGTGCTGAGAGGAAAATGGAGAGTAAAGGAAGTTTGAAAGGGGTAACAGGAGGAAGACCTTGCAGTTGGCACTATGAATCAAGCGTTAAGGGAGGGTGCAAAGTTATATGAGAGAGAGAGAGAGAGAGAGAGAGAGAGAGAGAGAGAGAGAGAGAGAGAGAGAGAGAGAGAGAGATGAACGGAAGTACAGTATAATAAAAGGAATGAAAGGGGTTGCAGCTAGGGGCCGAAGGGACGCTGCAATGAACCTTAAGCAATGCCTACAGTGCACCACGTGAGATGCACTGACGGCACTACCCCTCTACTGGGTTGGGGGATATGTAATACCTCTTTCTCTTTCCTCATACAAAAGAATTTTCCATTTGGTTGCCCACTTTATTGCAAATAAAAGGTGCAGTACGGGCAATCCCCGGTTTACGAAGGGGGTTCCGTTTTTATGCCACGTCATAAACCAAAACTCGTCGTAAACCGAAAAATCGTCGAAAATTTGTCAAAAATCCTAAGAAAACCTTACTTTCAATGCTTGGGGTGTGTTGAAAATGATGTAAACTGCATTTTCAGAGAGTTTTTCATAAAAAAAACCTCCAAATTTGCATTATTCTGCCGTTTCGGAGCCATATTTCTTCCGTCGGATCAGCGCACGACGCGTCATAACCCCGGAACATGCGTCGTAAACCAGAAAATAATTTCTGATGAATATATTTGAAAAGCGTAGTAACCTCGGAACATCGTAAGCCGGGGAACGCCTGTTGTTGAATAATGAGAACGCAGTTGCATTTCTACTTTCAAAAAGATGCACAAATTGAAGAAAGGTCAATTTAAAGACTTTGGACACCTAAACAGGAACGGAAACCAGTCTGAGAGGACCCAAAACTTTACGAGGCACTCCTTTTTCTTCTGAGTTTAATGGTCAACTTCATGTCTAACATGGAAGCACGCTGTCTTGGTCAATAACATCTTCCTTATATATGATCATTCATAACTGAAATGTACAATTACAGAACACAGAGAAAACCCAAGAACTTGCACACTGGAAATGAGAATACTGTCCTGCATTTACTGCACGTTATGCAATCAAAAGATCCAAGTACGGTATACAGTATACTGTCAATAAAACAACTAATTACACATAATTTTAACAATTTAAAAACACTTCATGAAAGGAAAGGCAGCTTCAGTATACCTTCCCTGCTTGGGGATGTACTGAAGCACCCCCTTCCCTTCAGTATATGTTGTTAACCTGTTTGTAATTGTGTAATTAGCAATTTTATTAAAGATCTATACTGATGAAAGGGGTAGATGTGCAGTTGGGGTTATTTTTAGTAAGGAAATGAAGGAAAATGTAGTTGAGGTTGAAAGGAAAAGCTGTAGAGAAATGAAAGTGAAACTGTGCTGTGGGGGACATGTTCTAAATGTAGTCAGGGCTTCTGCACCACAAGTGGGCTGTGATGAGGAAGTTCAAAACAGATTCTGGAGGGAGATGGAGGAGATGACTGCATCATTAGAAATGGAAGAAATGGAGGTGATGGAGAAATGAATGAAGGAAAACTTACAGTGGATTTTGCATTATCTTTTGATCTGGCCATAAACAACACCTTTTCTTACAGGCAAAAATGACGCAACACACAGTAGTGGAGGGAGCCAGACGCAAACAGATTTTCTGTTGTGTAGAGGCAAACATCTGGTGGAAGTAAAGAACTGTAAGATCATAAAGGGAGAACTTGATAGCCCACAACACAGGTCAGTTATGTCTGATTTTTTGATACGGCGGGTTGTATGGGGGAAAACTATGGTGCAGCCGAAGATAAAGTGGTGGAGGCTAAAAGACCGAGAGATGAGACAGAGTTTTCAAGAAAAGGTCCTGCACAGCATTAGATCAGCAGACGACGTGAACATCTGGTGGGTAGAATATAGCATAATGATACTGAGAACAGCAGAGGAGCTATTGGGGAAAACATCAGGTAGAGGACCACCTGATGCTAAGGAGAGCTGGTGGTGGAACCAAGATACTCAAGAGAAGGTAAAAAGGAAACGAGAAGCAAGGATAATATACATATGAAAGGGATGAATCTGTGGAAGATGAAATGGCTTGGAAAATCGCAAATAAAGGAGCAGAAAGGGGTGTGGCAAGAGCAAAGGCAGAAGGAATAAATGAGATGTATGAGAAAGTAGAAACATCAGAGGGTCAGTCAGAAGATGACGTACAATATAGCAATAAGAAGAGACAGAGCGACTAAAGATCTGACGCTCATCACAGCAGACCAAGGACCCAAATGGAAGAGTTTTGTCAAGGGAAGAATGAAGAGAACCCCACAAGAATAAGAGAAGAGGGAAACCCACGAGTTGGAGCAGGTCCAGATGTCACCAGAGACGAAGTGAAGAGAGCGGCACTTGACAAAATGAAAAATGGAAACATTGCTGGACCGGATGGTGTACCAGTTGAAATGTGGAAATGCTTGGGAGGAGAAGGGGTCGATATACTCTGGGACTTCTTTTCAGAGGTCTACCACCAAGAAAAAATGCCGGACAGCTGGAGAAATAGTATTATGGTCCCAATATCTAAGGGAAAGGGTGATATAAAAAACTGCACAAATTACAGAGGGATAAAATTGGTATCTCATACTATGAAGATATATGAACGAATTATAGAGAAAGGAACAGGGAACGAAGCATCAATAAGTGAAGAACAATTGGGGTTTATGCCGGGAAAGGGTGCAGTGGATGCAGTTTTTGCACCGAGGCAAGCAATGGAAAAACGTGCAAAAAGACACAGAGGGCTACATCTAGTATTTATTGATCTGGAGAAGGCATATGACCAGGTACCTAGGCAAGAAGTGTGGAGAGAGAAGGGTGTTTCAGAAAAGTATGTTAAAGTAGTCCAGGATAAGTATGCAGAGGCTACCACTTGGGTAAGGAGCACTGTGGGAACAACAGGAAAGTTTCGTGTAAGAGTTGGTTGACATCATGGTTCAACTCTCAGTCCCTACATCTTTGACCTTGTGAGGGATGTTATTGCATCAGATGCCAGAGAAGAAGTCCCGTGGAGTGTGATGTTTGCTGATGGTGTGGTTTTGGTGGACCTGACTAGAGAAGGGGTGGAGATAAAACTAGAGTTTTGGAGACAAGCACTTGAAGATCGACGTTTAAGGATAAGCAGAGCTGAGACAGAATATCTGTGGATGGGAGGGGAAGGAAAACAGGATGCAGCTAAGTTAGGTCCTGTGTGATGGATGATGGTGGCATGGACTCAGAAATAAACCACAGGATACAGTGTGCTTGGATGAATTGGAGGAGATCATCGGGAGTATTGTGCGACAAGAGGATTAGTGCAAGAGTAAAAGGAAGGTTGTATAAAAGTGTAGTTAGACCAGCGATGGTGTATGGGGCTGATATGTGGTCAATAAAGAAGGCTCAAGAAACGAAGCTGGAAGTGGCAGCGATGAGGATGTTGAGATGGATGTGTGGAGTCATGAGAAAGGATAGCATCAGAAACGATTATATCAGAGGAGCAGTCAAAGTGGTAGAAGTGTCAAAGAAGATTCAGCAAGGAAGATTGCAGTGGTCTGGTCATGTCATGCGGAGAGAGGAGGATCATGTGTGTAGAAGGGTCATGGACATGGTGGTGGTTGGGAGGAGGGGGAGGGGGAGGGGAAGGCCAAGATTCAGATGGAAAGATAACGTAGCAAAAGACAAGCGGGAAAAAGGGTTAAGAGAACCGGATACGCAAGATAGAAGATGGAGAAAGCTTACGCGGAACAGCGACCCCCACATAGAGATGGGTAATGGCTGAAGACAAAGAAGAAGAAGGTTAAAGACATATACGGCAAAAGATACCTTTTTATTGGTATATAATTTAGAGCAAATACATTATTCTCATTTCTTCTCCCTTCTTGTTACATTCAAGCATTCAAAAATGTGGTAGTTGGCTGTGGAAGGTTTTTGCCTTCCACAGTATTCCATAAGTGTACATTCCAATGATGGTTAATGATAGATAAATAAAAGAGTAAAATATAGGTGGAAGTTGCTTTGGTGTTAGCCATAAGATGACAGAATTCATAATCAATATGATTATGTGAAATTCTGTCACTCATAAACATGTGATTCTTTAATATTCACTACAAAATTAGCAATGAAAAACATTCAGTATCAAATTCACTATACACCACTGTACAGTAATTGACCTTAAATGACCCCAAAGCTACATTATACTTCTCTTTGGACGTAAGTTATTCCCAAGTTATAGTGAATTCAATAATAGACAACCCCATAGTAACAGGTGACCTTAAATGACCCCAAAGCTAAATTATATTATAGTGCATTCAGTAAAAGACAACCCAGTAGCAACAGGTGACCTTAAATGACCCCAAAGCTAAATTATATTATAGTGAATTCAGTAACAGACAACCCAATATTAACAGGTGACCGTAAATGACCCCAAAGCTGTCACTGGTCAATGACGATTAGGTATAGGGGCCGCATCTTTTCACGGCTTCTTTAGCATAAAAATCAAAATGAAAAGTAGTAATATACATGAAAGTGCAGTAAAGTAATCCCTCAGTACGTTTTAAATAACAGGTCAAACAGGTCCCAATAAGAGAATAGGTTACAGGTTAGCCTATAACCCTATGTGACCTCTAGGCAAGTTTCTATAAAAATTAAAAAAAAAATTTATAGAAATTGTAACAAATCTATAGAATATAGAATTTAGGTCAAAGACCTAGCGCTGGGGCCTATGAGGTCATCCAGCGCTGAAATGGAAATTGACAGTAAAAGGTTTTGAAGGTGTAACAGGAGGAAAACCTCAAAGCAGTTGTTAGGAGAGGGTTAAGGAAAGTAAGATGGAAGAAGGACAATATGCATGGAGGCACGGTAAAAAGGAAAGAAAGGGGTTGCAGCTAGGGGCCCAAGGGACACTGTGTACCCTAACCTAACCTAACTTAACCAACCTAACCTAACGTACCCTACCCTAACCTACTTAGCCGGGAGGCTCTGCCCCCGACCCCCAGGTGAATGAAACGCCACTTTTAACCAAAAGTTCCCCCACAACACAGCGCATGCACGATAGCATTCCAGGATGTCCACCATACAGTACCATTTCAGTTCTGAGGTTAAATACAGGTTAATTACAGGTTAATTATCCGAGGTTAATTACAGTCGACCGACAAAAAATAACGGCAAAATCTTGATAAGAGGAAAAATCAATTTCCAAAGTAATGCCCGAAACGGAGCTCCTGCCTAGTTCTACCGCCAGGCCCACCTGACCCCTCTGTCTGCACTGGCTCCCTGTAAGATGCCCAACTTTAAAGTAGGGTAAGTCAGTGCCCTAATACGACCCACAGAGCTTCATCTGGTAAAACTTTAAAAGTTCCCAATAAGACTCCAGCTAGCAGCCATTTTTGCATGAAGAACCATTTTGGGTGTTCATGCAAAACTGGCTATAGGAAATGACAGGGCACTAAAAGAACCTACAAATACCAGTATTATTATACTTGACATCCAGTCTGCAACCCAACTACGAAACCCACATAGACAGGCAGTATGCAATGAGAGGATTTCAAAACATCCCCATCTTTCTGTTCGCTAATTAACAGTTACCAATATCCGATAGGGCTATATAAATAACCTCGTTTTCTGTTACTACCTTTCTTCCTCACATCGCTCGTTTTCTGTAATCCCTGTGGCCAGTGCGCACAGCGCAACATTACCGCCTGCCAGATCATACTATGAGCTTGCCCTTTAAGAGTCTTTCAAAAAGCAGATGAGGTGCGAAGCGACGTTCCGCCATGCCCAAACTGAAAGCAGAAGTGTCCAAAAAATGACCATTAAAAATGCAGCGTCACCTATTGTTGGGTTATGATGACGTAGTGACAATCGGAAAACAATGGTTTTGCCAAAGATCGCAACATTGGAAAACAACGAAACAAGAAAATGATCATCGGAAAAAATTTCTTTTATGCCGGCTGGAGGCTTCTGAGCAGTGAACTTCGACTTGAAAAAAAAAAAGTTGAAAATTCAGCATTTCCGAAAACAATAAATGGTATGAAAGAAGCAAAAACCATCAAAAGAAGCAAGAAAAATAACGGGTACACCCCAGGGGGCAGTCTGAATTTAAAGTATAACTTTACCTAAAAAATAACAGTAAATTCTTCTAAATAAGCAACCAAGATACTACAGGAAAAAGCAATTTCCAAAGTAATACCCAATGCAGAGCTATTGCTTAGTTCTACTGCTTAGGTCAGCCCACTTGACCCCTTTATCTACATCGGCTCCCTAGGATGCCCAACCTTACATTAGGGTGGGTCGGTGGCCCAATACAACCGACGTGGCTTTGTGGCTGAATCTGGACCAGGACAGATGCTAAACAGGCAAACAGAGTCAACAACAGTCATAAATAGCCCTCACCTAATCACCTGACATGAACCAGAAAGCTTTAAATGCTCTAAAGAGCTCTAAAATTAGTTTATTTAGAGCTAAATATTACATCATTAAGACTCGAGTACTTTCTAACCCTCCTGCTGTCTTGGCAAGATACTGGGCAATCAATCTCAGCCTGTTCTCACTATTTAACCATAAATTAACATAAATTTAACTATAAATTAATACTTTATCACCTTAATTAACCAATTATTTATCAATTAATCCCCTAATTAATAATTAACATCGAATTATAAAGATATCTTACGAATCTTGGCAAGCACATTGAGGAATCAACCCAAGCCTATTCTCGCTTATTTAACCCTAAATTAACCATAAATTAACAACAAATCAACTATAAACTAATACTTTATTACCTTAATTAACCAATGATTTATCAATTAATCCCCTAATTAATAATTAACCTCGAAATATAAAGACATCTCACGAATCTTGGCAAGAACATTGGGGAATCTACCTCAGCCTATTCTCGCTTATTTAACCCCAAATTAACAACAATTTAACTATAAATTACCCATACACTAATACTTTACCGTCTTAATTAACAAATTATTGGTTAATTAAGCGATAATTACTTATTAATAACGAAATAGCAAGTAATTTCTTACGGATATTGACGTCCAGGAAGATGTCTCTCGACGGTTCTCGTAAGCTTTTGGTAACGTCTCTCTCATTTCATTATATCTGTATAATGATAATAATGATATAATTGTGTAATGTCTTAATAAATTATATGATACTACACTAGTAGTCTCTTTTATGAATAATAATTTGATATTTATGGACAAACTATAAATGAAAATTCATGTAATATTTGAAACACTACATCTTTATCCTAATGGACTGATAACTACGACCCTCGTAAGCTTTTGGTAATATTTCTTACATTTTAAACTATTATTATAACCATAATAATGATTCAATTATAAAATAATTTAATAAATGATATATTATTATATGAATAATTTATTTTATGAGTAATAATTTGATATTTATGGACAAACTATAAATATAAATTTAAGTAATGTTTGAAACACGACATCTATACTTAAAGACCTTTTAACTATGACTCTCGTAAGCTTTTGGTAATATTTCTCATATTTTATACTATTAATAATTATTGGAAACATTATAAATTTCTAGAGATACTCAGTTCCCTTTAGATTAAGGGGGAAAAAGCCACTATAGAATCAAAGGAAAGATTAATCAAAGAAACAGTGGAAGACCAGATAAGAGCCTCCGGCAGACAGTGCTGGACAAAAGGCACAGAAAATATAGGTAAAAAATATAACAAGAGATATAAATGGAATGAGAAAATATGCCAACAAAGAACTGAAAAAGGAAATAAAGAGAAGAATAAAACAAGATATCAAAAATACATTGAAAGAAATGAAGAAGCTGAGATTCATAGATAACTTTGAAGAAAATAAGTATTTAAGGGAACTAGAAGCATTTGTTCAGGTGTGAAACCTTACAAAAAATAGAAAACTTGACTTTAGAGACCCTTAAAGCCTCAAACAGAAAACTAGAGGAATATATAAGAACAGCCATGAAATTAAAGGACGTCACCAACCTAGGAAGTGACGGCACCAGTTAAAAAGACACAATAACGTAAAGGGGAGGAGTAATAAAAGTAATTTCGAAATATTAAGTAAAACATATGGGAGGTTTCGGGGTAGGGTGCTGAATTAAATCAAATAACTTTTAAATGCTATATATAATGTAAAGTCAAAATAAAATTGTGTAGAATTGTATTCAAGGGAATAAAGCTTTGCACCTCATGAGAATCGTGTAGTGTGCCCGCAACTGTGTTTGTGGAGTGAGCGCTTAAGAACCAGGAACCAGGAAGTGTTCTAAAAAGTGTTTCTTTTTTATTCAATTTCATCATTAGTAAATGTAATACTTTATAAAATCTATTGTAAGGGGCCGCATAACGGTCCTATGGGCAAACATGCGTGTGAATCAGCCATCAGACAAAACAAGACAATAAAACATCCCATTCTCTCTCTCTCCCTCCCGTGCATCAGCGGCGATCACTCAAAGGAACGCAACTTCTACCATACAATATTCCAGTCTATTTCTCTCTAACCATTGTTGTCTCGATTCATGTACAATCACCACTACTTGCATTGCCATGCAAGCATTCCGATCATGTACCAATAATGTTCCACCGAATCTTCTGTATCAAACTGTATTTATGTTTCTGTTTGTGAAGACGCCAAATGTCTCACCATTTCACATATATTATGCTACTGCGTTGTATTCATTAATCTGTCTTGAATCTCATACAAATGTCCATATGTGGAATTTCCTGGCCTTTTCATTGATATATGTTTTATCATTGTACATTTATTATGTCTCTCACAATTGCCATCTAATTGTCTGTTGACAAACACAGATGTCTGAAACATAATCTCTGTTTTGCCTTGTCTGTGTGTAGAAACTACATTGCGGCTCGCACCAGCCAATAACAACCATGAAGATTCTGTACATTCAGTTCAGAAAGGAACCACCAATAAACTAGACAACACCCAGCCAGTATGTCACTCAATACCTTCCTTACAAACATTTCTACATCGGTCTAGGTATCACAGGAGCTATTTTCTGATGTGTTTCGGTATTTTGCCGAAAAATTTAACGTCAATTCGTCAGTGTTTGTGGCAAAATTAAAGTCTCGTGTTCATATCACGATTATGAACACGTTAAAACCCCGATCTTGCCAAAAATATTGATATTTTGACATCAAAACACCGAAAGATGCCGGAGAACAGGCTAAGAGAGAGACCCTGTAAATTTACAAAGTTATTTTAGTAAAATCCTTATTTAAAGAAAATGATGTAAGTTTTATATATAAATATCAATTAAAATAGTTATTAAATAACCTTGTTTATTAATCTTTATGAGTAAATTACCCTCTATGGCTCTAAATCAAGAATTGTCTGGTGCAAAGTCGGTATCAAAATGGCTAAGACACTCGAGAATATATTTATCGAAGTCATTGTCTCTTTCGCTTCTTGTTCCTCTGTTTTCTATACGAAGACGTGAGCGAGAGAGAAAACGTGGGAGGGACAGGAAGGGAGAGAAAGAGAGGGAGAGAGAGAGTGTGTCGCAAGGTCTCGTAAATTCACGTAAAATCTCGTAAATGTGAGAATATATGTTTTAAACCCAAAGGATTTTGAGAGAGAGTTAGAGAGAAAGAGTAAGAAACAGAGAGAAAGAGACAGGAAATTTTGGCGTTACAATTCTACATGAATTTTTCACGCCACGTTTTATGAAGACATTCTTTAGACCTATGCCTCAGACATTTGCCCCTAAGTAACGTAAATAAAACAGCCATAAGAGTCTAAGTCTAAAAGGCTTTTAAAGTCTCAGGGAGAGGGGGCTAGACCCCCTAAACCCCCCTTTTGGACTCCTTTTCCCAATATCTATTCTTATAAGTCATTCAAGTCTAAACATTCCTCTCTCAGGGACATAGAAAATGGCCGACGCCATCTTGGAAAATGCAAGCGCATGAGGCTTCATATATTCCCATCTCGGCCAAAGTCAGCTGATGCCAGCTTAGAAAAAATCAGTCCTTTTTCGAGTTGGTTTTAGTTGCTGACGACTGACTGACCTGATCTCATATTATGACCTCTGGCTGAGGACATACTTTACTCCCTCCTGGAGCACTACAGTGCTGGGTTCGAGGGGTAAAATAATAAATTTTACTTTCATTATCATTAATAAAATAATTAACCTTCTCTAATTATAAAGTCATTTACTGGATTTAAATAAAAGACTTTACAGACACTTTGAGGATTTTATCTTTTATCACACATTTTATTGCAATGATGACATCAATGACATCACAGGGTTGCCTTACAGCTATAGTCAATGTATTTCACGTATTACAATTATGATGTCATCAGTGACGTCACAACCTTAGCAACTTCCTTGTACGTCACTCATCTACCAATGACGTCATCGTTTACCAACATTAATTTCTTTATATATGAGACATTCTTTTTGGTTTGAGCTATCTCTTGTTATAGGCCTTTTTAAGGCCATTTTCTATATATTCAAAAGTTTTAGCTGGTTTTAAAAGGTCTTAACTAGGACCGTTCACAAGTTTACCGTGCCTTTTAAAAGGTCTTATATTGGTAGGTTTTAGGTGGTTTTGAACGGCCTAATATTCATAAGTTTTTGGTGGTTTTAAAAGGCCATTTTTTACCAACAATCGCACGTCTTAGGCAAGCCTTTTAAACGCTTTGCTTAGACTTTGTCTAGAATCTGAATATGAACCATAAAACCCTTTGGTTTAACCCTTACGAACACCCTTATTTCTCTAGTAAATAAGGCTTATATTAAGACCCAAACAACAGGCTTTTACAGCCTTATTAAGGACATACACCAAGCCGTTTAAAGCCTCTAAAAAGGCTCAACTAAATGGACCTTTTCTTAGCCATACTTTAAAAATGGCTAATCTTTATCTTAGACCTTCCAACCTGGTATTCCTATTTTTTCTCTCTCTCATATATATATATATATATATATATATATATATATATATATATATATATATATATATATATATATATATATATATATACGAGAGAGAGAGAGAGAGAGAGAGAGAGAGAGAGAGAGAGAGAGAGAGAGAGAGAGAGAGAGAGAGAGAGAGAGAGAGAGAGAGAATGTACAGTACTTGTGAAATGATGGAATATTTTGAGAGGGATGTATAATGTTTGAAAGACAGAATGGTTGTAGAATGATAGACTAAAAGAAAATGTTTTGAAATTGCAGACCACTCTCTCATCCAAAACACCATTTTTGCCAGCCTTGGCCAATGAAATAAACTCCAGATTTCAAAATTACCACTAAGACAGAAACACTCGTTTCAGCCTCAACCAGCAGTGAAAAATCTCTACATGATTAACATGGATGGTGAGAGTATACAGTTTTCAGAGGAAAACGTATACTTTCATCAGGAGAACATATTCACATTTCATAGGAGAAAGTATACTTTCCACAGGAGTAAGTATACACCTTCTGTGAAAGTATAAACATTTCACAGGAAAAAGTATAAACCTTTTGTAAGAGAAAATATACTTTTCATAGGGGGAAATATGAACCTTTCACACGAGAAAGTACACACTTTTTATATCAATTTCAGAAGCACTTATACCCACAAAGCAACTTCCTCTATAAGACGGGGAGCTTTGCAATGCAAGGGACGAGTTTATAGCATAAAACCAGGTAGTGAAAAGTTAAGTCCACACCAATCAGGAGTCATGAAGGTGACCATATCAGGTACAACTGAGGAGTCAACTAACTGTTTTGTTAACTCAATCCTCTGAATGTTACCAGCACCAAGGAAATAATGACAAGGTAGGTGCCTTTCCAACACAAATGATATCTCAAATGCATTTTGTCTGATGGCAGAGGTAATTAGAATAAAGCAATTCGATTTCTTTGTTCTAACCTCATCACTAGCCTGCATGAGACATGGCTTGACCATGGAAAAAGCATGATGTGTGATTGTAAACATGAGGAAACAAAGTTGATGTTTACTAGAGATGAACCAGCAAAAGTATCCTGAACTAAACTTACATTCCAACAGCACTGGAGAGTTTGGACTGGGCAGCAAGGTACCTGCTTAGATACAATAGCCAATGGTACTCTATAACTGGGCAAGGTATCCGCTTGGATACAACAACTAATTAGCAATTGCTGGTGGCTTATTTGCTCAGTGAATTAAAGGTATTCATCTGGTAGATTTTAAGGACAGGTGCCAGCGAGTCATCCTTGACAGGCCCATCAAAACTACTCATCTTAATGGCAAGACTTAAGTTGAAAGTCATTAACCCAGCTGCAGAGGGTAGTGGCAAGGCTAACTTTCACTTCAGCAGTGTGACACTCGACATTAAAGTCATACAGTCAGAAAGTAGTAAGGATAGAGTACTTCTCACTGTAAATCCATGATCTGTGAACCTTTATCACAAATGCAAAAGACACATGCAGAGTAAATTTCCTCATTCAACACAGACCTGCATGTCCCAAATTTCAACATAGTATTCACAAGGATCCCATTGTAACAAAGTGTAACAGGTTGGTTTCTGATTGCAAGCTAAACACCCTCAAGATCATCTTTTCATGCACGACCCAAAACTGGAGTTCTGTCTCAGTCATTTCATATATCTATTGTGGTTCGTAAGTCACCGAGTCTGTAACGGATATCCTGTTTCTTTGAGCTCTTACTGCTTATAATATTACTGTATGCTATTTTTCATTAACAATGGATAAAGATTGCAGTGGCTTGCAGCCTGTCACATTCTGTGTTACTGGACACGACCTGAAGTAGTTCCCAAAGGTGAACTAATGCTAAATGTACAGCCCGGCTACTTTGTTGACGGTCAACAATGCTGACCACTGGAATATACAAGCTGGGATCAATTCACTGGAAGCATCTGGAATGAAGCAACTCTGATCACATGACAGCCTGCTGACTTATCAAAACTGATGTTATTCAAAGTGATTCCAAATTCTATGACAACAATAGACCCGGGTGGCATGGGGCTTTGGGTGAACAGAAGAATAATTACACAATTTTAGGCTGAACCATACAGAAACAAAGGCTCAACTGTATTCAACATTCTTACTCTCTCGGTTTTTCTCAGCAGTTAAGAAGTTCACTGACAAACCAAAGAGATGCGATATGATGTAACCATCCTGTACTACTGGTGCTTGTAAAAAACCTAACACTCAGGGGAAAAGTCTTCAATGGACCACAGAACTCTTCACCTTGTTCAACAAGGCTGTTCCTCTTCTCATCCAGGACTAGAATCACCAGAGTCAGGCCTTACGAATGCACATGCAGCAGCCAAATTCCAATGCACTAGACTAACAAAAAGGGAAAAATTTATACTTATCACAGTACTCAATCCAAAATCAAGCTTTACTGTTGAGGATGATGTCCAGCCTTTTGAATGTGAATCAACAGTGACACACATCATCGATATAAAATAGGAAACCACAAATAAAGCATAGGCAATACTATCAACATGTGCCTGCAAGCAAAGTTTAGCTATAACCATCTTGTCACACTGGTGGTGAAGACTAATAAGAGCACAAAACCAAACTGACAAAAAAAAAAAAAAAAAAAAAAAAATCACACTGTTCCTTCCCAGTGAGGTCCCTTGGAGAGAGAGAGAGAGAGAGAGAGAGAGAGAGAGAGAGAGAGAGAGAGAGAGAGAGAGAGAGAGAGAGAGAGAGAGAGAGAGAGAGAGAGAGATTTTTAAAAAGTTCTTACCTTCCACATATACACAACCTACCTCTTTCCGCCAATGCTTTTCCACTGGTCTTTACAGAGAAAGAAGGCAAAGTATTA